>JARHVA010002458.1:2185000-2549594 GCA_037957365.1 Torreya grandis
TCTCTAGGATACATAACCTATCAATGCATCCAAAAGACTTCTCTACAAGATAAGATCTATATCTCTAAAGAAAGTATGAAACCCCAAGCTTGCTCCTCAAGTAAAATGATAGATAAGTAGATGCACAATATATATTACTTATTTTATCTTATTTTATAAATGTAAAAATTAATGTGTTTACATATATGGATTTAAACCTAAGCCTTTCCAAAAGTTTAGGCTGACAATGTCAACCCGATCGACCTAGTATTGAAATTGGCAAAAACTAATAGGTTATGAACTATGTCAGCCATGGCCAACCTAGTTATTAATAAAATTTTGTAAATAGAAATACAAGGTAAATGTGGATGACATAGTCATGTAATGTACCAAAAAGGGGTTTAGGTTAGGGAAAGGGATAATAAATATTTTAAATGACTATAGGAGGGTACAAAATAGGAGGCAAAGCTTAGGGGACTATTTTTAGGAGACAAGTATGTAGATAGAAAGTGGAAAAAAGGGACAAGAATCCTACAACGTACTAATGGTCTACCCACCCCTTTATCGATGCACCCCTTAGGGCTTACACTCAGAGAGATTGAGACTCAAAGGGTTCCTACAAAATATAAAGTGTTAGTAAGTGGTAAAGTTTGAAAATATTATGTGTATACATATGCCCCACTTAAAGCTCATCACGTGTCACATGAGTGTAATAGGGAATGGTGCTTCGATAAAGAAAATTAAAACACATGAAACTAAGATAAATAAAAATGACATATGGAAAGTAATGCTAAAATGAAATGAGAATAATTAAAAATACCATATACATACCTTAACTTACCTTGCTGCTAAATGATTGCATGTAAACATCCTAATCTTGATCATGGAGGGTGCAGTACTTATATTTGAGAAACCCCAGGGATAAAAAACTAATAATATAATAAATGCATGCATATGTAGAATGGTTAAGTATTAATGAATTACTTATAAAAATTGGAAAATTAGGATTGTTAAGGAAAGGTTAGAACCAAAATATTAATGGTAAGTTAATGACAAAATGATGGTAAATGAATGTAGAACACGCTACATCATGTTGGAAAGCATGTAAAACATACATGTCAAAAAATAATGTAGAACATACTAAATCACATTGGGAAGTTTGTAAAACATGAATGACAAATGAAATATCCATGCAAGAAAACTTTAACAAATATATGTAAGTGACAAGTAACCCCATGTAAGATAAGCATGTCGAATCAAACATAAATAAAAACATGAATGAACAAAAATGAAATGTAATTCAAGATGGAAGACAAACATGAATAAGTCATACATAAAGAAAAACATGTAAGAATTCAAAATGTCATATTTAATATAGTTTAATTCCACAAAAATAAAATAAGAACATGATAAATAGATTAAAATCAAAATCTCTAAAGGAGGAAATATCAAACATAATGCTTGTTCTAAGATTTAATGTAAGAAAACACAATCACCTAATGACATGACTAGTATGACAATGAGATGGTGTGGTAAAAAAATGGTGTACGGGTGTTTTTGAGGAAGGCCTAGCCATATCCAAGGTCTTATAATGCAAATCACAAAATATAAAACAAGAAGCATAATAAGGTATATGTTATCAAGGATGTGATCAAAAGCAATATCCAACAAGGGGAATATAAGTAAAATATGATGTAAATAAGGAATGTGAGGCTGATAAATGTACAAACCACTGAGATGGAGAGGTGAATCAGTGTTTAACAATAATGCAATCTAATTCCCAACTCTTCAAGCTACTTAACCAATCATATCAATATGCAAGATAGATAAATCAAAGAATAAACATGAATGTAACCGTTACACAAAGATTTATGTTGGAAACCATCATGGGGGAGAAAACCCACTCTCAAGTCTAAAAAATAATGGACTACAGTCCTATAAGATGATTACAAACATGAGGCTTTAGTGAAGCACCCACTTCACAAGTATCACCAACCCCTAAAGATGACAAGTACTAACTTGCCTAAGATGTTGAGAACCAACACAACACCTATCAAATGACAATTATTGAACTCTAATTTCTTCTCAGTATAATAGAGAAACCCTACAATAACACTCTTCTCCAAGTTTTAAACTCCACACAAGTCACCAACACCAAGCTATCTCTTCAACACAAGAAATAACCCTTTCACAAATCTTTCGCTCAAATAAAAATAGGCATTCATAAATATAGTAAAAATAATAAATAGAATCATAAAATTATGTTGATTCTAATGAAAATTTTATCTACTTAATCTCATACAAACATTGGTCACCAAGACCCCCAACAACCTTCACACAAGGTCTCCAAATATCAACACACACATTTGCTTGTCTTCGCTTGATCACACACACAAAGAGTATAAAAACATATTGTATATATACCATTCTCAATTATGGTTGGATATTTATCCTTAGGATATTTTATAAATAATCACTTATGTCTTCCAAGGTCAGTCATGAACCTCTACAACAACTTTTTAATTCATGTAATGATCCCATGTCTCATACTCCTTAAAAATGAAGAATAGATTAACTTTATAAGACTTTGTTTGACCTATTAAATGAGTCCTCAACACTCTCCAACCATTAGGAACACTTGATCTAACCATCTTCCCTGTAATCAAACTCAATCACTAAAACTGAGTTACTTTTGCTAGCAAAACCTTCATGGTCAACTATGAGTCAACCATTCACTCAAATCCAAATGCATAAGAACAATAAAAATTACATTAATATAGGGAATTAATCAGATAAATAACCTATAAGAACTCAAACCCATCCCTACTCACTGATTAGGCCTTCCAATTCCACTTCTAACTCTGATAGGTTTTTCTTACTCATGGCACCCTTTCCTTCATATCAACTAGAAAACTTCAAGGACCTATAAATTTGACATAAATAAATGAATATTATTAAAACTTTAAATTAATTCTTGAAACAATTTATAAGCTTTATCACACACCCATTTTTTCCCCTAGTTACATAAATCTCTTACAATATTAAAACACTATTAAGAAGCACTTTTATGTGGGACCCAAAAATAGTCAAGTTTGACCAAAAACATAATAAGAATCCCAGAGGAGTCCTCTAAAACCTTAAAAAATAATTTTGGACATACACCACCTTCTTAATCATCAATAATAAATATGTTAAACAGTGGGTCTTAAGACTAGGAATTTTGCACATAAAAACCTGCTTACCTTCTTAGCAATCATTCATAAAGAATAGGTCCTTAATCCATGAACTAATGCTTGGAAAAATTTATTATTAATATTAAAAAATATATAAAAAATGATAATATACCCATACAAAGTCTACATGAGCTTAATAATGTGAGAACTTTCCTCTCAAGCTCAAAATGCACCATTCGAGCACTTCTAAAGCACATGAAGACTTGTCTTGACTTTATCTCTCCCTATCTAACCTCAGACCTCATAAACATGATTTTAAAAACTTTACTAACTGTTGATGTCTTAAAATGGTGCTAGATCTTAATCAACAACAATGGGAAATTTCAAGCTGTGGGAAAATGCAGCTTGAAAACAACCTCCAGATTTTAAAGAAGCTAGTCTCTTCTTTTGTATTGGGTGTTGGGGAAAAGGGATAGGAGACTAAACAGAAACACAAAATGTAGGAATGGAAACCTAACTATGGCAATGTGCTTGAGAGTAATCCTAATCCTAACCTGAGCACAGTGAAACTATTATGTGATTCTATTACATTTAAGAACAAACAAGTGCATGATCAATGTAAAAGATTGGAATAACAGAAATAGAGGCTCACAACAGGGGAGTCTTTTGTTGAGATACAAGAACTGTCAATAAAGGCATAGTGTTCAATCTTCTTAATAGAACCCTTCAATCACATAAGAGGCGCAGAATTCACGCACAGTTATGTAGAACTTTAGATTCTAGAAAACGAGACAAAAGCAAATAACATTTCCAATCACAACACTAGCAAATCTACAGCATAGACTACTGTGTAAATGACATGGATAACATCAACCACGGCATGGAGATCAAATTTCCTCAATTCATTCAGCCACGTAAAGGGCACAGAATCATGCACAATTACATAAACTTTACAACTCGAGAAAATTGAGAAAAGAGCTAAAGATATTATTGGTCAAAATTACAAGAAGTCTAAACTATGAGAATTCCCCCCTTTCTATGATTTTACAATTTTAATTATATAGACTCAGATGTCTCCCTACATCATCGCCTTCTTTCCCACTCAATTTCAAACTCTAACTTAACTTACATGAGGAAAACTGACGACCCATTAATGCCTCAACAAGCCCATGCTAGAGAAGAGCGATTGCCCATTATTGTGGCATGGTGATTCTTGATTGGTACCTTCTCTTCATGCCCAAAAATCAAATTCCATCACCTACTGGGCCGCACAACTGTCTATTCTACCTCCACTATTAGGAGACAAATAGATGACACCTTCAATGTTGTGGGGGGCTCTAAAAAATCTACCCAATCAATGTTTCATCTACTCGAATTAACTTCAACTGATTTTCCCTCCATTTCACTCTAACAAGTAGGCAGGCACTTTGAAATGGAAGAGGACACTTAGCAATTTCATGAAAATTCTCTTTTCGGTCTAGGAGGCACCAAAGAATGACACTTGGCATCTTCCGCCTGATTCATCAAAGACACCCGGCTCCCTCCACTTCTCTTTAGCTACACCATAGATTTATTTGGGACACATATTAGACTTTTACAACTAGTGACACTTGGCAGCTTCTATAGATTTTTGAAGTAACACCCGAGACCCACCATCATTTTACATTAGTCAATAGAGCTTGATGATGATTCCCTTGAACGTTGATAGGTGGAGGCTTCTACGGCTTTGAGGAAGATAAGTGGCATATTTCACTTCTTTTATGGATGGAGTAGAGGGGGACCCAGAGAGTGACACTTGGCATCTTTATTTCGAAAGGTGACACATGGTGACTTCCGCTTGAATGGGATACATAGGCAAATGAATGAAAGAAACAAAAAGGGTGGAAAAGATCCCGCAGCTGGAGGATGACACTTGGTAGCTTCCACTACATTCTGACACTTAGTCCAAACAAATCAGCCCTCTACATCAAAACTTTTGCGGCTATGTCCAATAACTGAAATCGCAGTGCTTGGATCAAAGAATAAATTAAATATGACGTAGAGTAAAAATTACTCTACAGTTATTGGCGACCACCAGGACTTTTGAGCCTGCTAAAAAAGAACCCGACTCCCGCTATGCGGCCACGTGCTCAAAGAACACTTATTTAAAAGAATATAGCAAGAAAGAAAGAATAGGAAAATAGAGCAACGAACTGAAAGCAAACTACTATATACAGTTAACTAGGAATATTTGTCTCCCTCTTGGATCAAAAGGAAAACTTTTGAAGTCCCCTTCCTAGCAAGAAGACTTACAGTGGCAGATAAGTAGCTAAATGGGAAGAAAATTTGGTGACTTGCTCCTCTTACCTGTCACCTGGCTTGACTTGTATCTGAGTGGATCAAAATCGAACATGCTTTCGACATATACATACTCTGCTTGTCCTTGGAAGCTTGTTGAATGTTGATCCCTCAGATTGGTGCTCTTCACCAAGAAATTAGTGGCTGTTGGTTTATCACCGTTAGCCCTTTGTTCTGCACATTCCCTCTACATACGTAATTGAGGCCCAGTGCTATGTTGTTCATCTGTAACCAATTCATAGCTATCTTGCAAAGTGAGAAGAAAGTCTGAGATTATTTCCTCCTCATCAGCATTCCAGCTTGCATAATTTATTGGGGTTACAGGGGCTTCCATATTTGGTATAGGTACAGCTATGAATCCTCGTAGCTCTCTAGTTCATGTGGTCTTGAAAGAGACTTCAAGACTGATCCCACTGGGTGTGCCAAAACCTATTGATGTCTTAAAATGGTGCTAGATCTTAATCAACAACAATGGGAAGTTTCAAGTTGTGGGACAATGCGGCTTGAAAACAACCTCCAGATTTTAAAGAAGCTGGTCTCTTCTTTTGTATTGGGTGTTGGGGAAAAGGGATAGGAGACTAAACAAAAATGCAAAAAGGAGGAATGGAAACCTAACTATGGCGATGTGCCTGAGAGTAATCCTAATCCTAACCTAAGCACAGTGAAACTATTATGTGATTCTATTACATTTAAGAGCAGATAAGTGCATGATCAATGTAAAAGATTGGAATAACAGAAATAGAGGCTCACAACAGGGGAGTCTTTTGCTGAGATACAAGAATTGTCAACAAAGGCATAGTGTTCAATCTTCTTAATATAACCCTTCAATCACATAAGAGGCACAGAAGTCATGCACATTTATGTAGAACTTTAGATTCTAGAAAATGAGACAAAAGCAAATAACGTTTCCAATCACAACACTAGCAAATCTACAGCATAGACTACTGTGTAAATGACATGGATAACATCAACCACGGCATGGAGCTCAAATTTCCTCAATTCATTTAGCCACATAAAGGGCACAGAAGCATGCATGATTACATAAACTTTACAACTCGAGAAAATTGAGACAAGAGCTAAAGATATTATTGGTCAAAATTACAAGAAGTCTAAACTATGAGAATTCCCCCCTTTCTATGATTTTACAATTTACTTATATAGACTCAGATGTCTCCCTACATCATCGCCTTCTTTCCCGCTCAATTTCAATCTCTGACTTAACTTACATGGGGCAAACTGATGGCCCATTAATGCCTCGAGAAGCCCATGCTAGAGAAGAACGACTACCCATTATTGTGGCATGGTGATTCCTAATTGGTACCTTCTCTTTGTGCCCAAAAATCAAATTCCATCACCTACTGGGCCGCACAACTGTCTATTTTGCCTCTGCTATTAGGATATAAATAGACGATGCCTTCAATGCTATGGGGGGCTCTAAAAAATCTACCCAATCACTATTTCATCTACTTGAATTAACTTCAGCTAATTTTCCCTCCATTTCGCTCTAACAGGTAGGCAGGCACTTTGAAACGGAGGAGGACACTTAGCAATTTCATGAAAATTCTCTTTTTAGTCTAGGAGGCACCAAAGAATGACACTTGGCATCTTCCACCTGATTCATCAAAGACACATGGATCCATCTGCTTCTCTTTGGCTACACTATAGATTTATTTGGGACACATATTAGACTTTTACAGTTGGTGACACTTGGCAGCTTCTATAGACTTTTGAAGTAACACCCAAGACCCACCATCATTTTACATTAGTCAATAGAGCTTGATGATGATTCCCTCAGATGTTGACAGGTGGAGGCTTCTGCAGCTTTGAAGAAGATAAGTGGCATCTTTCACTTCTTTTATGGATGGAGTAGAGGGGGACCCAGAGAGTGACACTTGGCATCTTTATTTTAGAAGGTGACACATGGCAGCTTTTGCTTGAATGTGATACATAGGCAAATGAATGAAAGAAAGAAAAGGGGGGGAAAAGGTCCCACAGCTAGAGGATGACACTTGGCAGCTTCCACTGCATTCTGACACAGTCCAAATAAATCGGCCTTCTACATCAAAACTTCTGTGGCTATGTCCAAGAACCGAAATTGCAGTGCTTGGATCAAAGAATAAATTAAATATGACGTAGAGTAAAAATTACTCTACACTAACCATATCCCATGGAAATAAAATCTTTAAAAACCTTAAAACACCCTTTGACCCTTCACAAGGCCTCACAAGCCCACCTAGGCCAACTAGGCTAAGAGCCAAACTATCTTGTAGACCACTAGCCACATTTTTCAAATCATCTATCTAACATCTCAGCATCTTTTGCATGTCCAATATGTATATTCCAAGCACACTGAGCTCCTTACCATGGCATACAATTCATAGGACTCAAAACCTTATAGGTAACCATGCATGGTCAAACCTACCAGACCTGTATACTTCATGAGAACCTCATGAAACCACTCTGACCTGCATAAAACATTCCAATATCATGTCTTTCAATACCATACCATGTTCCATGCCACCATACATTCATCCAATCAACCTCCATGCAAGCATCTCACTTCACTAAGCACATTAGACCACCATGCTCCATCTCACTACACCTGTTAAACCACTTTGTCATTGAACATGCCTTGTAGACATCAATGGCAACACTTGCCATCAATTTCCAAATAATATCCCCCTTTTTCATTGATAAAAAACTCATTTTCTCTCTCCCCCTTTACCAAAATAATAAAGTGGATGCTTTTCAACACCTAACATCTCAAAAATCAAGCAAGTAAGTTATAAGAAACACATGGAATCAAGATCACCTACATGAATACATTTGAAATAGTACCTTTATTACCTCAAACAAGCACAACTCCCCCTTGGAATATGCTCTCACTCAGAGACTGCTCTTGAACCATCAAGATCCTTAGACTTGTCACTAATTACATGGTAACACAACTCCCC
Source organism: Torreya grandis (assembly GCA_037957365.1). NCBI lineage: Eukaryota > Viridiplantae > Streptophyta > Pinopsida > Cupressales > Taxaceae > Torreya > Torreya grandis. Next base: position 2,193,444 of record JARHVA010002458.1, read on the forward strand.
CTAGGACCCTACTCTACTTTGAAGGCTCCCCCTTAGTCTATGTTGACCATTTTTTGCCCAACAGGCCAAAAATCGGTCCCCTTCTTTCCCTGCTATTCCAAGCTAGTACATTTTGATTTTTTCATGAGTCTTGCAATTTTTTATGGACTCTAAAAGTCCATTTCTATGGACTCTATAGGTCCATTTCTACAGACTCCATAGGAACTTCTACGAACTCTGTAGGTTTTCTACAGACTCTGTAGGTGAAGTTTCTACGGACTCTGCAAACTTTTCTATGGACTCTGTAGGTGTGTCTTTTAGCAGATGAAGAACTAGTTCAAAGAGTGCAAGGTTTTACAAATCTTCTTCAAACTCTTGTCTGAAGAAATTCATAAGGAAAGAGAGCCAAAATGGTTCAAAGACACTTTTCCTTAAGGTTGGAAAAGTGGTTCAGCATCGGGGTTCAACAACATGATCTTTTTAAGAGTTAGCATCTTTGAACCATTAAACCATTGAACTAGTTTAATGCTTTGGTTCATCACTTGGTTTAAATGCTTGGTTCATCAGCTCGATTCAATTCAGTTGGTTTAATGCTTCGGTTCAATCAGATGGTTCAATCGAATAGTTCAATATCTTTTGGTTCAATCAAAGGGTTCATTAGCTTGGTTCAAATCTTGGTTCAATGGTCAGTTCAATGATCTTGGTTCAATGTTTGGTTCGAGCTTGCTTCAAAGCTTGGTTCATGTCTTTTTTCAATAACCATTTGAATTGGTTCAATCAAATGGTTCATCGGCTTGGTTCAAAGGAGCGGTTCAATGCAAAAATTCAAGAGAGCCTCCCAAAGGACAAGTGCCCTTGCAAAGGGCACTTGGTTGGTGATAATACCCTTCAAAAGGGTCACTTTCAACTTTTTCAAAGGGCACTTTTAAGGTAAAAAAAAGAAGCCAAGGAAGAAATCCTTCAGACTTTTTTTCTAAAGGAATTCCTTCAGACAAAAAGTCTGAAGGAATTCGGAAGGGCACTTGGAGGCAGCCGAAGGAATTCAAAAATCTTGCAAAAGACTAAAGGATTGAACAAATTCTTTCAAACTTTTTGTCTGAAGGAATTCCTTCATAAAAAAGTCCAAAGAAATTTGGAGGAAGGCCGTGGGAGGAAAGGCCAAGAAAATTTTGAAGGAAAGCAGAGTGGCAGAAACATTTCTTGCAGACTTTTTGACCACGGGAAAATGTCTGAGCAAAAAGCTCGCAAAGAAGAAAGTTGAAAGAAAGAAAAAAGCCAAAAGAAAGAAGAAAGCCAAAGAAAGTCCAAGGGTGATGGGCCTAACAACATCAAAATCAAGAATGGTGAACTAGCCATTAGTTTTCAAGCAATGATGGGTGTGCAAACATGAATTTTAAGATGGTGAAATAGCTATTTGTTTTTAAAATGCTTGAGTGCCAACCAGAAAGAGCCCAAGGAGTAGCAACCCACCAGAAGATAACCTAGGGGCTGAAGGAGCCAGAAAGAGACAAAGTGCAGGAAAAGACAAAGTAGTCCAAGTGGCAAAGGGGAGGTGAGTTATTGCCAGATGATCACCAAATGGTGCAAATAGTAAACATCATGGCCTGTCTTTTCTAGTTTGCATTTATAAGGGGACAAACTGCATGAATATCTGGAAAGAGCAGTCTATTTGCAAAAAAGAGGTGTAACCCATGCTTTTGCATTAATTCTTAAATTCCAAAGTCAAGTTTAGTGATTATACAACATGGTTCTAGTAAGCCTCTTCTAGAAGAATGACATCAGCAACAGTGACTTCCTCTTCCTGATGCTTTCAGTGCACATGGGCCAGCTTGTCAAAGAGTGCCAAAGTATTTTCAAAAGAAGCACCAAGTTCTCTTCCCCTCTTTTTATATATTGTAAAAATTCTCATTTGAGAAAGATCCATCTCTCAGCCTTAAGGCAAAACTCTACCCAAAAATCTCTCAGGCTTATAAGGTAGAACTCTACCAGATTTTACCTTAAATCAAGACTTAGAATTTTTACCTCTATTTGAGCTTACACTTTTGGATGTGTCTATGCCTTTGTTTTGTGTTAAGTCATTTTCCTTATGCTTTCACAGAGTGATTTCAGCATGTCTAGTGCATTTTGAGTTTCTCTTTTGCAAGTTTGCCAGAAGTGTCCCTAGAGGAGTGTAGGTGCTTATGAATAGGCTGCCATAAGTGTGTCTGAGGATGCCTCTGGTAGTTTCTTCCTCCCTATATTTCCATGGACCACTAGCTCATTGATGAAGAAGAGTTTCCCACATCATATGAAGTGTATGGGTGCTTCTTCTTGGTGAAAAGTGTATATTCAAGCTAGGTGGATCATCTTTTCTGGTGTATCACCCTTTTTATTTTTTAGGTTTAGGTTCTATTTCAGCATCTTTCTCCCTTTTCATCCCCCCCATTTTTTTTTTACATTTTTTTTAACAGTAGGAGAAACCAGGGCCTAAAGGATACATCAGAGAGAGCTAGCCCTTATCTAGAGACTCTACCCTCCAGCTTCACTGGTCCCACAGGCGAGAGGAGAGTTTCCATTGTTGCGTGTGGAAGGTAGGAGCTCAGCTTCCTACCTAGGGTGCAATCCACTACATCAACAGTCTACAAAACACATGCATACCTATAGGATCTTCAATAATAACTACCATCATCTCAAACAACAATAGGATCATCACAATATCATGCAAACTCACTTATCATTGCACTCAAGGCACCCTACCGACCAAAAAAAGAACTTCAATCACACCACCATACCTAAAACACACTTAGAGTGGACCAACATACTTATCTATAACCAAAAATTCCATCCTCCTTTGGAAAACTTCTTCAACAATATTCATTTTCTTCACTAAGCCTATTTAGAACCCTTGTTGCCCTATTTGGCCACTATAGACCTCATAACTCTATGCCTTAATCACTTTAATATATGAAATTTCATATTCAAATAACACTACCATGCCCCCTCAGGCATGCCAAAATTGAGCCTCCAACTCATTCTCCTTAGCATACTTCCTTCCTTAGCCTACTAGCCAATTAGGCCTCCTAGTGAGCTAAAAATTGAATAAAATGAAATATAATCACATAAAAAATAATGTAAAATTTTATTTAGATACCAATTTGGCCTATTAAAATACTTTTGAGGCTTATATCCTCCAACTCCAAAGCTTGCTCACTTTTCCAAACATGCCCAAATTACTAGGCCTTCAAAGTAACAATTGGTCAAAACTCAAACTCTGGTCAATGCAGACACATTGATCTAGATACCACACATGTATACCATCAAAACTCACTTCCATGAAAAATTTAAACCCTCTACACCTTTGGGAACATTGACTTCCTCTAAGCCTCCAAACACATGCTCTTGAGTAGAAGAGCTAGAGACCACTCAAAATGCTCCACCTAGCATAAAAACATTCATCAACCTATGAAACCACCTATAACATGTCTTAAAAACATGTGTAGACCTTATTGAACAAAAAATTATTCATTACACATCTTAATTATTCAATTTACCCTTGAAACCAAGCAATCTATGCATACAAGCTGATTATCTATAGTAGGCACCTTGACCAAAAGGGCAATTTATACCTGAGTACCTCATGGACACCATCAAACCTTATATCCTACTTTGAAATGTCAAAACCAACTTGAATCATCTATTTAAAACATTTTATCCATCATAAATCATCAAAATATCACTTTGGGCACCTTCTAGGCAGTCATCAATACTAAAATTGGTCAACTTTGACTTTTAACCATAAAACTCACATTTGAGCTCATCAAGATGTCAAACCACCTGGGAATGATTTTTTTCAACCTTAATCAAGTCCTAAAACAAACCAATTATTATTTTTCATTCAAATCACCACTCAACCAAGGCATAAAATTTTGATCTAAAATGCACTTTAGGACCAGGAGACCTGAACATACCTCTTAAACAAGCATTCTTGCTTATTCACCTACAAGAGTCTCTTATGAAGCATATAAAAAGACCTAAATTCCCTTAAGATTTCTATAAAATAGGGTGAATCTTGTATTTTCCCACATATTCTCATATTCTTCTTCCTCTTTGGTCAAAATAGTCCTGCTCTTCTTCTTCGTCATCTTTGACTTGCCTGTGACCATCTTTTCTGACCTTTAAATTTTCTCCTCTTCTTCCAAAATTGACTAGGAAATAAATGAATATGATACCATGTTTTGACTCACATTTTCATCTGAAATAACTTATCTAGGTTTTAGTAATGATTGATCTATGTAGGAAACATCATCTATAATTGTAGAATGATCAATACTTATCTTAAGACTGTCTTTGTCTTCCTTATTCAATTTCTCATTGTTTTTGATCTCTTCATTGAAATCATGAGCAAATAATGAGAATTACTCAATAAAATAAAATCTCTCTACTTTAGCAAACACACTACTCTGATCTATAGACATATCAACTATCACTTTCTTTTCTTCCTTTAGCCTGTATAAAACTTTGTTCTTCCTTTAATGAAAACTTGAACTCTGATTGGTATTGTCTTGATTAAGAGAGCCCTTTTTCTTAAAAAATTTAGCAATATGACCAAATCCTTTGCAATTTAATCATACAATCCTTCTTTTATATTGATAAGATTTATCCATGTGACCATTTCTTTGACAATTGAAGCATCTTACAATCTTAGGTACATTCCTAGAGAGATTAGGTTTACTAGGACATTGATTAGATATATGTCCTTCATTTTTTTGGTTGAAACACTTTACCTCATTCATAAGATTAGAAAGATTGACTTTCTTAACCTTCAAATTGTAATCATTAGCCTTATGACTAAATTCATGACAAATATGACAATATCCATTAAAGTTTAAATGCTTTATGGCATTAGGTTGTCTTACCTTATTGAAGCTAACACCCTTAGCTTGGGTATTAATATTTGCAAGTTTGCCCTTTTTCTCTTCAATGATTTTATCCTCTACTTGAGATACAACTATTGGTTTCTCAATTAAATCTAGACATATCCTATCATTTCAATATTTTTGGCTTATCAAAATGCTATCAAGATCATTTGAGTTTTTCTCAAATTAGGAAAATGGCTTAGCTTTACTCAAATATTTCTCCAATTCTTCTCTCAACAACTTATTTATTATAATCAACTTAGAACACTCTTATTCCTTACCTTTTAAGCTTGAGGATATAGACTCCAATTTGTAATTTAAGAACATGATTGCTCCTTCATGCTCCCTATTATCTTCAATTATATTAGCCTCAAAAACACTTAATTTAACTTCATAGTCTTTCAATTTGGCCTTCAAACTTGTACATACCTTTCTTTAAATCTTCAAATCTTCAAGAGTAATTTTTAGTTCACTCTCATATTTTGGAATGTCTTCCTCATATTCTTCATCTGATCCACTCTAGTTTCCTTCAATTTGATATTAAAAATCACCTTTATCATCTAATTTGATTGCCATGAAAAGGACTTCATCATCCTCAGCTTCACTTTCATTATGGTTGTAATCAGATTGATTGTCATAGCTTACTTTTGAGTCACTATCATCCATCTTTGTGTATAGAATCCTTTTATCCTTAAGGACCTTCATTTTATTATCAAACTTTCTAAATTATCTCTTTTTTCTATCAGATCTAAAACCTTTCTTACCCTTTGCTTGATCCTCATCCTCATCTTTCTTATGCTTGTGAGGATATTTGCTTGCAAAATGACCTACTTCACCATAGTTGAAGCAATTAAAAAGAAGCTTACCTTTGTACTTACTTGATCTAGTCTTCAACTTACTTGAAAATAAAGCAATTAAATCATCATCAGATATATCATCTAACATAACATAATTTCCTTGAGACCCCTTACTTTGTGTCTTATTTTCTTTAGGCTTGTTCTCTACCTTGAATTTAACATCCTTCTTAGGAGGCTTGTCTTCATTTATCCTCATCTCATAATCAATGAGAGATCCATAAAGCTCATCCATATTTATTAGTGTAAGATCATGACTTTCCTCAATTCTAGATACCTTAGATTCAAACCTGTAATTTAGAGATCTTAAGAGCTTTTAAATAATAACATCCTCTTTGAGATCTTATCCAATACCCCTGATCATATTGACCACATCATCCACTCTATTCAAGAAGGATTCCATAGAATCCTCCTCCATTTTGAGACTCTCAAACTATCTTCTAAAAGTTTTTAATTTTTATATCTTGACCTTTGAGTCTCCTTCATAGATTGTTTTAAACTTAGTCCACATCTCCTTAACTATTTGATAGTGAATGACCTTTGAGAACTTAGTCTCTGATAGACCACTAGAAATATCATTCATAGCCTTTAAATTTATTTCAAATATTTTCTTGTTAGAAGTACTCGTAGGAAAACTAGTAGGAACAACATATCCATCAACAATAATTTGACAAACATCAAATCCTAGAGACATGATAAAATTTTGCATCCTTGAACTCCAAAAGGCATAGTTAGAACCATTAAATAATGGATCTTGTTTGGAAGAGAAACCACCTTTCATTCCTTGGCTTGCCATTGTACCTTGGAATCACCTTTCAAGTTGTTAAGCCTCAAAAGTTACCTACTATGATACCAATTGATAGAGGTAAAAACCACTAAGAGGGGGGGCTAAGTCAGTGTTTAACAATAATGCAATCCAATTTCCAACTCTTCAAGCTACTTAACCAATCACATCAATATGAAATATAGATGAATCAAATAATAAATATGAATGTAACAATTACACAAATAATTATATGGGAAACCATCATGGGGGAGAAAACCCACTCTCAAGTCTGAAAAATAATGGACTATAGTCTTATAAGATGATTACAAACATGAGGCTTTAGTGAAGCACCCACTTCATAAGGAGTACCAACCCCTAAAGATCATAAGCACCTACTTGCTTAAGATGTTGAGCACCAACACAACACCTATAAAATGAACAATTATTTAACTTTGATTGCTTCTCAATATAATAAGGAAACCTTTTAAGAATACTATTCTCCAAGTCTACAACTCCACATAAGTCACCAACACCAATCTATCTCTTCAACACAAGCAATAACCCATTCACAAATATTTTGCTCAAATACAAATATACACTCATAAATCTAGTAAAAAATAATAAATAAAATTATAAAATTATGTTGAGTCTAATGACATTTTTCTCCACTTAATCTCATACAAACATTGGTCACCAACACCCCCAACAACCTTCACACAAGGTCTCCAAATATCAACACACACACACTTACTTATCTTAGCTTGATCACACACACAAAGAGTATAAAAAAATATTTTATATATACCATTATCAATTATGGTTAGATATTTATCCTTATTATATTTTATAAATAATCACTTATGTCTTCCAAGGCTGGCCATGAACCTTGCTAACAACTTTTTAGTTTATGTAGTGAGCCCATGTCTCATAATCCTTACAAACAAAACATAACTTCAATTTATAAGACTATGTTTGACCAATAGGAGATTGTTAAAACCTTAAAAATAACTAAAAATATATTCAATGAATCCTCAACACTCTCCAACCATCAAGAACACTTGATCTGACCATCTACCCTGCAATCAAACTTAATCAGTCAAACCAAGTTCCTTTTGCTAGCAAAACCATCATGGTCAACTATGAGTCAACCATTAACTCAAATATAATTAATAGGAACAATAAAACTTGAATTAAAATAGGGAATACATCCCATAATTCAACTCCAAGAGCTCATACCCATCCCTACTCACTGATTAGGCCTTCCAATTTCACTTCTAACTCTAACAAGTTTTTCTTACTCATGGCACCCTTTCCTTCATATAAACTAGACAAATTTGAAGACCTATAAATTTGACACAGATAAATGAATATTCCTAAAACTTTCCATGAATATTTTAATCAATTTATAATCTTTATCAAACACCCATTTTTTCCCTAGTTACTTTAAAAAATCTCTCACAATATCAAAAACACTGTTAAGAAGCACTTTTATGTGGGACCCAAAAATAGTCAAGTTTGACCAAACACATCCTCAAAAGACTATATGAGTCCTATAAAACCATCAAACATGATTATGGTCATCCACCACCTTCTTAATCATCAACAATAAAGATCTTCAACATCGATTCTTAAGACTAAGAATTTTGTACATAAAAACCTGCTTACCTTCTTAGCAATCATTCATAAAGAATATATCCTTAATCCGTTAAATAATGATTGGAAAATTTCTTATGAACCTTCCCAAATATCTCCAAAAGGATCATCTTCCCATGCAAATTCTACATGAACTGAATAACATGAGAACTTTCATCTTGAGCTCAAAATACACCATTTAAGCACCCTCTGAAGCACATGAAGACTTTTTTTGACTTTATCTCTCCTTGTCTAACCTTAGAACTCATAAAAATGCTTTAAAAAGCTTTCCTAACCATCTCCCATGAAAATACAAGCTTTACCAACCTAAAAATACCCATTGACCCTTCACAAGGCCTCACAAGCCCACCTAGGCCAACTAGGCCAAGAGCCAAACTATCCTGGAGACCACTAGCCACATTTTGAAAATAATATATCTAAACTCTTAGAATCATATACATTTATAATATGTATATTATGATCACACTGAGATCCTTATCATGACATACAATCCATAGGACTCAAAACCCTATAGACAACCATACATGGTCAAACCTACCAGACCTGCATACTTCATGAGAGCCTTATGAAAGCACTTTGAACTACATAGAACATTCTAATATCATGTATTTAAATACCATACCATTCTCCATGTCACCATACATTCATCCAATCAACCTTCATGCAAGCATCTCATTGCACTAAGTACATTAGACCACCATGCTCCATCTCATTGCATCTACTAGACCAATTTGCCATTGCACATGCCTTATAGACATCAATGATAACAATTACCATAAATTTATCAATATAGTAACCATAGGGTGATTTTAATATCCTTAGAAATAATGAGACACACTAGACAAGTGAAAAAGGCTAAGAATTATCAACACCAAGGACTCAGGACATTTTAACTAATAAACACAAATCTCAGGATAATAAGTGAAGTATATAGATCAACCCATGAAGGTTATATTAATGAAAATTAAAATATACCCACCTTCCCACAATGTGTTCCCCATTCCTCAGGACCCATTAGAGATTCATTAGTCTAGTGTGAATATTGGGTACTTGTGTGAAAAATTAGGTGACACTAGATAGTATATGATATAATGAGACAATCTACCCCAATATACTAGCCTATCACACCCCAATGGACCTTAGCTCTATCATGAGGCTAACTATGAAGTTTTATTTTTGAATATTATAGGATATGTGCCAAATATAGATCACATATTTTGGTATGATCTAACTTTTAAGATTATTTTTTCCTTTTAATCATTGCCTTTTATTTGTATTTTATGATTTGGATTTTAATTTTTTTTTATTTTTCTATTTCTCCTCCTCCATATGGATTTAGAGAACCAAACATGAGTGAAATAGGTGACAAACATAAGAGAGATTACATGTGCTCACTACAAAAAAGGACCTAAAGACCAAGGTGTCTAAATACTCCTAGACTTGTCCACAAGTGTGCAATCTCAAAATTGACTGATGTGAGCCTCAAATGAAAGAAAATAAGGGAAATATGGGGATCATAAGAGATATTTCTATGTAATAAGTGATACAATTATGAATAAGCTCATAGTTGATCACAAAGAGGTAAAATAGTGTTATAAAAGGGATGGGGTTATGCTATGATAGTCATGTCACTAAGAGAAGCCATACTAACCTACAATGGATCTTGTACAAGCACCAATGAAAGTAGTAGTTATCCCAAAAAGTAGTTTAAATATGTTTTAATGTGGTAATTTATGAGGAGGTCTAGGTCCTATCCATGGTCTTACACTTTATCTCAAAAGGTGAACACCAATGAGGTGAATGCTAAATAATGGAAGAAAATTAATCATAAGGATACTAAGGCAAAGAATGACATAAAAATACAAAAATGAAAGAGATATATAAAAACCAAAATAAAAACAAATACCAAATGTAATGTGTAAGAAAACTAAATAACCCAAAGGCAATAATGATATTAGTAAAGTGTGACTAAAAGAAGTAAAGTGCACAAAAACAAAGAAACATGAGACAAAAAATAACAAGTAAGACCTATACTAACATATTTATCAATGATGAGCATGTGAAATATAAGTTTATAAATCTTAGAAGGTTTATTAAAGTTGAATTTGTTTGTTATTATGCATTGTAGGATAAGAGTGGGCATCTTAAGATTCCCTAATAGGTAATTGGATGTAGGTATGGGAATCACAATATGCCCTAAAGTCTAAAGGGACATGTGGATGGACATCAGAAGATGCTCCAACATGTGAGATTATTTGAGGTGAAATTTAACCATTAGAATGATTTACATTGGGTTGGTAGGTGCATTAGGAGATAGGTAAATGTGTTGATTTTTATATTTTAAGGAGGTTGAATTTGACATAGGATGTGTAGGAGACATATGAAGAGGTAAAGGATGTAAAAGAGGACCATGTATGATATACTTTGGATTAAGCATTTGAACTAGGTATTCCTTTAGTTCATGTGACCTAAGAGGTTGAGGTTCAATGGATGCAATGATATGTTTAAAGTTATTCATGTTAGTTATCCTTTCCTTATTGGTGTGGGAAGAAGGATCAACTTTGGTTTGAACAACATTAGTGGATGATGTGTAGGTATGGGATAAGTTTTATTGTTCATTAGTTAGTTGATGTTGATTTGATTGTGGTTCTTTCTATTAAATTTTAGAAACTTGAAGATAGTCTTGATAATGTTGTTTTGTGAGAGTATAAAGATTGAAATGTGGACCAAGCAAGGAAGCAAGAAGAAATCGATGAAGATCACAACAAGACTCATGAGAATGAACTATATTAGCATGCCACCAAAACAAGACTTCTCAAGATTGTATCATTTTGGAGGAGGTTTGGAAGGATCAAACCTTATAGGTTTAGAGGGTGGTAATTTATTCTTATGTTATTTTAGACTCAAAGGAGGGTGGGTTGGGTTAAAATTAGTTGAATTATATGTTCCATTTTGATGTTGGAGAGGCTTGGATGAATTAATGTTATGATTAAATGATTGGAAAGTTTCTTTAGTAGTTGTTTGATGTGTTTCAAATTGAGCCAAAATAAATTCTTACCTTTTTTCTTGGTTTAAGGATTATTCTAAAGTTTTAGGGGAAAATATTCAAACTTTGTATTAAAGGGGTGATTTAAGAGTAATAACAGATAGTTTTAAAAGAGAATAATCATTCATCTTATTGTCTACTTTGTGAGATAGACACCTCCATTGTTTTATGAAAGTGTGATCAGATTCATTAGGAAGTTACTTGATATTGATGAAATGGATAAGGTAATTTTTAGGAAGGTCGTCATGTTAGAATTCCTTCACTAGAGCATTAACTAAATCATCTAGTTGTAAGATGGAATGTCTAGTAAGTTGGTTGTATCATTAAAGTGTATCACCAATAAAGGTTTTGGATAAGATCTTGGTGGTATCAAAGGTGTTAGTTTAGACCCATTCCTTATATAGATTACCAAAATACTTAAGAAAGATAGTAAGGTCCTTAGTCCCATCATATGTGATAGTTGGATAAATGTTTCCAATATCTATGGATGAAATGACTGGAGCTAAAGGTTCATTTTTAATATGTTTAAGATTTTTATTATGCAAAGTAGGTTGAGGAATGACATTCCCATTGACATATCTAAGAGGATGAGGGACAAAATTTTGATTTGGTTGATACATGATGGCATGAGGTAGTTGACTAGTCATGTGTAATAAATATTGTTGCATGTGCATCATTTGGGAATGATTAGTTGTTTGCGTGATGTTCATTTTTTGAACTATTTGTGTAAGAATTCTAGTTATGTTTATTTGTGCATTAATATTTGAAGGTGAGGTATTAGTGTTGTTAGGAGCGGGATTATTAATATTGGTGGGAGGAAGGGTATTAGGTGGAGGATTCCTAGCATTGGTTTTGTGAGGAGGACTAGGATGAAGGACATCAACTACATTACATTTGTAGTGATTGGTTTGGATTAAGAAAATATGAAGGAAAAAAGTAAATAGTTTTATATGAAGTAATAAAATAAGTGAGGTTCTAATCTAAATCCTTAAGTATGTAATGTTCTTGACTAAGTGAAGGTTGAAAAGATGACAACATTATGAAATAAGACTAGATAACCAAAAAGAATAATATCAACCAAGGTGTACAGAGTCGACAGGGTCGACTATATACTATTTATAAGGATGAAAAATAAAGATAGAATTGGCCAAACATAACAAGGTTGACTAGGTTGAATTAGTACTACAAATAAGGTGTGAAAATAAGCCCGATAAGGATACGACGTCAATCAGGTCATTTGAGTACTATAACTTGATTGGTATAAAAGAGTATAAGGTTGACCAAGTTGATTTAGTAATAAAAAAAGGGTAGGAAATTGAGCTAATAAGGATATAAGGTTGACAATGTTGACTTCGTAATATAACCTGACTAGTAAAAGAGAGTGTAGGGTTGACCATGTCAAATTAGTACCATAGATAGGGGAAATCATAGTCTGTAAGAGACTATATTGAATAAAATTATAGTGTCCTAAAAATATTTGTAATGTGATTTAAGAAATAAATGGAATCAAACACACAAACAATTGGATCAATGAGAATGATCTAATTGGTAATGCAAATTTTTGCAATATAATACACAATGATCAAAGAGAAATCAATAACTAAAAAGTAAGTGCTAACTAAGTGGTCATCTTAAGTGTTGTTAAATTACTATAAAGTGTTATTTTAAGTGGGATAGGGAAGTTAGCTAAAAATAAGGAACTAGAAAGCAATTTATGGATGGTTTCAGGACATTTAGGCTGAAAGGGATCTATGTTGGTAATGGTACTAGATTGGTATTGGGGCCTACCCACTCAATTCATAATCTTATAGTGATAATGTTTTTAGGTGCTTTGATAATGTATATCATTAATCATGTGTTTATACTTGGATAGAAAACCAAGTCAACTTCCCCCTTAGTGATGAAATCCAAGTAGTTAGGCCTTAGGAAGATAAATATTAAATGTATTTTGAATATTGTGTGATTTGTTAGTGTGTGAAAAAAGAGAAAAATAGTGAAACAAAATGATAATTTAAAAAAAAAACACGTAATTAGACTATGTGAACTACTCTAAGCATGCAAATATCTAAAAGTGAAAGTGTGAATTAATTAATAATAAATAGTTATTAATTCCCAAATTAAGAATGGTATAGAGTCATTTCAGATGAAAACATATGCAAATAATATAGAATAGAGTCGATTGGGTCACTACTATTCTATGGAAGTAAGAGTCTTTGAGAACAAAGTTAACTATGTCAACTTAGTATTTTAGACAGAAGATAGGATATAGAACTAAGTCAACTAGGTGAACTTAGTTTGATATAGAATAATAGTTTAAAAGACTACAAAATTTCACAAAATAGAACTATAATGAAGTTCTAAATTGATAGAGAGAAAAAGAGAGGAACCTTGGTGGGTTGGAAGATGATGAGGATTGCAAATATTCTATTGAAGTGCCTTGAATGTTGCTTTCAAGTTATGCAAACTAAGTCAACATGTTTAGATTAGTTTGTTGATCTAGATGTTGACTAAAAGAGTAAGCTAAGCATCCAACTTAGTTTGTTGATCTAGATGCTGAATGAAAGACTAAGTTGACCTGTCCAGCCTAGTTTATTGATCTAGATGCTAAATGAAATACTAAGTTGACCTATCTAACTTAGTTTATTGATCTGGATGCTAATCAAAAGACTAAGTTGACCTACACAACTTAGTTTTTTGATCTAGATGTTGATTGAAAGACTAAGTTAACCTATCCAACTTAGTTTGTTAATATAAATTTTGATTGAAAGACTAAGCCAATCTACCTAATTTAGTTTGTTGATATTGTTAAGAATTAAGTGAATATAAACCATATTTAATCCACCATAAAATCACATAACTAAAATTTAAATGTGTGAAAATCAGATTTAATTATGTAGAAATAATTCCTTCAATCACAATTTAAATGAAAGCATAAATGGAGGGAACAAAACCAACAATAACTCATAATACAGATATACCATGGTTCACCTAATATGGGTTACATCCACCAAGAGAGTCCTTAAATAAAATAGTAATCTGAAACAAGATTACAATGAATTCTCATAGAGAAAAAAATCTCCTATAGAAAATATTACACAAAAACTACACTTTCACCTACACCTGCACAAAACTGTATCTCACAAGATGCTATACCACACCCTATAAATGAACACTTGCACTTTTCAAAACACCTACACTTTGAATCTATCTCTCAAAATCCACACCTACAAATAAAAATCATCAAAAAACTCTAAAAGATCACTCCACACCCTATATAAATAACAAATGATGTAAAAATCTATCCTCCAAGGAGAAACTTGCCATCGTCATCAAAATAAGCTTTATTCACCTAGGAAACATGCCATATGCCACCACACCAAGCATATACAAAGGGACCATGAGAAGAAACATGCCATTCCTATCCAAATGGCACAACTTCCTATGAGGAAGTCCAACCCACTCTCAAAATACATCAAAGAAATTATTAAATAGAACATTTAATAATTTTCTCCTCCAAATGCATCATAGAAATTATTAAATAGATCATTTAATAATTTTATTCTCCTAGTGCATCATATAAATTATTAAATAGATCATTTAATAATTTTTTTCTATGGAAATCATTTAATAAACAATTAATTTCCTAGAAAATAAGGAAATCAATTCCACTTCTAACAAGCATGGAAGTCAACATGAAAATTATTAAATATACATTTAATAATATTCACCCACATGAGGAGTAAATGAAAAATGCACTCCCCACATCCTTGTATCTCTTTAAGCCCCCAAAATATACCATCATGGTCATGTGATAGACCTAAAGGGCTCCATACTCAATAATCTCCCACTTGGAGACCTTTTCTCCTGAACAGAATCTATCACTACTCCATGATCACTAAGACCAACCAAATCTAAAGATAGTCTCATTTTGTCCAATATGACCACCTTGATCATCATATCTACAGAATTTTGGCAAGTATGAATCTTCTCCATCTTCACCAATTTTTCATCCAAATCTATCCTAAGAAAGTGATAATGTAACTAAATGTGTTTCATCCTCGAGTGGAAAGCAAAGTTCTTTACCAAATGAATAACACTTTAACTATCAATGTGTAGTCTCCCAACTTCCTCCTCATGCCCCAAATCTTGAAACAACTCCTGTAACCAAATCATCTCCTTGCTAGCATCTGTCATAGCAACATACTCTACCTATGTGGTTGACAAAGCCAAAACCTTATATATCCTAGAAATCCAATTAACCACTATATCTTCAATAGTAAATATATATCCTATCATACTCCTCCTACTATCAATATCCCCTAACATATCTGAGTCCACATAAACACATAAAGTGGTATTTGATCCACATAACATAATGCAACATCAATGGTTCCTCTCAAATGTTAAAGACTCCATTTCACTTCCTACTAATGCTCATAACCTAGATCACTCATATACCTGCTAAAAACTCCCACTACTTGGGCAATATCTGGCCTAGTATAAACCATGGCATACATCAAGCTACCAACTATCGATGAGTAAGGTACCTTGGACATATTTAGCTTTTCAACCTCCATCTTAGCATAATGCTCCTTTGATAATCTAAAGTGGCCTGCCAAAGGATTATTGATAGATTTAGCATCTAACATGCTAAAATTTTCCAAACTTTCTTCACATACTCTGATTGGGATAAAATTAGTTTCCTCTCCTTCCTATCACGAGTAATCCTCGTACCAAGGATTTGATTTATTGCACCTAAATCCTTAATATAAAAGGAGTCACTAAGCTATTTCGTGAGCATATGAATATGATGTATTTTCTTTCCTACAACTAACATGTCATCCACATACAAGCATAAAATAATAAATCAACCATCATAAATTTTTTTGATGTACATGCAATGGTTAGAATTACACCTTTGATATTCTTGTTTCAACATAAACAATAAAATTCCTTATACCATTGTTATGGAGCTTATTTTAGGCCATACAAGATATTCTTTAATCTGCACACATCGTTCTCCTTCCCTTTGACCTCATATCCCTATGGCTACTTCATATACAATTATTCATCCAAAACACCATGAATAAAATTAGTTCTCACATCTAACTATTCTAAGTGCAAATCCTCAACTGTAACTAAACCAAGAATGATCCTAATAGAAGTCATTTTTACAATAGGAGATAAAATCTCATCAAAATCAATACTTGATTTTTGTTTGAACCTCTTGACCACCATCCTAGCCTTATACCTTTTTCTCCCTTGATCCTCTTCTTTTATTCTGAAGATCCACTTGTTTGGCAATGTATTCTTGCCCTTGGGTAGCATCACCAAATCCCATGTTTGGTTCTCTGTGAGAGATATATGCTCCTCTTCCATGGCTTGTTCCCATTTCATCTTGGTATCTACCTGTATTGCTTCTTCATAATATTTTGGTTATCCATTGTTAGTGAGTAATAAATAATTCAAAGAAGGAGAAAAATGTTTAGGTGCTTTTTTTACCCTATAAGATCTTCTTACCATAGGATTTTGGGGTCCTTGTATAGAAGGTTATTGAACTAAATTATTGGATACTTCACTATCTGTAATGTCATCTAATACTATGTAATCTTTTTGTTCCTATTTTTGTTCCTAAAACTAATCTTTATGCATGAATTTTTCATTAAAAACTACACCTCTAGGCCAAAATATTTTCCTATCTTTAATGATCCATAAATAGAAACCAAATTCATCCTCACCATAACTAACAAATGTGCATTTCTCTTATTTATCCTCTAACTTGGTCCTATTCTCTTTCTTGATGAGGGAAAAAGCCTCACATCTAAAGACTCTAAGAAAAGAATAATCAACATTCTTACTAAACCAAGCTTGTTCAGGAATGCCACTATCCAAAGACATATAAGGTCCTCTATTAATCAGATATACTACCATGCTAGCTACTTCTACAAAAAAATGTAAAGGCAACCCTACATGTAACCTCATGCTCCTATCACATTCCATTATTGTTCTATTTATATTTTCAGATACCCCATTTTGATGTGGAGTTCTTGGAACCATCCTTTGCCTATATATTCCATCATTAAAAAAATAATCAAAGAAAACATTACTATAATACTCACCTCCATTATCTAATCTGAGACATTTCAATTTGAGACCTACTTCATTCTCAACCAAGGTTTTCCACTTCTTAAAAGTGTCAAATACATCATATTTATTTTTAATACAATAAACCCAAACTTTCCTAGTTGCATCATCAATAAAAGTGAAATGATAATTAGAACCACCAATAGAAGATACATGAGTTGGTCCCCATACATCTGAATATACCAACTCTAACTTGTACTCTTTCTTTATGGGTCTAACTTTCAGGAACTTAACCTACTTCTATTTCCCATACATATAATTCTCACAAAATTTTAGATCTAGATCTTTTAAGATTTCCATTCCCTTATGGCTCATATGACCGAGCCTATAGTGCCACATAGTTGCATCTCCATCTATAGCAACTAAATTAAAATAATCAACATTACTAATCAAATATAAATTACCAATTTTCTTATCTCTTGATATCACAAGAGATCCTTTGGTAAATTTCCAGGAATCTACAAGAAACATAACTGAACATCCTTCATTGCCCAATTGTTTCACTGAAACCAAATTCCTTCTCAACATAAGCACATGTCTAACATCTTTAAGTATCCATGTGTTCCCATTCTACATTTTTACCTAAATAGAACCTTTCCCTACTATCTCACATGGTTCATCATCACCAAGATATACATGTCCTAGATTCTCTTGAACATAATCATAAAATAATGCCTATGTAGGGTGACATGAAAAGAAGCCCTTGAATCTAATACCCAAGACTTAGTAAAATTATTCAAAGAAAGAATTAATGCATCTTGACTTGCTTTACTTGATGTCACATTTACCTCATTCATTTCTTCCTTGTTGCCCTTCTTATCCTAGAGTGACCAAAAATCCTTCTTTGAGTGTCCACTCTGCATAATGCTAGCATATCATTTTGGCTTTAGATCTCGATTTAGATCTACCTTTTGACTTTCCATGATTCCATTTTATTTTATCCTTTTGCCTCCCTCTAGTATCAATAGATAAAGCAATACCTAAAGATGATTCACCTGTGCTTTTCCTTCACATTTCCTCACTAAGAATCACACCTAAAAATCCTCAAAATTCAAGCTTCCCTTAGTAGGGATTACATTAGTCACAACCATAACCAAAATATCCCAACTATCTGGCAAAGAACATAAAGCTAGCAAAGCTCTAACTTCATCATAAAACTTAAAACCATTGAAGTGAGCATACTTACATTATATTAAAATCATATAAATGATTATAAATTGAATCATTCTTAGACATTTTCATGTTAAACAATATTTTCATAATAAAAATTTTATTTGAAGATGATGGTTTCTCATACAACTTTCCAAGTTTATCCATGAGATGCTTTGTATTTATATGATCTGCAATGTTGAATGCAACAAAAAATGCAAGGCATAACTGAATGGATCCTAATGCCTTCCTATCAAGCAATGTCCAATCTGCATCACTCATAGCTATAGGTTGTCCTCCTTTCCCCTCCAAGGGGAGTTGAAGTTCCTTATTATACAAGTAGTCTTCCATCTAAATTTTTCATAAACCAAAATTCCTACCATCAAATTTCTCAACTCTAAATCTGATTTCTTCTCCTATAGCTCCCACTCAAGCTAATAACCTTTCCTATAATTTACCACTTCAATTGAAACACTACCAAAGCTCTGATACCATTTGTTAGGAATTAAGTGAATATAAACTAGATTTAATCCACCATAAAATCACATAACCAGATTTTAAATGTGTGAAAATCAAATTTAATTATGTGGAAATAATTCTTTCAATCACAATTTAAATGAAAGCATAAATGGAGAGAACAAAACCAGTAATAACATTGATATATTGTGGTTCACCTAATGTGGGCTACATCTACCAAGAAAGTCCTCAAATAAAATAGTAAACTAAAACAAGATTACAATGAACTCTCATAGAGATAGAAAAAATCTCTTATATAAAATGCTTTACAAAAAATGCACTTTCACCTACACCTGCACAAAATTGTATCTCACAAGATGCTATACCACACCCTATAAATGAACACTTGCACTTTGTAAAACACCTGCACTTTGACTCTATCTCTCAAAATTCACATTTGTAAATAAAAATCATCATCAACCTCTAAAAGGTCACTCCACACCCTGTATAAATAATAAATGATGTAGAAATCCATCCTCCAAGGAGAAACTCACCATCCTATAAGCCTTATCCACCTAGGAAACACACCATATGCCACCACACCAAGCATATTCAAAGGTCCCATGATAAGAAACATGCCATTCCTCTCCAATGCATAACTTATAATGATGAAGTCCAACTCACTCCCATAATACATCAAAGAAATTATTAAATAGAACATTTAATAATTTTCTCTTCCTAATGCATCATATAAATTATTAAATAGATCATTTAATAATTTTCTCCTCCTAATGCATCATATAAATTATTAAATAGATCATTTAATAATTTTATCCTATAGAAATCATTTAATAAACAATTAATTCCCTAGAAAATAAGGAAATCAATCCCACTTCAAGTAAACATTGAAGTCAACATGAAAATTATTAAATATGTATTTAATAATATTCACCCACATGAGGAGTAAATGAAAAATGTGATCCCCACATATTTAGAGCTCTCTCAACCCCCAAAATGTACCATCATAGTCATGTGATAGCCCAAAATGGCTCCACACTCACCAGATATGAATGTTGATTGAAAGACTAAGTTGACCTACCCAACTTAGTTTAGTAATATAGATGTTAATTAAAAAACTAAGTCAACTTGTCTAACTTAGATTGTTGATATGAATGTTGACTGAAAGACTAAATTGACTTATTAAACTTAGTTCATTATTTGGTACTAAATAAGAGTATTGTTTTGACTAATCTAATCTAGTAACATGTCTTTGATGAAAACCTATAAAAAAATAGAGTTAATAACAATACAATTGTGTTAAAATTGTACACAAAAGTTATGACTATACTAGCTTGGTCAACATAGTATCAAAAATATATAAAAATAATAATATGATAGAAATAAAAGCATGAAAAAAAAACTTCAAGGGTTAGATTCACATCAGGTTCACTAGAATGTATGCAATAGGAAATACAGGAGATCTATAAACTAATCCTAACTCAGAGAAGATAGATCCTACTTACACTTTCAATTGAGAATAAATTAGATAATCTAGTTTATGACCAATATGGATCCACTAGACCTAGCCAAGGGATCTATTACCATAATAAATTCACTAGGGAGGTTTCCAAAGCCTCTAGTCAAGTGAAAACTATGCAATAACCCTAACTAGGTCCTATGTTTTTATATTCACTATACTAATAACAAGTAAAGCAAAATCTAATCTAGTGCTCACCAAATTTTTTGGCACAAAGTGGGGGTAATAAAAAATAAAAGTAAAAATATAGAGGATACATATACTCATGTCAATGTATATGGAATCTTAATTAATGGAATAGAAGTACAAATGCATATCTATCTACTCTTACAAAGGAGGAACAAAGTTAAGAATACTTACCTTTAAATATGAACCCATCGAGCCTCATTATTTCCCTTGGCCAAGGTGATTCACAAGAGGTTATTATGGTATGTAAGGATGAAAAGTATAAATCAGCTCTAGGATACACAACCTATATATGCATCCAAAATACTTCTCCACAAGACAAGATCCGTATCTCCAAAGAAAGTATGAAACTCTAAGATTGTTCCTCAAGTAGAATGGTGGATAAGCATATTTAGAATATATCTTACTTCTTATTATCTTCATTTAGAAATGGTGAAATGAATGTGTTTATATACACAGATCTGACCCTAAACCTTTCCTAAATTCTAGGCTGACAAGGTTGACCTAGTTGACCTAGTATTGTAATTGGCAAAAAATAACTAGGTTATGAACTATGCCAGCCATGGCTGACCTAGTTCTATTAAGCTTTTATAAATAAAAATACAAGGTCAATGTGGCAGACATAGTCATGTAAAATTCCAAAAATGGGTTTAGGGTAGGGAAATGGATAATAAAGATGGTAAATGACTAGATGAGGGTCCAAAATAGGAGTCGAATATTAGGGGGTGTTTTTAGGAGACAAGTGTATAATAGAAAGTGGAAAAAAGGGATAACAATCTTGCAAAGCACAAATGGTTTGCCTACCCATTTTCTAGTGCACCCGTTAAGGTGTGCACTCAGAGAGATTAATACTCAATGGGTTTTTGTAAAATATAAAGTGTTAGTAAGTGGTAAAGTTTGAAATAATTATGTGTATACACTTCTTATTTATGAGAATTTAAAGATCAATTTTTATTGTACATGGGTGAAATAGTTTATTTTTATTTTTAAATTTGGGGTGTTTTTAATTTTTTAATTAAATGGTTTTAAATAAAAAATTGAGCAAGGTTTTTTTAATGTTTTATTTATTTTATATTTTGAAATTAAATAATAATAATAATAATAATAATAATAATAATAATAATAATAATAATAATAATAATAATAATAATAATTAGTCAATTTTTATAACCACTTCCCTTATCTCTGCTCCCACCATCCCCAATGCCACCTCTATTTCTCTCTAGTTCCCCTACTCCCACTACCTGATGACCTTACTACCACCTTGATTCCTCATAATTATCCTCTACCCTCTGTCTTCATTTCCCCTCTTCATGATGGCATCCCCAATGCCTACACTCCCACTCCCTTATGTTTCCTTCCCTGAACTACCACCAAAATAACCCCTTTCTTCCCATCACTCTTCCCACCATTGTTATGTGGGAACCTATATGTTTCTATGTCTACCGCTTTGCTACAACACTCATTCCCTACCACTTACACTCACCTATGTTTTCAGTCTACCACCATATTTAGAAACCTCCACCCTCAATACCATGCCACCAAAATTTCTTATCCTAATTGCTTTCATAAAACCTTGATGAAAGTATGGAAACCGCTGACATATCCCTTTGTACCTGATCCTCCCAGTTGTGCCGTCTACAAATAACATGGCATTAACATTGAGAATTCATTGACACTATTTTATTATATTTTACATTGGCATTGACACATTTGTATTTGAGATTAGATTATTATAATTGAAGTGATGGATTTGATCCTCTTATTAAACCTTATTGTTGCATGAATTGTGCATTTTTATTCATGATAAAAACTTTGCATCACCCAACCAAGATACCATTATTGACCTTTGCCACCATTTTTCATGTAACATGTTACTTTAGATAATCTTGATGTCCTTTTTTTCAAAATTACCTTTAAATTCAGTAGATAAATATTATTTTTTTAAACATTATTATAAATGTTTTGCTAGCATTATGTCTAACATGTTATTGTGAATACATTGGGTTGTGGGAGCCTAAATACACTAAAATGCATTACAAAAGGATTTTTAGTGTAAATGCATTTTTTCATCTTGACAAAGACTAGTGAATGGGGCCCATTATGATAGGTGGTTATACCCCCCTAAGATAATTTTTTTCTTTCAATCTAGTTTCTCTACGATGTTATTATGCCCACTTGTTGATTTCATCCTTCATTTTCACATGTTCTCCATTTTTTGGACCCCCCTCTATTGAGTGGTTTTTAGATAACATTGTGCATTTTTATTCATATATTGAGCATCAATTAGAGTCGGTAACTAATTATTTTTGTATTATAAATCTATTCCATCTTATTCCATGTGGTATATTCATTTTTATTGGTTTTCTTAAAAATTTGACTTTTTTAGATTTATAAAGGCCTATTATGTAGTCAAACATCTCCCAATTTTCAAACACTTTTATTCACAATTAGGACACTTTTTTATGAAAGTACATGTTTACCCCCTTGTAGTTCAAATTTGTAACTAAAATAGAGTTGTATTATATAAAAACAAAAAAGATATATGTCTCTCATTTTTAACTCAATTTGTTAGAGGGCAAACATTATTGTAAAAAATATCATTATAAATAGTTAGGGGAAATTATTTTGTCATTTCACTCTACTTAAAGTGCCAAAAATAATTTTTATGTGGAAAATACTTGCTAATGACACTCTTGAGGATTTTTCCTTGTTCTTATTTTTGTACATTTTTAGTTCACACCCTATCCTTATGTTTGGACATTTATATTTTGGCACACTTGTGATTTGTGACAATTATCCTTCAAGGCCCCTTTCTTAGTTTTTTCATTATTATTTTAAGACTCCTTAAAGGCCCCTTTCTTAGAAAACTTTGATTTTATTTCTTACAATGGCATTTTGCTCTAATGTAATGCGAGAAAATAATAATTTTTAAGATGAGAGTGAAATGATTTTCTCTAATTTTAATTCACTTTAGGAAGATATTTTTAAGATTAATAAGGAATAAATGGCCCTAAAATCACAAAACATGATTTTCCTCATAAAACTTCCAAAACATTATTCAATCATTCACACTTTTCAAGTCAATATTGCACTCTTGTAATAACATTATGATCATCACCATCCCACATCTATTGAACCTATTCCAAATTCAATAATTATTTTTAATTTGATATGTATTCATTAGGTGTATTTATAATTGTGATATACCAAGCCATGATTCATATTGTGATTCTAATACACTTTTAATTGCATTTATCATACCTCACACTTCTCCTAATCACATTATAGATGTGATTTAATCTTTTGAGAAGTACAATACTATTTTTTTCCATATTATTTACATAATGAGTTATTATATTAGATGTATTATAAATCACAAATATGGAAATGTGTCACCCATACATCTTATTAACTAGATTTATCACCATGGCATTGGCTATCTAATATGTTCTTCCACTTATTCTAAATGACCACTTTTTATAAAATAGGCATCAATTTTTGTTTTCTCTACACTTCCAAAATAAATCAAGTGACATAGGTCTATTGCATCTATGAATTCATTAGATACTATACTCAAGCATGAAATTATTGAGCCATATCCAAGCTATGTATGCCTTATGATACCTTTCCCTTCACTCAGGAATGAGATACCTAAGATTTATTATATTAGGCATAAGAATATTATAACATAATTAGATTCATATAAGTATGAAAATCCTAAATTTGATCCAAATGTTTTTTTTCATAATTTATATGTGCATATGGAATGTAATCCATTGTAGGTATAACTTTCCACCATGTGTGTTCATTTGAGATAGATTTATGATTGGATATGATGGATTAATTATCATTCCTTGAATTTATTATATCATCATGGTTATTCCACTATTATATTATATCTTCCACACACTATTCATATTTCTTAGTAGTGCTCTCTTCTTAGAGAAAATGCCATCTTGTGATGGTTTATTTGATAGATATATTGATCTTTTGATGAGCAACTTTTTATCCCCTATCATTTTTATAGTTTATTTTGTATTTTAGATACATGCGATGGATTTATTAGCACTAATATAAATTTCATTGCATTATATCTCCTATTTTCATGCCATCATATTACTGTTGAGATTTTTCATCCTTCTCTCCCAACTCAACAATAAGGGAGTGTGTTGTGTACTCATTCTTTGGGTGAGATCCTTGAAGTTCATCTCAATAGTTTTTGGTAGGTATTTTAGTATTATTTTATTAATTTCTAGGTGAGATCCTTATGGCACATCTATTTTCCAAATTAGGCTTTTGCTTTCATTGTATATGGATAAATCATCAAGCCTAGTGTTGGGACCAATTTCAAAGGTTTAGCCTCATTTTTTTACATGGTCATTAAGTTTCACTTGGGGGGGTTTTAGTGTAAATTTATAATTACACCTTATTTATTATGTTTAATTAGGCTAATTTCCTTAGGTTTTCTAATAATACTATTTGTAAATTAAAATGATGATAAAGTCCATCTTTACATCCACATGGAAACTTACACTAAAGTCCAAGTTGCACACCAACATGAAATTAATGTAACCATTTGTATTTATAAAACAAATTGATTTTTTTATGTAACCTATTAAATTTAATATTTTATTCAAAATACCTACATTTATGATATCTTTTAGGCTCTATAAACGTAGGCCTATTCTCCTCTCATTTATTTGAGAGAATGGTAGAATAGTGAGAGAGCATGTGATAAATGACATATCATGGAGGAAATATGTAATGAAATAGATTTTCTTGTAATATTATTTGTCTCATAATATGAATTATATCATTATGTTTTCACATATTTTTAATTTGAGTTAGTCTTAATTTGTTGATCATGTGATCGAACTCTATCTACCTTTACCTAATATTATCCATATCCTTGCTTCAAAACCATAGATGTGCACTAAATAACCACTATAAAAAGAGGTAAAAGAGTGAAATTGAAGGGTTGAGATAAAATTAGCTACCCATTGTGACTAAATTTTTCCTATGTATCTAATAATCCAAAGAGGGAAGTCAAACCAAACATAGTTATCCACCTAGTTGAGTGTATGAAATCATCTACAATGATAGTATGTTATGAAATCCTATGTATGTATTTAAACACTTGAAAATATATTATTTAACCTTTAAAATCATATTTAAAATTAACCTAAGTATTTTTACTTGTATTGGTTTCATATTTTTTAGCTTTAGGGAAGTTTTTCTGAATGTGTAGTGTATTTTCTAGTGATAGGTGTAGATCAGGAATCTCAATAGGGTTAGTTCATTATTAGTTAATAAAAAATAAAAATAATTTCATGAAAATAAAAATATAAAACAAGATGTGAATCAATTAAAAATAAAACAAACATGTTATACCTTCTTTGGAGACTCTTTTACTTATCAGTTTGAAAAGCTTGTGCTTGGCTTGTAAACTAGAGATATTTAGAAATGTCAAATCCACATGTGGGTAGAATTTACATTGTTATAAAATTTATTTGGATTGATAATTTCATGAATAAATTTGAACCTCTAATATGATTTTGGAATAGTAAATTTAATTCAAGAGAGGTTCTTTATAATGGCCAAAGGCCCTTCTTTTTATAGACTTTTGGTTTGAATGAGATCCAATGATCTAAGATCAAGATAAATAGTGGAGAGAGAGTCCTAAAAATCATTATTTCATAAAAAATAGTGTGAAATAGACTCCATTTAAGGCAATTTTAGAGTGTGGAAGAGATTTAGAAGAAAAGTTCAGTCATTAGTCCTCTAAGAGTGTGTCACATGTCATGCCATAGATAAGTGTGTAAGAGGCCATGTAATATGTGTAAGAGAGTGTGTAAGTTTACATGACATAATACACCTTTATTTCACTCCATTAATTATTCCATTGAATTTCCAAATTATTTCATTAACGTGAGGTAATATTGCAATTTTGTTTTTAGGAAAATTGATAATTCCAAATCCATGGAATTTTTTGTTAGAGGAAGTTTAGATTAATTAATTAGGTGATTGATTGACCATTAGAATAATGGTGTATTTTAAATGTTAATTTAATTTCCCTATAATAACACTTAAAAAATTTCAAGTTCATTTTGGGTGCGTTTGGTAAAATTATTTTTATGTTACAATGCATTACCCCAATTAGGAACATATTGTTACAAATTTGGATTAAATTGGTAGTTGTATAGGTAAATTGGGTCTATTTAAAAATTTTGGTTAAATATGATTGTCATTTTAGTTTATACATTAAATTTATGGAGATGAAGTGTTTGCATTTCCCCCTATTTGAGGAGTTGTGAGACACAAGGTGAAGTAACCTCTTTTTAAATAATGAAAGAGTCATTAAAAAGAAGTTGAAAATTTAGATGAATAAATAATTAGTGATCCATGATTCCCCATTTGGAGGGAATATATGGATAAAATATATGTATGGGATATAAAAATGAGAGTAATATGCAATAATGGTATAAATTAACCTGTGGATAAAATTAACCCACTTGAGCTAATGCTTACATGTTTTTATTTCATGATTTCCAATGTTAGATAATAATATAATTAAATTGGCACCAAGTCATGGGGAGATGGGAAGGATACATCCCAAGATATATAAATCACTTTAATATACCCAAATAGGGAAAAATCCATAGGCTTAGGGAATTATCTCTCCCAAAAAAAATTGCACACTTTGAGACACCCAAAATAGGGTGAAAATTATGAGTTTGGAATTAGAAGAAAGGTAAAATAATTGAAATGACCCAGAGAGGAGATAATTTATTGATTAATGGTTTTCCATAGAAAGGTTAATTTAATTATTTATTAACTTATTTTCCCCATCATGGTGGATTTGATAATTAATTAGTCTGAATGGTTTGCCCTAATAGGGTAGATTTGATCATTGATCAATCTAAATGACTAGTTGATTGATCAACAAACATGGCTCATGTATGTAAACCTATTATAAAGATTAAAGATGAGTGGGATAAAATGCAAGTGCAAATGGTACAATAAATTTTAAAATGTGAAGAAGCCAAAAAATCTAGGCACATACAGATGCACAAAGTGATGATAGAGATAAGTGAAATAACAAAATAATGGTTGAGGAATAATGAATGGTGGTTAAGCTAACCTCATAAATTGAGCATAACTAATCACTACCTACATAGTCCAAAGGGACCTCAGGTCAATTTATATCTCCAAATAATTAGGATAAAATTGATAAATAAATGATTATGACTTTTTGTATACACTCATTTGTCGATATGTATTATGAGTAGCATATAGATTAGCCATGTGATTTATTTGATGCTTCTAAGATTGGTAAACAAGGATATTTTTTTTGACATTGTCTTCTATATCTATAGTAATTTATTTTTTATGTAGCACCTAACAATATATACCATGATATAAAACACAATGATGATCGAGCCATAATGTTCATAAGGATTGACCCTTGATCCAATTGATAATTTACAATAATGCACCAATGATAAAAATCGTGACGGAAATGTAAACATATGTCAATGAATGGATTAAAGTACAACTGAGTAAAGGGAAAACCATGATGATGACCCTATTGGCATAATGGACTAAGTTGAGGAAACAAAAATAAAATTTAACAAATAAGAAAATAAGAAAACACACAAAAAAAACTAAAATTAAAATCAATAGAAATCATCTTCTCATTTAACCATGTAAAACTCCACGTGTGAAGGATCAATGAAATGATAAATGGATAGTACCCCCAAGCAAGGATACATGCAATGGAAGGACACATCTCAATTTGGTTAAAATAATTGGAACCAATAATGAGTCTACCCCATTAGGGTGGATTTGGGAGGGACACATCCAAATGGTTGTTAAAATGAGTGGCTCAATGAAAATCAAGGATAATGACTAGATTTAGGATAAGACAAATGTTTTTCAATTTTTGGCTTTATATCTCTCATGGAGACTTTAATCCCCCTTTTTTGGCTTTTTGGAATGTTTTCTAATGATTTTAATTTTTTGGCATCTCAACTCAATGGAGGATTATGAGATGCAAAATGTTTTGGCTTAAAAAACAAAAATAGTAGGCTTAAAATGCTCATGAAATGGTGAGAGTGTGGGATTAAAATACTCACAAAATGGTGAGAGCATGGGTTAAAATACTCAAAAAAATGTGAGAACATGGATTGGAATGATCACAAAATATACCTCAAGCCACTATAGTTCAACCTACATAATGTTAGATAGTAATGGATGACAATGAGGGAAAGGATTATGAGTCTTTTAGGACCACACCACATGAAAACCAAATGTGTCTATTCATCTAAGTTTCACATAGTTAATATGCCAAAATGTTTCTAACATAGGTCTCAATATACATTATATTTTCATAAAAAGGTTAATGTTATCAACCAAATTTTCACCCTAATGAGGGATACTCCAACCTCCTTAAATTTGGAATAACATTGAAACATCTCATATGTTGTGGGTGATAATTTTTATAGGTGAGTCTCTAGATTATGGGCTAGATCCCATGCACAACACCTAAAACTAACCACTAATCTACTTGATTTGAATAAAAATGGATATAATGATATTAAACACTAATCTAATAGAGGTAATAAACCAATATGAATTACATGATTCTACTTGAACCTACATTATGAAAGACAATTTGCAAAATTGATGTCAAAACCCAAGTTTCTCCTAAAAAGTGTTTCAAAATGAACGTAAAATGGAATGTATTTATCAAGGTAGATGAATATTCGGTATTATCATAGACACTAGTAATCTTATTCACACTTAAATACACATAAAAAAACCATTTACACATCATGAGATGTGTTATAAGGAAGATTACTAACATAAAGCATGAAGGAGTGAGATGGATACAAGGAGAGATAACTATCACTTGAAATATAAAATAGATTACTTGACACACGTATACAATAATTTGAGAAACTAAACCAGATTTAATATGTATTAAAATGCAAAATCATTAGTCAATTTGGAAGGGCTTTGCCATACCAAGTGTGGATGTCATACAATGCTAAAAGAGGCAACTTATCTAGAGAAATGAGGAAGATAGAGAAAGAGGGGCATAGAGGAGGGATATTTACAAGTGTCCACATGATTTAAAAATAATAAGGGATTTGGATAGGAGTATTAGTAAGTCCCTAAAGATAAATGTCTCTCCTCTTAAGATGTTTCATCTCTCACATGGTGTAGGAGTTTCAAACTTAGCTTGATACCTTGCACTTCTTCAAAAATACCCTTGTTTGCATGTGAGGACTGAAAAATGGACTTATTAATCATTATTTATTCACAAAATACATTCATAAATCTTATTTTATACCTATCCTACATTTATAAACTCCCTTACTTTGATAATTCAGTGGCAATCATCATCCATCTCATTAGGTGTCTTGAAACCTCTTCATTTACCACATGTATCCTTGTCCAAATGGTTCAAATTTTGACTTAAAATTAATCAAGGAACTATATCTTAATGAAATTAATTAAAATACCTTATTATTCTTTAATCATTTCATTTTGGTTCATGGAACAAATCCCAACCATTTTCACCTTTTGCTTTCATTAGGCCTCTTTTCCTTGTAACCCTAAAATCATGTAAACCTCCTTATGAATTATAGTCTATAGATGATATTATGAAACTAAATATATATTTTATGAAATATTATAACTTTAAAATTCCATGAAAATTTTTAGGTCCTAATAATGACAGGAAGTATCTTTTTTCTGTTGTTCTCTTCCTACAATTAGGCCTCCTTGCCTAGAAGACTGAGTTTCTACTCCAGACCTCTCTCAATCATGTGAAAACAAAAAAAATGGTAAATTAACTTTCCCCAGCCTATCACCAACCTTCATGCCAAATTTCAGGTCATGAGACCCAGCGGAAGTGTGAGAACCATGAAATGGTCTCAAAACCTAGTCTTTTTTAAAGCCTATTTAAGATTACTTAGAAAAATTAGACCTATTTGAGCATCTACAGGGTGTATTGTATGGATTTTTTGGATTTTAAAAATATAACACATCCCAAATCACTCCTTAAAATAATTTTAAAGTGTTTAACTATTCAAAACCTTGCAAAACACCTAAAAAACTTGAAAAATAGGGCATTAAATGCAGTTTGTACATTTCAAGTATAGAGAAAATACATGTTGATAAATTAATTAGATTCTATCATGATTTAAAATAATTTTTATTATCATTCCAATTAATTTTATTCCCTTTAGATATTAATATCTCACATCAGGTCCTTACTAGGGTTTTAAGAGGGTTTAGACCTATTTTGGTTCTTAATGATTATTCATAAACCCTAGGGCCTTAAACCTTAAACTGATTCCAAAAATGTATAGTATACAACCCTCATCAACTTTACCTAGGTGATTAGTTTACCATTCATATCCTTCTTATAGTTCCAAGTGCAATAAGTTGCTCTTTGGATCTCAACTAAGCCATTGGAGAGGGGTTTACATTATTAGCCTTTGTTCATAAAGGTAGAAGACCTAAAATAACAACCAATTATATAAGTTTGTGGTGTAATGGAATAATTACCATATATTAAATTAATTTTATCCCATGCATTAGGTTCAAATTCATACCAATAATAATAAAGTTGGTCTTGAACTGTAGTCATCCACTAGAGGAGCTTGAGATGGTCTCAAAGGCCTACATGCACTCTCCTTGTATTCTCCTACCTATGGATGGTATTTAAGGATCCATTATAACATTATAAAATTTCCAATTCCCTCAATATCTCATATCACCTTCATTAAACTTCCTTTAACATGATTACATATAGGTTTGCCTGTGTAGTGTTAGGATTACCAAGCTTAGACAATGTTTATCAATATTTGCCCCACTTTTGATGGGTCTGAGGCTATATTTAATCATATTGGAATTATAATATCATATAATATGAATTTTATTATTTCATATTGACCTAATCCTTCCCACACCAAATAAAAAGCTCTTCACTTCTAGTCAAACTAGTAAAGGATAATTGACTGTATATGCAAGGGTTTAGAGAGTCATGTCTTAATCAGTCTCTTTGATAATTTTTCCATGTTTCCTTTGATATTAAAATGAACTAATTAAATTTTTTTTCCACCTTAACTAGATTCCAATGCTCCTTATATACACTCTATCTTCTCTCTAGACTTGAAACCAGCTTGAGTTGCCTAGACCAACCTGTAGGTGGTCATGAAGTTTGACTATGTTCTTGAGGTTTAAGACATAATGTAAACTAATGATAAAAAGATGTATTTTTTATGTTATGTTAAGAAACTAACTTAATTTAAACCTTTTGAGTTATTTATATATATCATACTCCACAAACATATAATCTCGTTCTTACAATTATCTAGACTTGGTTATAAGTTGGCTATTTGGTGAGATTCAAGTGTTAAACCCTAAAAATTTGGACTTATTCAACTATGTCCTTGAAAATTTGAAGGTAACTAAACTTAATTGGAAGCTTATTCTAATTTAAATACAATTTTCAATTACCCTTTCATATTTTTCTAAAAACCTTTCTCCTTATCTTCATACATAGACCTATGTATGAGTATTTAGGTTGATGAACTCAAACCTTTTAACCTTCCTTTTACTCTAAAATAGCTTAGGTATATTCATTGATACATGACTATATTGAGTCATTTTTCCTATAAATTCAATCATATTTTTATGAACAAATGTCTTTTGTTCAAAATGAGGATTTAGAGATCTAAAACTTGTAGGTCTACCTTTTGATTAAATAGCCTACTAAAGATAATTCCTTGAGTCTTAGCCATGTTTATGGTTATATCCACTCATTGTGAATTCCCATCACTCTCTAAATAAGCCTATTAATATTTTTATAACACTATGTAACCTTAAATTTCCCATTTGTATGTATAGGCCTATGTATATAGTCAACTTATATACAAGGCTTGTGCATAGAAGTTGGGGTCTATTGATTCATTCATGCTTCTTGATGATGCAATGTGTTCAATCAGTGTCAAATGAGTATATGAGTCTTTATCACCTTTCTCTATTTCCAAATCATATTTATTATGAAAATTATATCCATGAATATCCACCTATAGGTCTGTAGACTTATGGGTGAATTAGCTTATCTAAGTCCTTGTTAGAGAGTATATTTGAGCTTCATGCTCATAAACTTGGCCTCCAACCTATTAAATGTTATATTCATATGATTTTATGGGTTTATCATTTCTATTTGAGCCAAATTTGGCAATCATGCCTCTAGAAGACTATTAATGCATTGTGTCATGCTTCTAAAGGATAAGAACACTTCAAACCAACCCATTTTTAGAGTGACAACATTTGAAATAGGGGTGATATGTTCCATGTACTTGAGAAACTATTATAATTATTGAAGACACCTCATGAGGTTGAGTTTATTAATAAAACCAACATTAAAGTAACTCCTTTAAACTTTGAAAACATCCCACACATGTCATTATCCTCCATCTAACTCTAAAGTGAAGAAAAAAAGAAAAATTAGAACCTGCTTGAATAGACAAGGCATAATGAACTCCTTGAAATTTTATTAATTATTAATAAATGAGGAAGGATGAATCTAAAAAATAATTCCAAAAAATGAAATATTACCAATACCCCTAACATTTCCAAAAAATTTAGCCTTCAAATTTCTCTCTCCTAGCCATACCATGCATTTGAATTTTGTCTATTTAAGCTTGTTAAGGCAATGATGGAGGAGAGAGACGGTTTTTTTTGCATATATGAGACATAAAAATTGATACCAAGATTGAATCTAACTTCTGAAAACTAAATATACTCTCTGAAACCATTTTCACTTGCAAGTAGATCTTTCAAGTCCATACAAGTGCCCATAACTGCTTGAAAAAGAGTATTTATCTCAATTTAGGTGTTGAACTACAATATTATCAATATATAACCATCTCTAACCCTTATCTAACATCAAGGACATTATAACACTTCTTTAAATATTTGTCCTTAAAGATGGTATGTACCATACCTCAAAATTATCCTAAAAGGTGATTAAAATGACTTTGTGATGCATAAAAACATAATAAAAGGTTAATACATGATAATATGACTTTAAAGACATATTAAAAACCTTATATAATGATTCACTACTATGATCATATGAATTTTATGTATAGAGGAGGTTAGTATTGTGCTAGAACATAAAACAATGCAATGAACACACTAACATGCTAACATCTCTAGCCTAGATGATAGGGGGATCATAATAAACAAAAACAAGTGAAAAACACACCTAATATGTAAATAAAAATAATATCCTTACTTTCTTTAAAGGCACCAAATTATTTTTCATGTGGATTTCTCGGCTTGTGCTCAAAGAGTCTTTGGCAATAGAGCTTGGCTATCTCCTTCTCTCCTTAGCACCATGGTTGGCTTGTGCCTTATGTTTTCTTGAAGGATTGGTTTATGATTTTGGCATTATAAAATTATTACTTTAAATATTTTTATAAAACCTAGATTATAAATTTACTCTATCCAAGCTCTCTAAATGAAGAAACAAATTCTTGTATTTATAGGCTTAGGAACTAACCCTAACTCAAGGTGAGTTAAAGTGTAGTTTAAATATGAAATGGATTAAAACCTAACCTAAGTGAGTTAATTAACCCAAGTAGAGTTAAAAGGCATCAAAAACTCATGATTTTCAATGAATAGGGATGGTTGAGATGTTCTCAAAGGCTTGATAACTCACAGAAGGTAATTATGAAAACCTAGGATATTCTTAATTCTTGAATTTCCTTTTTTAGTAATTCATTAATTTCTCATGGATAATTCAACTAGTAATTTAATTAGGTTTAGAATTTTAATTAATTATGCTTAGGATTTTTATAATTTCTAAGATTTTATTTTTATGTCCATGTGCCCTATTTAATAGGTTTATAGGCCAAATTGCATGTTATGATGCCGCATGATGAATAGAGATGAATCTATGAGAGGTTTTTGTTTTTTATGGTAGGATACCCCAATTAGGGATGTATTAATGATATTATAAGATTTTATGAATGATTCACAATCAGATTTTAGATGTTTAGTTTTTTTTAGGCTTAATTTGCAAAGGTTGGTAAGAATCAGTCTGAAATCTAGTATGAAGCCATTGGTGCCCAATTTTAGGTGTCTATAGTTTTCCCCTATTTTGAAATGTGTTTTAATTTATATTCATAGGACCATATTATCAAATAATTAAAAAGGCTTGTATGCTTAAAATAAATGATGATTCAAGAAAAAGCTCCAAACAATGCTTGGGAAGCTTTTAATGAATCTTATAATGATGCCCCCTTAAGGGAATGGCCAACACATATATTTGATGGATGGTCCCTTGAAAATAAGTAAGAATAAGAATGAAATTAATCCATGGGTGAGATTAATCCAATTGAGAAAATGCTTACATGCATTGATTAAAAATTATGAATTTTCCCAAGGATGGTTATAATCAATAACAAAGGTTGAGACACTAATTTTTCCAAAGGTGATTATAATCAGTGGCAATGGAATATGCCCTAGTTAGGGATAATGAGTCAATAATAATGATTTACCCATAGGTTTTTATAATCATTAAGATGATTTGGATTCAATGAAGATGTTTTATTGTGCCTCAGTAGCACAGATTGGCAAGCATAACTCAAGGATATAACCTTTTACACATTAAAAATGAGCAGGCACAAATGTAGATGTGATGGTCTAATACCTAAATAAGACACAAACAACTAGGCATATCAGGATGCATAAAATGATGAAAGAGATGAATATAATAATAAGAATTGATCAATGAAAATGATTTGACTGTACTTGCGAATGTAGAGATGTTCATACTTATTAGCATTGATACAACTAGAATGGTCAATGGGTTGATTTGATCAAGGAGGTGT
Organism: Torreya grandis; assembly: GCA_037957365.1. NCBI lineage: Eukaryota > Viridiplantae > Streptophyta > Pinopsida > Cupressales > Taxaceae > Torreya > Torreya grandis. The sequence goes on from JARHVA010002458.1 coordinate 2,229,033, forward strand.
TGGAGGTTATAGGTTTCACCCTTATCTGAGCAAAAGATTGTTTAGGTCCTCTACTCAAACCTATTCCAACATCAGAATGACCCTAGGATATGGGTTACCTAATGTTGGGTCAGACCTTTAGGATTTTTAATGAGGATAGATCCTTAGATATGAAAATATAGTTCCTTTAGAAAAACTATACTATTGGGATGAAAAGGGAGAGAAGATACATGAATGAAAACCTATTCTAAGTGTTGTGATGAACCAAATGTTCAATGATCCACTCTTAGCTTAGACATTTTTATGAGTACTAATGAATCCAATTAGGATAAGAACTAGTCAGATTCTATGAAAAGGTTGAAAACATGAGTATTTTGTATGAAGGCTGAAAAGAGATCTAAAAATTAAAGGACAAAAAGAGATAGGTTTAAGAAAAACACTATGGACTTATGACACTTCAAGGGTAACCTCACTAGCCAACACTTCACATAACCTGCAAGAAACTAATAGACTTGAAGCAAGGTACATGAAGGACATATAAATGATGAATAGGAAATATACACTCTATAAATCAAACTTAAATAAGCACACTTAGCATTAAAATAAAATCTAAGATGTTTGATATTAATTTAAGAGAGTTTTACAAAGTGATTTTGGTAGAGCTTTGTTGTATCAAGATGAAGGATCTTTAAATAGAGAGTCTAAAGCTAGTATTTATAAGAAGAAAGAAGGTAAGAAAGAGAGAAATTGATGTTTAAGGGGTCATTAATGAGCCTAATTTCACTCAAAATAACCACCATCATAATCCTTCTTGAGCCTTCCCTTACATTAATGTCATTTTATCTTTTTTGGCATGATGGAGAATGTGAAGATCAAGACTAGTTATAGGAAGCAATCCCCACCACCACATTAATCCTTCTCGATCTCCTCTACATTAATGCCCTTCACTGTCTTCCTCAATCATGTTTGATGTTATTCACATTATCAGGTAGTTATGTTACTTGAGCTTGTTCATTGATGTTCTTTCTGACATTCCTTTTGTAGTCACCATTCTACCATTGCTTCCAAATCCTAAATATATTGTATATTGATATGTCTTTCACTTGTTTCACAATAAGATCACTATCACCCTTGACTTGAGGAAGTTTGACACCTCTTCTTCTCACCTCTTGTAAACCATGTAGAAGGGATTCATATTGAGCTATGTTCAAAGTATAATTAAATTGAAATTTTATAGCTGAGTAGTACTTTTGATCTAAGGGTGAAACTAGCATGGCTCTAGATCCACCACCATTATTTGACCTTGAGAAATAAAAGAATAAATTACATAGGCCATCTTCCTCTTGAGTGGTGCTAGTTAGGCAAGGTATAACAACACCCTCCTCATGCATACAATACACCCCTAAGCCTTCTTCTTCAATATTAGTGTAGGGATCAAATCCATGATTATCAACTACCCATTCATCCAAGTATAGGTCTGAAATGCCTTCAATATGGTCATGAGGATATTTTTCACTAGAATTTTCATCCTCATATAATATGGTACAATTGACATTTTCAATCTTAGGCATATAGGGCTCTAAATGGAACCTAGAGATAGGTTCTGACCTAATAGTGACCCTAGTCCCATATCCGGTCCTAAAAAACCATATATGACTAGCCAGAGGACAAATAGACCCCATTTTTGCTAGTAAAGTACCTATATTGGCATAGGTCAAAATATGGGGGTAGGTATACAACCATTTCATCCTAAGTGATGACATAATTTGGGCAAGATGCCAATGTGATCTTAAGATATTTCAATATACCTATTATTTTGGTTGGGGAACCATCCAACTAGAGAACACCTTTTTCATTAGGCACATACTTAAGCTTAAGCTTATCTTCTATGGATTTAGGCATAACTAAGGTTGAATATCCTAAATTTATCATAAAATTATGCACTAAGCATTCCTCTATGATGACTATAAAATATAATGGAGGAGGTTTGACAACCTTAGGGTAATGAACAACATTATCAACTTGACCTTGACTAGGAACTTGACTAAGAAATTGAATTTGACTAGGCTTACTACTATTTCTAAAAATAGTGTTCACCTTATTATCTAAGGTACTATTGTGTAAGGTTATTTTGTGTGGGGACCAAGTCTCTCAAGCTACTTATAACTATGCAGTTGTAACCATTATAAGATCTACCTTGAGTAATTTGGCCTTGGGATTATTGATTCAATTCATAAGGGGGTCTATTATAGGATTGAGCAGGGTATTGGTATTAGAAGAGACCTTGGTATGGCCTATATAAAGTCTATTGTTGTCTCTCTATAGCCACTAGATTATTATTTTGTGCCTTCAACAAGCTCTAAATCCTTGTAAATTTGTCCACTTGACCATCATTAGGTTAGGATTGATTGTTTGGAGTGGCCAATGGATCAATGGTAGTTGGGATTGGTTAAAGCTCAACAAAAATTGGCATGAGAGGTATTGGTATGTAGTTCCCATGCTTGTATCAAATAGTTTTATACCCTTATAGATATATCATAAACCCCAAGTAGAGTTATCCATCCCATAGATTGGATCATGACTGCAATATCTAAATTTAATGCTCTCAAATAGTAAATAAAAGAATAATTAGGTGTGGGTTTAATGATGAAAAGGATCCTATCCCAAGTCTTTTGGAATCTATAGTTGAAATTAACCATAGATTCTTGGGGTGCCCTCTTGATTGAGGTGAGTTGTTCAACAAGTGACACATGGTTACTTTTATCCTAAAAAGGTTTACATAGGCACTCACCAAACTCATCCCAAGTATTGATTGAGGTAGGAGCTAGACCCTTATACCATTGCAAGGATTTGTATTTCAAGGATGTGGCTTGTAGTCTCATGGCTATATTTTCTTGCATAATGTTATGTACTAAAAAAAGGTTTGCAATGTCATCTATGTGCTCTACAGGGGTGGTGGAGTTTTCCCCTATAAATTATGGTAGAATATTCAAAGAGGAAATAGTGCTATCATCATGTTATTAAATGTTAAGAGGGTTTCCATCATTAAAGGGTACAAAATCTTGCATTCTAGGCCTTGCCATTTTTATAGTGGGGGTTCCACTACTTTAAACAATAGGATGACCAAGAGATGAATTTTTTTGGGGGGTAGGGAATTGTCCTATTAAATATTTCTCTTTTATATGAAATAGAAGGTATCTCAATGAATTCAAAGGGAATACCTTTACTAGGTGACCTTCTAGTAATATTTGGAATGAGAGGTGTTGTCTAGATGATGTTATAAACTTTGCAACTTGGAGAATCTTTAGATTCTAATGATGGTGGATGTCTTCTTCCATAAATACCTCTCCTCAACTCCAAATTTTAACTATGCCAAGGAGAATGTCCTTAAGTCCCACTGGGCATGCCAAAAACTATTGGAGGTTTTAGGTTGTACCCTTAGTTTAACAAAGGATTGTTTAAGTCCTCTAATCAAACCTACTAAAACATGGGAATGACCCTAGGTTATGGGTTACCTAATGTTGGGTCAAACCTCTAGGATTTTTAACTAGGATAGCTCCTTAGATATGACAATATAGTTCCTTTACTAAACCTATACTATTATGATGAAAAGGGAGAGAATATACATGAATAAAAACCTATTCTAAGCGTGGTGATGCACCAAATAGTCAATGATCCACTCTCAGATTAGACACTTTTATTATTATTAATGAATCTAATTAGGATAATAACTAGTCAAATTCTATGACAAGGTGGAAAACATGAGTATTTTTTATGAAGGCTAAAAGATATAGGTTTAAGCAAAACACTATGGACTTATGACACTTCAAGGGAAACCTCACTATCCAACACTTCACATAACTTGAAAGAAACCAATAGAATTGAATCAAGGTACATGAAATATATATAGATGATGAATAAGAAACATACACTCTATAAATCAAACTTCAATAAGCACAATTAGAATTCAACTAGAATCTGAGAGGTCTTATATTGCTTTAAAAAAGATTTACAAAGTGATTTTGGTAGAGCTTCACTGTATTAAGCTGAATGATCTTTAAATAAAGAGTCCAAAGCTAGTATTTATAGGAATAAATAAGGTAAGATAGAGATAAATTCACACTAAATGGGTTATTAATGAGCCCAATTTCATTTAGAACTACCACCACTATAATCCTTCTCAAGACTTACCCTGCATTAATGTCACTATATCTTTTTTTGGTGTGATGGAGATTGTGAATATCAAGACTAATGATAAGAAGCAATCCCCATCACCACATTATTCCTTCTCAAGCTCCTATACATTAATGCCCTTCACTATCTTCCTTAATCATGCTTGATGTTCTTCACATTATCAAGTAGTTACGTTAGTTGAGCTTGCTCATTGATGTTCTTTCTGACATTCCTTGCATAGTCACCATTATAAAATTAATTCCAAATCCTAAATATAGATATATTATGGATGAAAACCATTCACCCTATTGGTTTTCATATAGTCATGATTGAAAATGGAGATCCATAGGCTAGGGCCTCTTGAGTTTGAATGAAACATAAAACCTATGTCTAAAAGCTATTAAAAATGTTTATAGGGATTTAATGGCATTAGATGTATTTGTAAAGTCTACTCATAATAACTTAGATCAAATTTGATCTTGTATTTATGTATTCTACTTACTTGAGGTGGAGAGATATTTTGTCTAACGTGTCTACCTTTGTGGCATCCCCTTGAACTATTTTCTCTATTTTGACCTTAGGTCACATTTTCTCTCCATTGAAGTCCCTTAGATTTTAAATTTTAATATCAACCATTGATCTTAAACTAATCCTTCTAGATTATGATATTTATCAACTCTTCATTCATTCTCAAGATCTTGTTATCAACTCTTTGACTCCTTGACCTCATACGCATCATAGATCTCCCTTTGCATGGCTTGAATGCATACCATTGATATTTTATAGTTTAACATGATTAAGACTTTTTCACCCACATATTTTCTCTTAGCATCTATTAACCTTTTAACCCATGACTTTCCATTAGATTTTCTTTATATGATGGATCATGTACCATCAATCTACTTGGACCCATTGGATTTTTTAGTCATCACATACCATTAGATCTCTATTCAGGTACCCAAGATCTTAACACTTGTCATCTACATGTTTATCTTTAAAATATTTGAATTCAAATGGCTATTTATCGTAGCTCAAATTTGATGTTTGTACACATGTTTCATGTTACAAAACTAACTTTAAAGGATTATATCTTGAGATAACAAGCTCATCAAGATACCAAATTTGTAGTGGAGTATCTTGACACTAAATTCATCATGTCCATGTGATATTTTGGCTTTGAGAGGCATCCTAAGTGACTTTATAAAATACACAATTGAGCTGACCAGTCTTTTTATTTATGACATGATATTATGGTTTGATTCTTCTAGACTTGTGCTTCAACTTTTGCTTGATATTTTAAAGTTTTGATGAGTCTTTGAGGCCTATGAAAACTTGATCCATGATCTTGACTTCATTTATCACCAAGAGAACCTACTTCCCTAAAATTTGACAAACTACACTTTAAATTTACTTAAAGTGTTTCAAAATTCTTACAATATACATGTGATCTTTGGACCACTAATTCCACCCATAACTTTGTTAAGCTCATCCATTCAGGTAGAAGCTTTGGTATGTGGGCCAAATTGGCCAACAGGAGGGTGGGAGTTTTTGCCAAGGGTACCAAGGAGAAACTTCTATGGATCCATTACTTATAAGACTTCCTAATATGATTTTTCTTGTAGTATGTGATGGTATGAATCATGATATAAAACACCATGATAACTTACATGAAATATGCTTAAGGATTGACTCTTGATCCAATAAATAATTGAAAATAATGCACTAATGATGAAAAACAAGATGATAATGTTGGTGTATGAATATGGATGGACTCAAGAATAATGCACAAATAATCAACCAATGAACTCATGTAGATTAATTTAAGGCACAATAATAAAATCAAACAAACAATTAAGTAAATGAACAAACAAATAACACAAAGTAAGCAAATAGGGAAGCAAATAAATAGAAAGCTTGAAAGTAAAATCTAAATAAAGCATCCTAATAATGGATTTGTCCCAGTAGGGTAGATCAAGGATAACTAAATAGGCTTAGATAGGACAAATATTTTTGGTTTTTAAATTTTTTTGAATGTTTTTAGAATTTTCAAGCATCTCAACCCGATTAGGAATTATGAGGTACTAATGGTCCAACTCATAAAATGGTGAGAGCATTGACTTAGATTATTCATAAAATGGTGAGAGTGTTAGCTTAGATTGCTCAAACAATGGTGAGATCATATGGAAAAGGGGGATTGATCTGACCTCAATATGAATCAAGCATGGCTTACATAGTCCCATTAGGACCTCAAGTCATTATAATTACATCCACACAAAAGGTGGGAAGAATTGACTAGGTCACAATAAGTTCTAAAATTGAGGTAAATAGCTAGGCAAATGAGAATAGTAATGGCAAGGTGATGTTTTAATCCAAGATAAAAGGTGTTATTCCTAATTTTCCCATATAGGTTATGATTAATAAATAACAACATAGGTCTATGAGAGTAATTTTCCCATAAGTGGTTATAATTAGTAACACAAGGTGGACTAATGATTTGATCATAGGTGGTTATAATCAATAGCATCAGTCAAGCATGAATGAAAGATAACTTTCTAGATCCACTATCACCCTAATTTCATAGACTTTCATTTAAACATAGAATTCTAAAACTTTTGAAACTAGGTCAAAATCCCCTCATAGAAGGTGCAGGAAAAACCAAAGGAACCAAGATCAAAATAAGCTTGGGTAGGATGGCTAAAAATAGACTTTGGTCTAATAGGAATGGTATGGTATAATGGTACATGGTATGACATTATTTAGGATGATGATGTTATGAATATTAGATAAAATGGTAGAGGTTTTCCCCCAAGTGGTAAGATGAGGTAAGTGGTAGGGTATCAAATAATGGAAATAGAAAGTCAAACAAAAATGGCAAGGTAAATGTTTTTGGCCAAGTGGAAAAGGTATGGTTTTTGTTTTTCACGTAGGTTAATCTTTTTAGTGTTCTTACTAATGTGGAGATTTAGGTCTTAATCATCAAATGATACAACCAAAATAGTCAATCATGTAAATTACTAGCCCATGCATCTTCTAAATAGCTACTCTATCAAGAACTAGCTATAGATTTGGATTCCAATAATGTTGTTATGATATTCATTGGTCATTGATTCTATTTCCTTCAAATACTAAAATAAGGTATCTTTGTAGCCTCTATAAAGGAAAGTATGGCTAGGGATGATAAATATAAATAAATGTTGGATGATAGGTTTGATTTGGTAATGTATAGGTGGATGATAATGGAATATATAGTGGTTGGGAAACAAATGAAGATCAGGGGTTTTAAGCACACACAATGTTGTTAATACTAGATTTGACATAACTTTGGATGTGATAGGGCTAAAGAATTCTAAATATGATCTCGATAAGATGATGATATTTTTTTATTATTTGGGCCTAAGAGTATATACCATTTGATTGTGCTATAAATTAGAAGATATGTTGATTTAATCTTTGATGTTTTCTTCATTAAGTAGTGAAGAACTGTTGTGCTCAACTAGTGGCATCTCAATGACGTTTTCACCAATAAAGTTTTATTTATTATCCCATATCACCTTTGATGAGGTTTCACTAAGGAACATTTAATTTTGACTTTGATTATCTTCTAGTGCCTTTAAAAAGGTTTCACTAGAATATGTTGAGTTTGAACTTTGATTATCCCCTAACACCTTCAAAAAGGTTTTACTAGGAGATGGTTCTTTTTCTAAATGAATGAGGTCTTGGTTACCCTAATATTATTCAACTGATATGTCACCATGGATGCATTTTAACAAGGTATGATTCTGTCAGTCCTAATCAACACTTGTGGGAGATGGAATGCCAATATAATGGCTATGTTGGTTGGTGGTAATGGCATGTGATATAGTAATGGAATGGAGAGAGGCATCACAATCCTCATAGAAGATACTAGGAGAAATTGTGTTGAATCAAAATTAATCATCCTCAAAGACCATATAAGGACCACAAATATATTTAAATTATTCTATGATGAATGCATAACTAATATTATAACAACCATGAACGTATTTTGATTATGATTATTATTCTAACTCAATGGACTCTAAATCTAATGTTGAGATTGATGTTGATTCTACTTCTAATGCTAAATATGATGTTGGTTCAAAAATAGAACCTAACTCTAATTATAATTCTTCATCTAGTGTAGATGTTGTTCTAATGATGTCTTTTTGAATGTTTGGTATTGGATAAGTAATGGCCTATGATGGCATAATGGGTTTTATAGAGACTATTTTGTCAAAGTGAGACTTCTCAACAATGGGAAAAAGGTCAAGAGATAACTCCCTAGAGACTAGATTTTTAGGGGAAGGCTCTTTAAAAATAGGCATATGGTTGAGGTAATGATTTTCTCAAAGGAGATTATAATCATTAAGAAGTGACTCAACAAAGACTAGCTTGTCAGAGTGAGAATCCTTGACAACAGGTATATGATTAAAAGGTGATTCATCATTGGTTGACTCATCACAAATGGTTGGTTCAATAAAAACATCATGGCTTGGTTGGTGATTTTAGCTTTAGTTTAAATCAATTATAAAATACTATTTTTGAACAATTGGTAGGGGTTTTCTAAACTAGGGAATCATTGGAAATGGATAAATAATGGTTGTAGGTTAGATAATGATAGGGTATTGCAGAGCTTAGTTACTTACACAAGCCAAAGGATGAGGTATTAGAATGTAAATGGTAGTGAATCGTGGAGCTTGATTACTCACACAAGCCAAAAGATGAGGTCTTGGTATGGAACTGGTAGGGCATTGTGAAGATTTATTTATCACACAAACTAAAGGAAAAGGTCCTAAAATGGTAATGGTAAGGCATTGTGAAGCTTGGTTTCTCACACAAGCCAAAGGATGAGGTCTTGATATGGTAATTGTTGTCAATCAGACTCACACCCTTATGAAGGTATTTTCAAGATTCCATAGTCTATTGAACTATGGAAACAATCCTAGGATATGGGTGGCCGAATCAACAAATAGAATCTCTAGATTCTAAGGGCTAGCTCCCTTTGGTGTATCAATTAGGATCTCTACTCTATGCTACAAACTATCAGGGAAAAGGGAAGAGGGAAAAGGTAAGAAATAAAATTGAGAGGAAATCCTATCTAATGATGGTGGTACACTTTTATTTTGGTTCATCCACTCAATTTGAGATTCTAAAACATTGATTAGACAAGAAAATATTGAATCTTCAACTCCAATTGACTCTTATGCATCAATATTTCATGAAAAGGTTTTATCTGGTGATCAAAGATTGAGGGAAATGATGAAATAGGCTTGATTCAAGGCACTAACCAACTACTTATATCTACTATAAATTCAACTAAAAGGCATCAAACATAGAACATAACCTACATAATCTGATCAACTAATAACTAGGTAAGAATCAAGACCTGATAGTGAAGAAAATTCTATCTCATATGAAAATTACTGACATATTTACACTATACCAACACCTTGGAACCTAAAAATAGTCCTATGTATCTAAAAAGGTTACAAAACTCAAATTTTGGTAGAGCCTGGTCTTACCAAAAGAGGGATCCATTTCAAGGCTGAAAAGCCAACTTATATAGTAAAAAGCATACCAAAGCTAAGAAATTGGCATTAAAAATATTAAAGGAGATCAACTCCCACGTCACACAAGTTCCACTTGAGCTATCAAAAGATAACCAAGCCTTTAACTAATATCCTTTTTTCTTATGTATTGCATGAAAAATCTCTTTGGCATTGGAAAATGATGGTGGGCCCATCTTGGACTAATCTGATCCATGCATGAAAGATATGCCAAATCTTCAAAGATAAACTCTACCTAATATGTTTAGAATTTGAGTTGAAACAAAAGAGAGTCCTTCTTTGTATGGAAAATAAGGAAAATGCATCATAAGCCTTGTCTAGTCAACTCCAAGTAACTCTATCCTGCATGAGATGATGCTATGCCAACATTTAGGTGAAGAACTTTAGTTTGAACAAGTTGGAAGTGTTTAAAACCTTTAATTAACAAGATAAATAGAATAGATGTGACACTTCGACAAAATTCAACTCAAACTCAAGACCAATCAACTACAAATGACCTCTACCTACATGAAAAGGGGCTTTGAAAAATGAAACATGCATGAAATTCCATGTTAAGGTCTCCTTGTATTTCCTTGGCATTTTTTTTATCTCTTCATTTCTTCATGTATTCCTCTGGCATTTGTTTGGGGTCTTTGTATTCAGACCTTTGTCTCTAGATTATTTGTCTATGACTATTTGTTTCTATCTATTTCTTTGGACTTATTTCTTGCAGACATTTATCTTTGTTCTCTTCCTTTAGGATTTCCTCTTCAAACTTTTTTGTTTGTCTATTTATTTCAAAGTTTTGTCCTACAAGAATTGTTTTGATCTTTTTTCCAAAGGAATTGTTTTAGATTTTTTGGCCATTAGACTTTTTTCCTGACTAATTTCCTTCGACCTTTTCTCTCAAAGGAAATCTTTTGAAAATCTATTAAGTGCCCTTGTCCTTTTGAAATGCACCCTCCTAAAAGGAAATAAACCTTTAGAATTCTTGAATATGACCCTCATGAACCTTGAAATGATCTCTTTTCGAAAGGAAATTACCCTTCAAATTTTGTGAAATGGAATTTTTTGAAGAGAAAGTGACCTTTCATATTTTGTGAAATGGTCTTTAGAAAAGTTGAAAAGGTCCTTGAAAATTTTGAAAAGGTCCTCAGAAATTTTGAAATACCCTTCAAAAAAATTTAAATGCATTTTCAAAACTTTTGAAATACCCTTCAAAAAATTTGAAATGGGCTTTTTCGAAGGAAAAGAACCCTTTTTGCCAAAAAGTGCCATTCAAATTTCTTGCAAAGAACCCTTTGGCATTTGAAAATGTCCTTTGCCTTTAGAAAAATACCTTAAAATTTTTTTCAAAGGACCCTTCAGAGTTTCTATTTTCTTCAATTTTTATGGACAATTTTCCCATGGACTTGATTCTTTCAGCTTGTTTGAAAAGTCCCTTAAATTTTTGAAAAATGGACCATTGAACTTTGAAAAAAGGGCCATTGGATTTTGAAAAAAAATGGATTGTTGGCTCAGAATTTTATCCTGAAAGAATTCCTTTGGAATTTTTCCTGAAAGACCAGTTCCTTTGGATTTTTTGAATTTTGCTTCATCGGGTTTCTTGAAAAACTTGCTCCTTTCACTGCTCTAATCAACATCAACACTTTCCTAGAAATAACAAGACAAGTGAAATAAAAGAACATAAATCACCTAAACAACCTTAAGACCTATTAACCATGGATTATTCAAGAACTTTTTAGGACCAATTACCAATTCACAAGATAAAAAGGCATTGTATGCAAAGTTTTGAATGATAAGGGTGGAAATTTGACTAGTGGGGTCAAAATTATCAACATTTTGGTGACTCAATTAGGAAGCATGCCTGCTATGCTTGAGAACCAGACCATTTACATGACTCTTGGACTCACAAAGAAATAATAAATTTTATCCATGATTACAAACTCTCTTTTAACTTGGCATGAGACAACCTTCATCCTCCAAAATAAGAAGGAAAACACACAAAAAAGGAAAACTAACTAAAAAAAGTAAATGTGCAAATAAACACTTATTTGGGACAAAATAGAACTAAACTAATGTGCTTGAACAATACTTGGAGGAAAATAAACAAACTATGTACAAGGAACTTAGCTCTTCAGTAGAAACATTTTAAATGTATCCCATTGATTAGGATTGGAAGCTCCTCACCATCCATATGTTCAACCTAGAAGGTATTATGGGATTTGCAACTAGAGATTGTGTATGGGCCACTCCAAAGGGAATCAAAATTTGTGTTTTTTCCTGGTTTATCTCTATTCTCATCCCACTTGAGGACTAAATCTCCTTCTTTGAAACTTCATGAAGAAGCTCCCTTGTCAAAATCTCTTTTCACTTGTGTTTGATGAATTTCCATGGCTAGCACAGAGTGATTTTTTATCTCCTCCAAATCCATAAGCTTAGCATACTTGATCTCCATGGGCTCATTTTCCAACAACTCAAGTTGATGCATTAGTTCTAAAGTAGGAAAATCAAGAGAAGTGTGTTGCTTTGCTTCCTTACCACATACTAGCTTGTATGGAGAGTTGGTTATTGATATTTTGTAGGTCGCCCTATTAGCCCATAGAGATGAATTCAACCTGAGATGCCATGATCTCTAATTATCTTCAATAGTCTTTATGATCTTCAATAGGTTCTTATTCATAGATTCAACAAGGCCATTACCTTGTGGATAATAGTTTGATGAAGTGCTAAGATAAATTCCATGTTAGACAGCCCATTGATTGATCCTAGTTCCCAAAAAAGCCATTGAATTATCAATAATAATAGTTTAAGGAACTCCAAATATAGTAATCAAACCTTCATAGAAATCTAGAACATTGATTTTGTTTGCTTCTTTCAATGCCACTGCTTCTAGTCCAACATGTGAAGTAATTTGTAGTAGTTAGAATCCATTTATGTCCTGAACATGAAGGAGGATTTATGATACAAATAAATTCCAATTGCCATTAGACAAAGGGCTTATCCACCATAATTGGATGAAGAGGTAAGGTTGTAAGTTTCACTTTTCCTAAAAACATATCACACTATTTACACTTTCTTACCCATGCATGGAAATCACCAAATATACTAGGCCAATAGTACCCACCTATCATGATATTAAGGGCTGTAGTTCTTGTGGAAAAATTTCCTCCACCATGTCCATCATGGAATTCTTTAAGCAATCTTTGAGTTTGGATTAGCTCTATACATCTTAGCAACATGCCATTGATATATTTTTTGAACAAAACACCATCAATAAGTAAAAATGGAATTGATTGCAACCTAAAATATCTTATTTTTTAAGTACTTAGATGAGAGGGATAAATACCATCTTGGAGATAGCTTACCAAGTCATGAAACTAGCTAGAAGGTGAGGTATGACCAGTTGCAACCTCTTCATCATTTAACACCAAAACAACCTCATTAGTCTCTTACAAGTATTAAGATAGATGTTCACAAAGTCCTTTGCCTCTAATCAGCTTTGTGACCTTAACTTCCACATCATACTCCATTACCTTGTTTATCCAACCAACTCTCTTCTCATTTATATCTTTATTCAAAAGTAACTCTTTGATGCATGGATGAGTAACCATTAGGTGTATTTTATAGTTAGACAATAAATATCTAAACTTTTTAAGAGATATTATAACTAAAAGCACATGTTTTTCAATGAAAGAGTACCTTGTTTCATACTCTTCCAAGCCTTGACTAAAGAAGGCTATTAGCCAAAGCCTCGTGATTTTGTTTCATAAGAATGCCTAAAATGGTGTCCATGTTAGCATATGTATAAAAAATGAAATACTTTATGAAATCTATATTTATAAGTGTAGGAGAACTAGCTATCACTTTATTAATATCTTCAAAACTCTTTACTCTTTTGGACCAACTGAAGCTCTGATTCTTCTTTATCATGGATATAAGTGGCTTAGCTAAAATGGAAAAATATGAAATGTATCTCCTTATGAAGTTGAATTTCCCAAAGAAGCTTTGCATAGAATTTTTGTGTTTATACAAAGAGATTGAAAGAATGGAATCTATCCTTTCAATATATATGCTTAAACCATACTTCTAAACCACATGGCCAAGGAACTTACCTTCATGAACTAAGAAGACACACTTTTTGGGATTTAGAGATACCCCAAATTACTTAAACCATTTGAACACTTTCTTGAGATGAACCATGTGATCACTTGCACTCTTTGAAAAAACTATTAAATCATCCAAATAAACAAGTACAAACTTGTTAATAAGGCCTTGGAATTCCATTTCCATGGCTCTCTGAAAGGTTGTTCCAACATTAGATAAACTGAATGGCATCTTTCTATATGAAAATATCACCCACTTGGTTATGAAGGTTATCTTAAATTGGTCCTATTCTTTGACCAAAATATGATTTTAGCCACTATAACCATACAACAAAGAAAACCTCTCTAAACCTGCAACTAGTTGTAAAATTGTTCCATTAATGGCAATAGATAGTGATCTTTAAGTGAAACCCTATTCAAATCATGGAAGTTGACACACAATCTAATTTCACCATTTTTATTTCATATCGAAACAAGATTTTCCACCCAAGTTGAGTGTTTTATTGAAATATAATAGTTGACTCTATGAGCTTGTGAAGCTTAGCTCTCATCAAAGGCTCAAGCTTAGGATTAATGGGCCTTTGTCTTTATCTCATTGTTTTAGTTTTAGCCTCTAACTCAATGGTGGGTTGAGCTAAACTTGGGTCAAATCCCTTGATATCACTATATTTCCATGCAAATACATCAGCAAAACTTTTTCATAACTCAATGAAAGCTTCCTTTTGTGAAGGAGTGCATACCTTACCCAACTTCAAATTCTTACCAGCTACAATCTTTACATTAGCATAGTGTTCTTCTTTTATTGAAAAGGATGTATTCTCCTTCCTTAACTCATCATCACCACTGAAAATGTTCTCAAGTGTGACTAATCCCTTGGGAAAATTATTTGTTTTTAGTTACACAACCTGATCACCATACTGCTACAAATACTTTGATTGGTTTATTGAAGAAAACTTAGCCTCCTCTTACAAGAATCTCACAATTTCTTTGAACACTTACCAATTCTCATGATTATCTAGAACAGAGGGATTTAAAACTAATTTTATATGTGACTAATTTTTTTCACTTTTTATATCAACTGGGATACTAAATTGTGACCCAATGGCAGCCAACCTATCTACGTGTTTATTCTCACCTCTTAGTATTACTTGCATGTTAAAAGCTGAGAATTATTCAAGTAAGTCCCATATTATATGATTTTAAGATTTAATGAATAAATTTTTACATACATGTAAACCTCTTACTTGGTGAATTATATGTTCATTATCACCAAAAACTTGTAAGGTGTTGACTTTCATTTTCCTAACCCACTGCAAATCATGAACTAGTGCCTCATAGTCTGCAACATTGTTTGAACAACCAAAATGAAACTTAATAGAAGAGAAATACCTTTGATTTTTTTGAGAAACAAAAATAATTACAGCCTTATTACCATGTTTATTCCTTGATTCATCCAAGTATAATTACCATAAACCTTCACTAGATTCATCATCTTTAACCATGGCTGGAATTGGTATATCATTCTCATGAAGGCAATACACACTGAGTCCTTCTTCTTCAATTAAATTATAAGGATAATTATCATGAAAATTATAATCCCACTCATCAAGAAACAAAACTATAACTTCATCCAAAGGTGATCCATTTTATACTCCACTAGTTTCTAGTACATCATCTGAGATGATACAGTTAGTGTTCACAATACTTGGCATATATGGCTCCATATGGAAACATGAAATAGGTTAAAAATAAATAAATACCTTGGTAATATACCTAGTTTTAAACATAAAATAATTATAATTATATGATAAATATACCCCAATATTTGAGGTGAAGTCCCTTGAAAGAAACATAGCAAAGTTAGGAGGCAAGTCTACCACAATAACATCCTCTGAATAATAGCATTGGGACAAGCATGTAATGCCAAGTTTAGATTTTTTATGATGCATAAAATATGTTTTGGTTACCCATAAAATTACAATACCCCATTATATTTTATCTCATAAACAAGGCCAAGCTTATCTACAATCTACTTATGCATAACTATGCTACTAGCTTCACTATCCACCATATGAACCAAAGTATCACCCACTATCAAAGAAAGGTAGAAAGGGGGATTTTTATTTTATTTTACCTTATTTTTTTCCACCTTTACCATATTATTTACTTGATTTACTTGTTTTTTATTTGGTTGATCTAAATTAGTTAAGACAAAACCTTCTTTCTCAACCAGTTTTAGAGACAATTTGAGAGATAAAAGCTCTTGGATGAGCATATATTTTTATTATAGGATGGAAAGAGAATAGAGAATGATAATTTTTATATTATACTTCTTCATATAATCCATTATACTTAATTGAGATCCACCAACCTTTGGTTGTACTTTTTGAAGCACTGGTTGCTCATGAACTAGAGGTATTTTATGAATTTTACTAACCTCTATATTCTAATTTTTTTGATTTATATGGGTAGAAAGTTGTTATTTTGTACTTATAAAAATAGCATTAGGTGTACCTGAAGCATTTTTCACCTCTTGAGCCTCATCAATGGATCTTATTTTATCTCTAGTTATAATTGCAATTTGACCACTTGTATTGTTAGTTTCAACACTCTGAGTAAAAGCAACATGATCATCCACTTGCCAATTTATAGTAATAGCATAAAGCTACCCTTGAACTCATTGAGTCTCTCCTTGTGATGTCAAACTTGTATCTTGGTACTAACCTCCTTGAAAAGAAAACTCTTCTTGTGTCATTTTTGGCATAGTGATGTTTTGTGATACCAAAGCTTGGTTTTGATCATCATTGAGATTTGAGGACTGCCAACCTAAATCCTACATCAAGTTGTTTTGAGGTGGGGTGGGAATAATGGCCTTTGAAGTGGAAAGAGAATTAAGATTAATGGAATTATATGGCTTACCTAGAGTTATGGATCCTTATGTTTGATAAGGTGGTCTATTCTCTTTGAAATATTGATAAGGAGGCCTTTGATCTTTGAAGGGCTGATAGGTCATTTGATTTTATTACTGATAAGGCCTATTAGCCTAAAATTTTTGCCTCTTAAGTTTCACTATTTCATTCTTAAATGACTTTAGCAAGATCTTCAACTCTTCTATCTCACTTGCTTGACTAGTAGGGGCTATGATTTGAGCTTAAGGGGATGGAATAAGAGATAAGGATGAAATTTGAGGAATCTAAGGAGCTTGAGGGGATATTATGGAATTAAATTATAGGAATATAGGCATTGTAATTCTTAGATAAAGTTTACCATCTTGTATCAAAATATTCTTTGCCCTTCTTGCAACCTCATAAGCATCTGGTAAGGTAGTACCACCCATTGACTATATCATCACACTAATGTCAAAGTTAAGGGATTTCAAATAGTACAAGAATTCATATTTAGGGGATGGAATAATCAACATAGGTATATTAGTCCATGTCTTTTGTAATTTGAGATTAAAATCAAAGATAAACTCATGAAGAGCTCTTGTTATGGTAGTTAATTATTCAACTAAAGAGAGGTGATTAGATTTATCTTCAAATTACTTGACTAAGGCTACACCAATTCATCCTAGATAGAAATGGAGTTCAATTATAGGTTTATATACCACTACAATGCTTTTCCTTTGAAGTAAGTACCAATAAATCTAATAGCAACATTATCCTCAACAATATTATGGACTGAATAGAGATTAACTACATCTTGGATATGCTCAATAGGGGTTGTCTAATTTTATCCTACGAAGAATGGGATGCTCTTGAAGGTAGACACCAAAATGTCATGAAATTGGGATAAATATAGTGGGCTACCTCTATTGAATGGAAGAAACACTTGGTTTATGATATCCATTTGGATAGTGGGGGTTGTAGTGATTAGAATAGTAGGATAACCAACAGACAAATATTGTTTTTGAGGATATGGTTTTGTTCTAATAAACCTTGATATTTTATTATGATGTAGAAGATAACTCAATAAATTCAAAAGGAATACCTTTGCTAGCTGACCTTGTAGTAATCTTTGGCATAAAAGAATTGCCTAAATGATGCTATGAACTTTGAAACCTCAAGAATCTTTAGCTTGTGATGAAGATAGATATTATCCTCTACTGCAAATTCTTTTACTTAGCTCTAAACTTCAGTTATGCCAAGGAGTAAGTGTCCCATTGGGTGTGCCAAGAATTGTTGTCAATCAGACTCACACCCTTGTGAAGGTTTTTTTTGGCCTCTATAGTTTGTTAAAACATGGAAACAATCATAGGTTATGGGTGGCCTAATTAGTGGATTAAATCTCTCTATTCTAAGGGCTATCCCCCTTTGATGTATCAATTAGGATCTCTACTCTATGCTATAACTACCAGGGAAAAAGGAAGAGGGAAAAGGTAAGAAAGAAAATTGAAAGGAAAAACTATCTAATGATGGTGATACACTTGTATTTTCATTCATCCACTCAATTTGAGCTTCTAAAACATTGATTCGATAAGAAAAGACTAAATCTTCAACTCTAATTGACTCCTATGCATCAGTATTTCATGAAAAAGTTTTATCTGGTGATCAAAACTTGAGGGAAATGATGGAAAAGGCTTGATTCAAGGCACTAAGTAGCCACTTAGATCTACTATAAATTTAGCCAAAAGACATCAAACATAGAACATGACTTTCATAATTTGATCAACGAGTAACTATGTAAGAATCAGGACTAAATAAGGAAGAAAATTCTATCACATATGCAAATCACTAACATAAATACACTATACCAACACCTTGGAATTTGAAAATAGTCCTTCCATTTAACTAAAAAGGTTACAAAACTCAAATTTTGGTAGAGTCTAGTCTTACCAAAAGAGGGATCCATTTCAAGGCTGAAAAGCCAACTTATATAGTAAAAAACATACCAAAGCCAAGAAATTGGCTTAAAAAATAAGAGAGGAGATCAACTCCCACATCACAAAAGTTCCACTTGAGCTATCAAAAGATAACCAAGCCTTTAAATAATATCCTTTTGTCTTATGTCTTGCATGAAAAAACTCTTTGGCATTGGAAAAGGATGGTGGGCCCATCTTGGACTAATTTACTCCATGCATGAAAGCTACACCAAATCTTCAAAGAGAAACTCTACCTGATATGTTTAGAAGTTGAGTTGAAATAAAAGAAAGTCCTTCTTTGCATTGAAAATAAGGAAAATGCATCATAAGCCTTGTCTAGTCAACTCCAAGTAACTCTATCCTACATTAGATGATGCTACACTAATCCTTAGGTGAATAAATTTAGTTTGAACAAGTTGGAAGCATTGAAAACCTTTAATTGACAAGATAAAATAAAATAGATGTGACACTTCAACAAAATTTAAATCAAACTCAAGACCAATCAACTCCAAATGGCCTCCACCTATATGAAAAGGGGCTTTGAAAATTGAAACATGCATGAAATTCCATGTTAATTTTTCCTTTTAATTACTCAACCTTTTGTTTTTAGGCTCTTCATTTTTGCATGTGTTCTTCTAGCATTTATTTGGGCTCTTTTTATTCAGACCTTTGTCTCTAGACTATTTGTCTGTGGCTATTTATTTCTATCCACTTCTTCAGACTTATTTCTTATAGACTTTTATCTTCATTATTTTCCTTTGGGATTTCCTCTTGGGACTTTTTATTCTATCTATTTCTTTTAGAGTTTTGTCTCGCAGGAATTGTTTTAAGTTTTTTTCTTGAAGGAATTATTTTTGATTTTTTGGCCTTTAGACTTTTTGCCCAAAGAATTTCCTTCAGCCTTTTCTCTTGAAGGAAATCCTTCAAAAATTTGTTAAGTACCTTTTCCCTTTTTAAATTCACTCTCTCAAAATGAAATAACCCTTTGAACTTCTTGAATATGACCCTCGGGAACCTTGAAATGATACCTTTTTTTAAGGAAATTACCCTTTAGATTTTGTGAAATGGACTTTTCTAAAGAGAAAGTGACCCTTGAGATTTTGTGAAATGATCTTCAAAAAAGTTGAAATTGTCCTCAAAAAAGTTGAAAAGGTCCTCAAAACTTTTGAAAAGGTCCTCAAAAAATTTTAAATACCCTTTAAAAAAATTTAAATGGGCTTTCAGAAATTTTGAAAAGGACTTTCTGAATTTTTGAAATACCCTTCAAAAAATTTGAAATAGGCTTTTTCAAAGGAAAAGAACCTTTTTTTCCAAGAATTACCTTTCAAATTTCTTGAAAATAACCCTTCGACATTTGAAAATGTCCTTTGCCTTTAGAAAAACATCTTTGAAAATGTTGCAAAGGACCCTTTGGAGTTTTTGTTTTCTTCAATTTTTGTGGACAATTTTCCCACAGACTTGATTCTTTCTGTTTGTTTGAAAAGTCTCTTTGGTTTTTAAAAAATGGACCATTGAAATTTGAGAAAAGGACCTTTGGATTTTGAAAAAAAATGTACCACTGTCTCAGAATTTTATCTCGAAGGAATTCCTTTGGAATTTTTCTTGAAAGACCAATTTCTTTGAATTTTTTAAATTTTGCTTCATCGAGGTTCTTGAAAAACTTGCTCCTTTCACTACTCTGATCAACATCAACATTTTCCTATAAAAAATAAGACAAGTGAAATAAAAGACCCTAAATCACCTAAAAAACCTTAAGACCTATTACCCATGGATTTTTCAAGGACTTTTCAGGACCAATTACGGACTCATAAGATAAAAAATCATGGTATGCAAAGTTTTGAATGATAAGGGTGGCAATTTGACATGTGGGGTTAAAATTGTCAACAGTAATGGTAGGGCATTATAGAGTTTGGTTACTCACACAAGCCAAAGGATGAGGTCCTAGAATGGAAATGGTTGGGCATTGTGGAGCTTGGTTACTCACACTAGCCAAAGGATGAGGTCCTGGTTAGTAATGGTATTCCTTGGACTTAGTGTAACTTATTTGCTCATGCAATCTGAAGGAGGGTTAATGGTATAAGTTGTGGATTGGGTGGTCACCAAATGGTGATTATCATACATCAACCAAAAAAAAGAATGGATCACCAAATATGTTACTTGGATTTATTCTCCATATTTAGGATTATAATTAGGATATGGGTCTATCTTATTAACCACTTCTTTACCATAGGGATTTTGAGCAAAGACAATTTGTGCAGCTCTTTTATAACAAATTGGATTTTACATAACTCTACCATAAGTGTAGTTACACATATCTACATTAATAATTAAAGTTTTTCAAAAAGGCTTGGAGTTCTATAAACTCTTAAAAATGATGTCCAAAGGACAAATGGTTATAACTTGGTCTAACTTGGTATAGGAGAGTTGTATATCCAAAATGGTCTATACTAAAACTCGGTTTAAAATGATCTAACGTCATATGTATAACATCACATGTCTCACACACAAAAGGTCAAGTGGTTGAATAAAAACCAACATGCCAAACTCTAGGTATAAATTGTTCCAAATAGGATTAATCTAGGAAAATAAAAGTTGTTAGGCTTTTTGGCCAAACACAACATCAAAAATTAGGCTCAAATAAGGCATGTGCTAGGATTTTTTTCCAAACATGGCATTAAAATATAGACTTTAAATAAAGGTTAGATTTTAATATAATAAATTTTGAACACTTTGTCATAGACTAGGCATATGGAATTCAAATATGAACTTGGTCAATTGGGATAAGGCATAAGGCAAAAGGCACACACAGAGATAGGTTGTTTTCTCCTAAATAAAAGTCACAAATAATGATGAAAACTAGGCTCCTTTAAACAAACAAGCTAAACAAAATTTATTGGCATAATGACACCAAGAAAATATCCAAACAATATTTTTCAAAGTTAGGTAATGAATTAACATAAGTTGCACAACCCAAAAGAGAAAGATCGGTGTCTAATCCCTAATTAAGCAAGGCATAAATAGAAATCAATCAATGTTTCAATTTAAACTTGGTAATGATAATTAAAAACTTAACTTTGGAAACTAGGCATTTTCAAACATATAACAAGCTAGATAAAATAAAATGGCATAATGACACAAGACAAAAATCAAAATAAATACGTGGAATTAGTTTTAAAAAATGGAATTTGGTACAAGGTAAACAAATATATAAAATAAATTTGAGTAGAATAATGATGTTATCTCTCTTTAAATATGTGACAATGGTTTTTTTAAAATACTCCAAGACATAAAAGCTTGAAATGATTTGGGAAATGTAACATTACTTGTTTCAATTAAGTGACACACACAAACAAGTTTGGCAAAAGTTTTTAAGGCAAAGGTGTGTAATAAAATGGCTAACATAATGCCTCCACAAACAAAAGAGTGTTGTATAAAAAAAAATCATTTTGACATGGCACAAAACAAACAAAAGTTTTAGGCTCAAAGACCAAGCAATAAAGGATGAAATGACAACATCTAAATATAACATCCTAGATTCTATAACTGATAAGGTTGGTCAAATGGGGTTGACTAAAACTATAGTTTTTGAACATATAGATTGGTCCCAAATATATCTAGCACTAGAGATTCCTCAAATAAATTGAGTTTATACTAGTTAACTTACTATAAAAGGGTCTATTATTTTTCATAGTGATTCCATCCATGGACTGCTTAGTGGAATCCCCTAGTTAACTAAACGTGACTTGGGTTTTCATTATGAAATGAGAGGTTAGCCACTCAACCCCTTGGATCTCACAATGTACGTATCTTGATTTATATAACTCATTATGGATCAAGGTTGAAACACTACTAGGATATGAATCCCTAGGTCAATGCTTCCCTAAATAATTAGTGAAGAAGTGATGAACTCCCCTTCATAAGCCAAATCGTATGAAAATAAAACTAAGTGGAAAGACTTTAGAGGTTATTTTTAGATCACCCAAACCATGAGGGTTTTGGGGAGATCCTAAACAACATTATTTTCATGCCTTCATCAACTAGGCATAAATTACAAGTGAAAAGGCACTTTTGGTCACCTAAGTTCCCTATAGGGGATGGGGGGAGACCATACATGTACTCTTCATTTTGTGAAAGCAAACAAATTCAAAAAAATATGGCATAAAATGAGCATTTTACAAATCATTAACTAAGTGATTTAAATTTCATTTTAAGGCACCAAAATTGAAATGTGTTGTGAAGTTTTTGGCCCCTTGGCACTATTTGAAACTTTTAAAGACTTTGAAAAACATCTAGGCATAAAAAGTGAACTGTGTCTTTTTTAAACACCAAAAGACGAAGTTAGCAAGACTAAAACACATTAAAATTTGATCTTTTCCCACTTTTATGCACCAAATTAAATGTTTTATGAATTTCTTTGGCCCCTTGGCTTAATTTGAAACTTTGAAATCTTTTCACAAAACAAAACAAGCATAAACACCTATGTTCATTTTAAGCACCAAATGTGAAATGTTCAAGACTTAAAAAATTCATTTTAGGCACCAAAATGAAGTGGTCAAGACTTATAAATTATAGATTCCTTTTAAGCACTAAAAATCAAATGTTCAAGATTTAAAAAATTCATTTTAGCAACAAAATGAAGTGTTCATGAGTTAGCTAAATTCATTTTAAACACCTTGAACGAAATGTTCATGAGTCTAAACTTGATAATTCATGTTCTATTCCCACCTTAGAACTGTAAGGGTTAGAAAGTTTCACCCTAATTTGAAGCACTTTCAATGATGAAAAAATAATGTTTGGAAATATAGCTCTCAGTTTTCCTATTTTAAAAACATAGAGACCAATATCAATCACTTGTGACCAATGTTGGTTACTAAGGAATCGATGATGGTTAGTGATAACTGATACGGGTCGATAAGGACCAAGATCAGTTGTCTCTAAAATCAAAGTCAAAATAAACATGAGTAAAAAAAATTTAGTTAGCTCAAATTTAGATTAAAAAATTCTCAAAACCTAGAAGGAGATGATTAAATAAGGACTATAAATGTCAATAAAACCAAAAAATAATGATTACAAATGCTAAAAAGATTCAAAATACAAGTTTTTAAATCATATTTTCCCTTATACCCTGACTAATGATGGTCACCCATAATTGATCTTGGTTAGGAAAAATCAATGATGGTTTGGCAAAACCAATGCCGGTTATTCCTGATCGATGTCGGTCTCTATGTAGATTTGAGTTGGTAAAACAATAAAAAATATGACAAAAATAAAGCTAAAAATCAAATTTTTAAGATTTTCAAGCGTTCATTTGAAAATTTTGGAGTTTCATCTTGGTCTCCTTGCTACATGGGATGCTTTAGGTCTCACCAAGAATGCCAATTATGATAATATTAATTTGATGTAGAGAGGAGGTTAACATTGTGTTAGAATATAAAACAATGAAATGAACACACTAACATGCTAACATATCTATCATAGATCATAGTAGGATCATAATAAACAAAAACAAATGAAAATAATAACTAAAATGTAAAGAATAACAAGATCCTTACCTTCCTTTAATGCTCTAAATGATTTGTTGTGTGGCTTGTTAGGCTTGTGGTCAAAGAGTCTTTGGCAATGGAGCTTGGATATCTCCTTCTCTCCTTGGCACCATGGTTTGCTTGTGGCTTATGCTTACTTTATGGCTTGACTTATTATTTTAGAATTATAACACTATTGCTTTCAATCTTGATATAAAACTTGCATTATAACTTTACCCTATCCAAGCTCTCTAAATGAAGCAGCAAATTATTATATTTATAGACTTAGGAACTAACCCCAACTCAAGGTGAGTTAAAGTGTAGTTTAAATATGGAATGGGTTCAAACATAACCTTAGTGATCTACTTAACCCCATTAGAGTTAAAAGGTGTCAAAACCTCATGATTTTCAATTAATAGGCATGGGTGAGATATTTTTAGATATTTGCAAAGGCTTGACAACTCACAAAAGGTAATTATGAAAACCTAGAATATTATTGATTTTTGAACTTCCTTTTTTAGTAATTCATTAATTTCTAATGGATAATTTAACTAATCATTTAATTAGGTTTATCATTTTGACTAATTCTACCTAGGATTTTTAGCATTTCCAGGATTTGATTTTTATGTCCATGTGCCCCATTTAATAGGTTTATAGGCCAAATCACATGTTATGATGTTGCATGAAGAATAGAGATGAATCCATTAGAGGTTTTTGTTGCTTGTAGGAAGACACCCCAATTATGGATGTTTCAAATAGATTTTGAGCTTTGATGAATGATTCACAAGTATATTTAGAATGTTCAGTGATTCTTAGGCTTAATTTGTAAAAGTTGGTAACAATCGGTCTAAAGTCTAGTATGAAGCCATTAGTGGCCAATTTTAAGTGTCTACAATTCCCATGTCATGACCTTGACTACACTTTACAACACCATGAGCCATAAATGACCCTTAGTATTATACAAGTACATATGATACCAAACCTTAAACAAATCCAATAAAGGAAAAATATGACCACCTAGAGACCATTTCAATACTATTAGAAGACCATTACAACCATATACAATCTTGAATAACCCTATGAAAAAGTTTCAACCTATAAGGGTGGAACATTTTGACTTGAAAGTCAAAATTGGTCAACAAATTGGTGAATCATAGGGGTAAAATGCTTGTAATTATAATAGATCAATGGCCTTCTGCTCTCATTTGGAAATGGAGTCACTCTTATACTAAAATATGATACTAACTTGTCTCTGAATACTCAAAATCGCACCAAATCACATAACAAGAAATCAAAACACTATGTTAGAATAATTTTAGGAAAGCATAAAAAAATAAATATACTAAAACAATACCTAACCTATTATTTATAAGACCTCAAAACAAGTTTGAGGTGGTGAAATAGTTCCTCTTGATTCAACCAGGGTCAAAAATATATTTTTTTAAATCATAGATTCTCCATGAGAACAAACCATCATATGATGAATGTTTTTCAATGAAAACTTGTTTATGGAGGTGGTAAAATGACTTACCATTCTTGAAGCCTCTTCTTGATTCAAGTGTATCACTTGAGATACCTTTGAATGATCCCTTTAGATCTCTTTGAGGCTTAAATGACATTATAGTTTGCTTGTTCTCTTCTATGCTCACTTGGTACTTCTCAATCTACTCTTTAGGGATCATGAAACTCTTCCCAACTTCATCTTCATTTGAACTATGATTTGGGAGGTGTCTAAAATCATCAAACTTGCCTTCTAACTTTCCAAACACATCTAAAAGTGACTCAAGATCAACTTGTTGTTTATGTTGATCCTCATTCTCACAAACTTTTACCTTGACTTGATCACATTCTTCCAAGATTGCAATCTAATTGATATGGATTTCACACTCTTCCTTATGCTTATTAGGTCCATCATTGACATCATCATCAAGCCCATGTCTCTCTTGAGGAATTTCAAGCCCATTTACTTCTTTAAAATCCTACATGATGGCATGGTACTACTATCACATATCATCATGTATTTCTTGAATCTCATACTCATGAATCTCTTCTTCTTCGGTAATAAAAATTGTATCTTATTTGGTAGGTATAATTGTATATTCTTCTTGACTATCATGCTCTAATACATTTGGATCATCATCATCATCCATATGTATAAACTAATTACCCCATATATCTTGTTGAATAACATCATCAAAACTTACCTTAGGGTCTTAGAAACACAATTACTAAGGTAGGGGAGGTGGTGTGTGAATCAATATTCAAAACTTTTATAACTTTAATTTATCATTCATGAGCTATACAAATAATGAAGCGAACTAGCAACACATTAAAACTCATGAGTATGAAACAAAACCATAACACATAGAACACTTATTTGAGTGGGAAACCCTCAAGGGGAAGAAAACCCACTGATGATGTAAATGGACTGTAATCCTTTAAGATAAACATTAACATTTATTGAAGCACCAACTTCACTTGGAGTACCAACCCTAACTATCTAATCACCAACTTAGTTAGGTTTATTAAACACCCACTGATAAGGAGGTACCAAACCCCTAGATGACTCAACACTGACTCAGCCACCTCAAACCCTTGATCACTTTTAGAACACTTTATTTCTAATATAATATATGATTATCTTCTTCATCATCTCATCACACTCTCATATCTTTATCAAACTGATCTCTATCCTTCTTTGCTTAATTATCCCTCATCTTGACTTAGTTAGGTCATATGAACTTGATAATCATCTACAACACCCCTATTAGATCTTCATGATGGTTTCGTTGTACCCTCATAATGGTCTATAAGACCTCCTTCATCTCTTAAAATTTATATCTCATTCACTTCAACTCACTCACTCTCACTCTAGACAATCAAGCCTATTAGGCATTGTTTTTATAATAGGTTGTTTCTCATACACCTCTTGGTGGAAAAAACATACTTGCCCACTTAGTTTTTAAATACAATGATCCTTAGGACATACAAAAAACATGAACTAAACATTACAATATGTCATAATAATTTTATAATATAGAGGAGGTTAAATCAAGTGTTTCACCATACACACTTACCCACTTAGTTTTTCACTTGATTGAGGGACAATCCATCAAACGTATGTGATAGCCACTCCCTCAAGGGGGCATCATTATAGGATTCCTAAACATTATTTAGATATTATTCTTTAATCATAATTTTATTTGACCTATTTAATTATTTGATAATATATTACTATTATTATAGCTTGCAACATCTTCCCAAATAGAGGCAAACTGTAGACACCTAAAATTGGCCACCAATGGCCTTCGATCAAACTTCAGATTGATTTATACTAACCATTAAAAATTAAGCCTAAGAATCACTAAACATCCCAAATTTTCTTGTTTATCATTCATCAAAGCTTATAATCACATTGAGGCATCCCTAATTTGGTTATTTTAACATACACAATAATAACCTCTCATGGATTCATCCCTAATCATCTTGCAACATCACAACAATCAATTTAGCCTATGGACATATTAAATGGGGCACATGGACTTAAATAAAATATTGAAAATGATAAAATCCTAATTATATTTAATTAACAAGTTAAACCAAATAAAAATTCCTATTTTAATTATCCATGTGCAATTAATGAAATTCTAAAAAAAGAAATTCAAAAACATGAAATATCCTATCTTTTGATGATTACTTTCTGTGAGTTGTCAATCCTTTGAAAATATTTAAAAATATCTCACCCATGCCTATTCATTATAAATCATTAATTCTTGACACCTTTAAACTCTACTAGGGATAATTAACTCACATATGTTAGGTTTGAACCCATTCCTTATTTAAACTACACTCTAACTCACCTTTAGTTGGGGTTAATTCATAAGCCTATAAATACAAGCCATTTCCTATTGAAAAGAGAGCTTGGATATTTTAGATTTATAATGTATTTATTTGCACAATATTCATAACAATAATATTATAATGCCCAAATATTGAAACAAGACACATCAAGAAAGCATAAACCATATCAAGCCACCAATGGTGCTAAGGAGAGAAGGAATAAATAAAACTCCATTACCAAAGATTCTTTGAGCACAAACCAAGCAAGCCATGAATAAATAATTTAGAGCTCTCAAGGAAGGTAAGGATTGTTATTCTTTGCATATTAGTTGGGTTTTAAAATTGTTATTTATTTATTATGATCCCCATATGACCTAGATTAGAGATGTTAGCATGTTAGTTTGTTGATTTCATTTTTAACGAACTAACACTTGATTTAAAATCTTCTCTATTTTCAAATTCCTATGATCATAAAAATCATGCCCAGTGGGACTGTAGAAGCATCCCACATACCAAGAAGACCAAGATTTAACTCCAAACATTTCAAATGAATACTTGAATATCTTAAAAATTAGAATTTTAACTTTATTTTTGCCATTTTCTATTTTTTATGCTAACTTGGATTTACATAGAGACTAGCATCAGTATGGAATAAATAGCATCAGTTCTACCTAACCATCATTGATTCTACCTAACCATCATCATTTCTAGCTAACCATCATCAGTCAAGGTGTAGGGTAGGACACGAATTAAAAATTAGGATTTTGAATCTCCTTAACATTCCTATTTGTTATTGCTTGGTTTCATTTATTTGTAAACTCTCTGATTAATCACATTGTTGTAGGTCTTGTGGATTTTTTATCATATCTTGGGATAACCAAATTTTTTCACATCATTTTGGTTTTACCTTCAAGTTCATAGCTAGCCAATATCAATCTTTGTTGATTGGCATCAGTTTTTTTCTAACCAACATCAGTTATTTGGTAACCAACATACATCATAGCTGATCGACATCAGTCTCTATGTAAAAAATATAGAGAAACCTGAGATTTATCTTTTCAAAACTTGTTTTCTCATCCATAAATGTACTTCAAAGTAGAAGGAAACTCTCTAACATTTTTAGGACTAAGGTGGAATTAAAACACAAATTTTCAAGTTTAAACTTTTGAACACTTTAGTTTGGTGCCTAAAAATAATGGTTAAGTCTTGAAAATTTATTTTAAGTGCTTAAAAGGAACCTAGGTGATTTGTGTTAAGCTTTTCTTTGAAAATTCTTAAAATTTTTGCAAATTTAAGCCAAGGGGGATAAAAAGTTCATAAAAAGATTTCATTTGGTGCATAAAATTAACACTTAGATTTAAAATTATTATAAAGTGTTTGTTTTATACATATTTATTTATTTGTGCAAAATGAATAGTGTGTGTATGCTCCCCCCCCCCATCCCATTTAGGGAACTTGGGTGACCACAAGTGAGTTTTCATTAAAATTTGTGCCTAGTCTAAGGCATGTAAATAATGTTGTCTAGGCTCTCCCCAAAACCCATATGGTTTGGGTGATCTAAAATCAACCTCTTAAGTCTTTTCACTTAGTTTTATTTTTTATGCAACTTGGCTTGTGAATGGGAGTTCATAGCTTCTTCATGAGTTTTTGATGGTGTGTTGACCCAAGAATTCATCTTCCAACATCTTACCAACCCCTATCCATGGTAGAGTATACAAATCATGGTATGAAAAATGTGAGAGCCAAGGGGTTAAGAAACTAACCTCTCCTTTCATAATGAAAACCTGAGTTAGGTCTGGTTAACTAGGGGATTCCACTGTGTAGTACATGGAAAGAATCACTATGCAAATGAATAAACCCTTGTATAGTAATTTAATTGGTATGAACTCAATTGGTTTGAGGTATATCTAGTGTTAATCACACTTGGGACCGTATAGACGGTCAAAATTTTAAGTTTTAGACAAGCCCCACTTACTACAGACATATTGTTGATGTAGGGTGAGTAGTATGAAGGTCCATGTAATCGTATAATCTCTTGGGAGAAGGGGATGTAAAAAAACCTACTACTTCATGTGCTTTTGCTTTTTGATTAACACTTAAAATCCTCCCAAGAACACGTAAATAGATGGATTTCAATGATATGATGCAACCTTGTTAGTTTAGGCTTAGAATGTTATACTTAGTTGTATTTGTCTTTTCCTTTACTTGTTTGGTCTTTAAAGTCTAATTTTTTCTTGTTTGTGCCATGTCAAAATGAGTTTTATGTCCACATCACTCCATTGTTTGAGGAGGCATTATTCTATCCATTTGAAACCTTACATTTTCATTGAATTTTTTGTCAAAAATATTGTGATTGTTTCTTGATTGAAATGGGTAACATTACACTACCCAAATCATTTCAAGTTTTATGCCTTGGAGTCTTGAAACAAACCATCAATCATACATCTTTAGAGTGTGATAATGTATTTAAACTACTTGAATTATTTCATAGACTCATTTTCCTTGTGCCCAAATTTCACATTTGAAACTAAACCATGTATACCTTTGTGATCTTTGTTAGTGTCATTATGTCATTCATATTTGTCTAGTTTGTCATTCAATTAAAAGAGCCTATTTTTTCCTAAGTTGATTTTTTAATTAACCTTCAAAATTTCAAATCCAAACATTGATTGATTTATGTTTATGCCTTGTGTAATTTGGACTTAGACATAGATCTTTCTCTTTTGGGTTGTGTAACTTAGGTTGATTATTTACCCAATTTTAAAACTATTATTTGTGCCTAGATTTGGGAGAAATAACCTATCTCTCCATATGCCTTTTTTTTATGTCGTATACTGATTGACTAAGTTCATGTCTAAATTCAAATGCCTAGTTTATGCCAAAGTGTTTTAGATTTGTTAGATTAAATATCTCACCTTGTTTTAAGTCTTGATTTTGTACTTATTTTACCAAAATTCCTAGCGCATGCCTATTTTGAGCCTAGTTTTTGATGTTGCATTTGTCAAAAAGACCTAGTAACTTTTATTTATTTAGATTAAACTTGTTTAGAACACTTTGAACCTAGATTTTAGTATTCTAATTTTTATTCAGATGCTTGACCTTTTTTTGTGAGACATTTAACATTGGACATTTGATGTTAGGTGGTTTTATACCAAGTTTTAGCACAAACCATTTTGGAGATACAACCCCCCTAGACCAAGTCAAACCAAGTTTAAACCATTTTTATTTTGGAGATTTTTTTTTAGAATTTGTATAACTCTAGGCATTTTACATAACGTTCATCATTGATATGGATATGTATCATTACACTTATGGTGGAAATAGGTACAATCCAAGTTATGATATAATAGCCACACAAATTGACTTTGTTAAAGACCCCTATGGTGAAGAAGTGGTTTTTGTGATAGATTATTATCCTCATTACAATCCTCAACTTAGGGAATAAATGCAAGATCCTCAAGTTCATTATTTGGTGATACCTTCTTTTGGATATCTAATATATGATGTTCTCCATCTTATCAATCATGATGACCATTCTTCCACCGATACCATTAAACCTCCTTTAGACTATATGAGCAACCAAGCTACACAATTCCCTACCATTTCCATTCCAAGACCTCATCTTTTAGCTCATAATAGAAACCAAGCTTCATAATGCCCTATCATTTCTATACTAGGACCTCATCTTTTAGATTGAAATAACAACCAAGCTTTACAACACCCTACCATTTCCATTCTAAGACCTCATATTTTGATTTGTGTGAGCCACCAAGTTCCACAACACCTTACCATTTTTATACTAAGACCTTATCCTTTGGTTTTTGTGAGTAACTAAGCTCTACAATGCCCTACCATTTCTATACCAAGACCTCATCCTTTAGCTTATGCAAGTAACCAAGTTCCACAATGCCCTACCATTACCATTTTATCAAATCATCATTTGGTTTGTATGATAAACTAATATTTGTAATGCCCTACCATTATCATTCTAAGACATTATAAGTATGGTATCTATTTATCCCAACCAATTTGTCCAATCATAACTCAACAGGTCACAGTTACTATCCTAGGCCATAAGCTAGCCTTTGTTAAGCTTATCATTATCCAACTACTAGCCATTCTTCATCCATTTCCAGATATTACCCAATTTATAAAACCCCTACCAATCATCTAGCCAAAATTGAGTCAATTAGTAACTCTCTAATTGAGTTAATCATTCAAAGATCAAGATATATTCAAAACTAGTGTTTTACAATTGCTTATAAATGTTGGGTATTTAAGGGGCCAATTCAAATAAATTAACACATGTAATGGAGAAATTGATGTTGTAGAACATAGAGAACATAGGAAATAATTTAATCACATAAATAATAGTAATTTTCTCTATTAAATTCATTTGCACATAATAAAAATATATAAGATAGTATTTCCTATAATAAGGGATTCTAGATCCCTAAACAATCTCTCCTAAAAAACCTCCAAATCTCCTATAATAGCTCATAGGTATTATAATTTTATTACCAAAAACATATACAACAAATCAATTATCATAATATTATTTATGAAAATATTATGATAACTAACTATTACCAAATATTAACTAACCAATTACTATTTACCTTTTGATAGATATCCACAATGTAAAATCTAATCCCTAACACCCCCCCCTCCCCCAATAGGTTTTACATGGTGCAAAAACATTCACACTCTCACCTATAATATTCTTACCCATTGTAGTATGACCTATTTGGCTCATGACCTTGGTATTAAGAGAGCCTCACTCCTCCCATGGTTTTACAAGTTTACCACAAACTTTAACATGAATAGGATGAATAGAATTATATGCCATTGTTACTCTTAGGTTTGCATACTACTGATGCAATCTTGTTGCACATGACCATTATTATGTAAAGGAATGTATCCTACATTTAATTTATGTGACCTCAATGGATGTGTCACTAAGGGTCATCTCCATAAATAAGTAAGGTAGTCCTAAGGTCTCTACAGTATTTGCTCTCCTAACTAATGTCAAAACATTGTTCACCTCCTGTAGTTTTCTGGATCTCTAACACAAACCCTTTTAAGATCCATGAACTGACTTACATTGGTGTTTTTATCCTTTCAAAAAAAATTTACATTAGGGAATTATGTTTGGAATTACATACATTACATATCTTGAATAGGCATATACTTTGTTCTTATTTTGAAAACACACATCAAAAACTAAAAAAAAACACCACACAAAAATGCCACTTCTAGGCCCCATCATTGGTGACTAATGAGAGGCTCTGGAAACCTCCTTCCTCCATGTATCCTCCAACCTCCATTAGGTTGCTTCTCACTCATTAGATGATGTCATGAAGATTAGGTGCATGGTTTTGAAGGGAATAAAGTCCCCCCACAATATTTGACTTAGGACGTCGGGGTCGCTTGAAAATGCATCTGTAAGGCAAAATATTTTTATTATTACATTTTTATTTTTTGAGACTTTTTGATAATAATGACTCACTAAAAGAACATAAAATATTTTTTACAAATAAATAACTTGAATCTTGATATTTTTGAATTTTAGATATAAAAGACATTTTAATAACTTAATAAAAGGACTTTGATAATGACTAATGATTAAAAGACTAAAAGACTCCCTAAGTACATCTAACAATTATGACTTTGTATATACAGATAGACTCTATGGAAATCTTATAGACTTAAAACTAGTTAAAAAATAATAATTGACATGTCATATACTTGACCTTTAATGATTTTTAAAATAATATAAAAATAGTAATAAATAAATAACTTTGACCGACCTTCCTATGAGTGATGTGGACAAAGATGTTAAGAAATTTGGCAAACAAAAATGGTGAACTTAGTCTACACAGCTGTAAGTAGATTTTTGCCAATTACATGAGCATGGGTATCGATTATCCAGTGCTAATATTAGATCAGAATTGCTACACATATTTATAGGTGTAAATCTAATAATGAAGAAGAATGTAGGAAGATAACTAAAATCTATAGCTAAGGGGTTCTCTGAGTTGAATGTTGACCATGGGTGAGATATCAAGCATCAAACATCATTCAAGGTAGAGATTTTTCCTCTGGACCAAGGTACTCATTATTAGATCCATTGAGTTTGTATGTAGTGTGTGTCAAACCAAGGGTTCAATGTAGATTAGGACAATTTAAATCTTTGACTATTTCAATCATGTAATGGAAATTTAATCATTTAGATACCTTGAATCCTACTACCAAATCATGTGGAAAGAGATCACCAAGTTCATGAATATTTTGAAGAAGAGATGAGATGTTTCCTTTTTCTATCATCCACAGGAATGAACTTCCCATTCAAAACAATTGTACACTACCTTAAAAAATAATGCTCTTAATAGAGTCTTGGTGCATTATACACACATAATGCTAGAAGATTGAAAATTAAATACACTAGTCTTTGTTAAATTATCTTAATTATCCGCAAAGCACTATAATCCTCAAGGGTGAAGGATGGAAAGACTATGCCTTAAAAAATATCATTGATCCATTGCATGATCTACCCACTCTAATACCACTATTAGGTATTTAAGGAGCCAATACAAAGATTTTAACACGTGTAATGGAGAAATTGATGTTGCAAAACATAGAGAACACAAGAGATAATTTAATCTCACAAATAATAATAATAATATACTCTATTAAATTAATTTAAACCTAATACAAATATGTAAGATAATATTTCCTATAATAAAGGATTATACATCCCTACAAAATATCTCCTATAATAGCTTGTAGGTATTATATTGTTGTTACAAAAAATATATAAAACAAACCAATTATCATAATATTTATTATGAAAATGTTTTGATAACTAACTATTACCAAATACTAACTAGTCAGTTACTATTTACCTTTCAGTAAATACCCACAATGTAAAAACTAATCCCTAACAGTAAACCAAGGCCAAGAGAACCAAATAATCCATGATGTTTTTTTTGAACCAACCATTTGTGACGAGTCAACCTATGATGAATCACCTTTTAATCCTATACCTATTGTCTATAGCTATTATCAACGAGTCTCACTCTAATAAGCTAGTCTTTGTTGAGTCACTTCTTAATGAGTATAACTACCTTTGGGGAAATCATTATCTTGACCATATGCCTATTTTTTAAAAGATTTCCTTTGCCAATAAAATCTCTATGGAGTTATCTCTTGATATTTTCCCCCTTATAGAGGAGTCTCACTTTGGAAAACTAGTCTTTGTGGAGCCCATTATGTCAACACATGTCATTACTTGTCTGATACCAAATGTTTAAAAAAAAATCATTGTAGTAGCATCCACACCAGATGAAGAATAAAAATTAGATTCAAGTTATATTATTAAACCAACATTATATTTAGCATCAAAATCAAAATCAATCTGTCTCAACAATGGATTCAAAGTCCCTTGAATCAAACTCAGCTTCATAATAAGAATATGTTCATGGTTATTACAATATTAGTTATGCATGCCTTACAGATCAATTTGAATACATTTGTGATCCTTCTAGAGTTTTTGAGGATGATTAATTCAACATCGACATAAGTTATCCTAGTATCTTCTATGAGGATTACCTCTTTCTATTCCATTACCATTACATGTACCATTAACACCAATCAACCAAGCCATTATATTGACCTTCCACCTCCCACAAATGTCGATTAGGATTGAAAGAATCACACCTTATTGAACTACATCTATGGCAACATATTAGATATAAAATATTAGGGAGGTCAAGACCACATTCATGTATAAGAAGAATAACCTCCTGGTGAAACCTTTTTTCATGCACTAGGGGATAGTCAAAGGTCAAAATAAACATCTTCTAGTGAAACCTTATTTGAGGTGCTAGAAAACAATCAAGGTCAAAATATAAATTTCCTTAGTGAAACCTTCTAAGAGGCACTTTAGAAAAATCAAGACAACTTAATTGGTAAAAACCTAATTGAGGCACCAATAGTTGAGCATAATAGTTCTTCACTACTTGATGAAGACATTATCAATGATCAAATTAGTACAACTGCCAATTTATAGTCTAATCAAATGGTAACTACTCCCATGCCTAAACAATTTAAAAATCTAGTGATCCTATCAAGAGCATATTTAAAAGTATTTGGCCCCACCACATCTAAAGTTATGTCTAATTTAGAATGAACAACATTATGTGTACCTAAAAATCTTGATCTTCATTTATTTTCTTACCATCATACATTCCATTATCATCCACCATTACACTGCCAAATCAAACCTATCATCCACTAGTTATCTATATTTACCTTCCCTAGCCACACTTTCCTTCATAGAGGCTACAAAAATATCTTGTATCAATGATTAGATGAAATAGAATAAATGAACAACAAAGATCATAATAACATTATTAGTATCCAAATCTACAGTAGATTCTTGATAGAGCAACTATTTGAAAGAGGTGTGGGTGAGAGATTTACATGATTGATTATTTAGGTTGTATTATATGTTGATCAATACATACATCTCTATATCAATAGGAATAACAAAACCATACCTTTTCCCATGGCCAAAAACATTTACCTTTCTCAAAACATACATTTCTTTGGCTAAAAACATTTACCTTGCCATTTCCATTTTACATTCATCATATCATTGTTTCATCCCCTACCACTTGCCTTATCACTTGGAGGTAATCCTCATGCCATTATAGTCAATTACCATATTGAAATTATTATTTATGACATGTCATATACCATTCTACCATACCATCCCTATTGACCAAAGCCTATTTTTAGTCATCATACCCAACCCTTTTGATCTTAGTTCTTTTGGTTCTTCCTACACCTTACACAAGGTGATTACAATCCAGTTTTAGCAGTTTTAAAATTCATATTTAAATGAAAGTTTATGAAATTGGTATGATATTGGATCTATAAATTTATCTTTCATTACCTTTGACTGGTGATATTGATTATAACAACCTATGGGCAAATTAGTATCCCACCTTATGTTATTAATTATAATCACCTATGGGTAAATTAGTATCACAAACCTATGCCATTATTTCCTAATTATAATTTACTATGTTAAAACTAGGAACAACACCTTTACCATGTATCACCAAATCAAATTTCTATTATTATTCTCATTTTCTTGGCCATTTGCCTCAATTTTAGAACTTGTTGTGACCTAGTCAGTTCTCACCACCTTTCATGTGGGTGAAAAATTATATGCTCTTGCCATTTTGTAAGCAACCTAAGCCAATTTTCTCACCATTTTTAGAGAAAATTAAGCCGTGCTCTCATTTTTTTGTGATTTGGACCATTTAGTATCTCATAATTCCCAATCGAGTTGAGATGCTTAGAAAATTCCAAAAACATTCAAAAAATTTAAAATAAAAAATAGTTATCTTGTCTAAGCCTAGTTAGTCATCTTCAATCTACCTTAATGAGGAAAATCCATTGTTAGGATGATTTTTATTATTTTTTCTTTTAGTTTTTTGTGTATTTGTTTTCTTAGTTATTTGTTTGTTTTCTTTCTGTACTGTTCCTTAACTTAGTCTATACGTGTTTATTAGGTGATTCTTATTGCATTATTCTTGAGTCCATCCATATTCATACATCAACATTATTATCATGTTTTTTATCATTGGTATATTGTTTCAAAAAAATTATTAGATTGGGATTCAATCCTTATGCATATTTTGACAAAGTTGTCATGGTTCTTTATCATGAGGCATACCATCATGTGCTATAGCAAAAATCAGCTCATAAAGTCTTACAAGCAATGGATCCATAGAATTTTCTCCATGGTAACCTTGGAAAATCCTACCACTCTTGATAAAATCAACCCATTAACCATTTTAGTTGTATCAATGCTAATAAGGATGAGCATATCCAAATTGTAAGGTACAACTAAATCATTAACATTAATCAATTTCTATTCTTTTATTCATCTTTTTCATCACTTTTCACATACTCGTATGTTTAGTTATTTGTGGCTTCTTTAGTCATTATACCATCATATCTACATTTGTGCCCACTCATATTTAATGTGTGTAGTAGGTTATATCCTTGAGTTATGCTTACCAATCTTCTCTACTGGGTGACAGTCAATAATCATTTTTAAATCTATGTCATCTTAATGATTATTAATACCTATGGGAAAATCATTATTTGGACTCATTAGACCTAATTGGGGCATATGCCATTTCCACTAATTATAATGGCCTTTGGGAAAATTAGTGTCTCAACCTTTGTTACTTATTATAACTACCTTTGGGAAAATTAGTAATTTTTACATCAATGCATGCAAACAATTTCTTTATTAGATTAATCTCACCATGGGTTAATTTCATTCTTTTTCTTAATTATTTTTAAGGAAACATCTATCAAATGTATGTGATGGTCACTCTCTTGATGGGGGCATCATTATTGGCTTCCCAAACATTGTTTGGATCTTCATCTTTAATCATCATTTTATTCGGTTCATTTCATTATTTGAGAAGATGTTACTGTGCCTATAGCTTTCAACATTTTCCCAAATAGGGGAAAACTATAGACACCTAAAATTGGCCATCAATGGCCTTTGATCAAACTTTAGACTGATTTATACCAACCATTACAAATTAAGCCTAAGAATCACTGAACATCCTAAATTTGCTTGTGCATCATTCATCAAAGCTCATAATCATGTTGAGGCATCCCTAATTGGGTTAATTTATCATATGAAATAATAACCTCTAATGGATTCATCGTTGATCATCTTCAAGCATCACAATAGTCAATTTAGCCTATGGACCTATTAAATTGGGCACATGGACTTAAATCAAATCTTGAAAATTTTTAAGTCTTAATCATAATTAATTAACAATATAAACTAAATTAAAATTCCTATTTTAATTGTCCATATGTAATTAATGAAATTATAAATAAGAAAATTTAAAAATATAAAATATCCTAGCTTTTGATGATTACCTTTTATGAGTTATCAGGGCTTTACAAATATATCACCCATGCATATTAATTTTAAATCATTTATTCTTGACACCTTTTAACTCTACTATGGTTAATTAACTCACTTTGTTTAGGTTTGAACCCATTTCATGTTTATACTACACTCTAACTCACCTTCAGTTTAGATTAGTTTGTAAGCCTAAAAATATAAGCCATTGCCTATTGAAAAGAGAGCCTAGATATTGTAGAGTTATAATGCATGTTTTTGCATAATACTCATAACAATAATGTTATAATTCCTAAATATTGAGCTAAACCACATCAAGCAAGCACAAACCATATCAAGCCACCAATGGTGCCAAGGAGAAAAAGAGTAAAGAAAACTCCATTTCCAAAGAATTTTTTAGCACAAATTAAGCAAGCCATGAATAAATCATTTGGATCTCTCAAGGAAGGTAAGGATTGTTATTCTTTTCATTTTATTTGGGTTTTCAAATTATATTTTGTTTATTATATACCCCTTATGATCTAGGCTTAAAATGTTAATGTGTTGATTTCATTATTTTATGAACTAACACTTTATCTAACCTCTTCTCTATTTTCAAATTCCTATAAACATAGCTCATAATACAAGACCAAAAACCTCTTTTAGTCCTTAAGGAGACCTAATTTAATTAGGCCTTCATTAGCACATGTCACCCTTTGAACTCCTTGGAATACTTGAAAACTCCTCACACAAGGAAAATATCAAATATCACTCAAATATACCTTATAAAACTTCACTTTAGTTCCACAACACCTTTTAGGTCTAACCACCTCATTAACTCCTCAAAACATTGTTCATACTATGCTTGTACACACCTAAAAAATCAGTCTTGAATAACTGAAGCATAAGCACAATTTTTCCAAACAACCATGGGAAAAAATCACACATAAAAAAGATAAATTAAATTAAAATCTTCACCAAGTTCATTATACTTAATTAAATATGTCAAAAAATCTCAAACCCTTCTTTGCAAGTAGCCCAGTCAAAACTGTGAACTTGCCTTAAAACAATGTCATGTAAATAATGACCTATACACATGTAGAACCAATTTCAAACACTTATAATGTAGGTATATGAAATTATGATGTCATTATACCATTATATATATATATATATATATATATATATATATATATGGTCACATGGAAATATAGGTCGTGTAGACCAATCTCATAGTCTTGTACCTTACTATCTCATCTAAACTAAGATAGGCCAAATTAAGAGCAACATTTTCATCATATCCACTGACCTCCAAAATATTTATCTAACATGAAAATGTATTAAATATATTTAAAAACTTCTCTATGCACTTGGATACATCCCTAATCCATGAAAACATATCCCTAATCAGCTTCTCACTTCTACCTAGTTTTATCATTGTCTACACTATTAGGCATGTTAGTGACTAGTCAACTTATAAGACCAGTTTATCACCAATGAGAGATAAAACCTACTTAAAAACCACCATGTAAATTAAATATAAGTCTAAATATTAAACCTCCATCCATTTAACAACTTTGACTAGGTCAACTCTAACTTTTACAATAAATCTTTCATAAATAAGGCCTTTCTTATAGGGTCTACTCACTCCCCTGACAAACCAATCACACCTGGAGGTGCCTGGGAGAGTTGAATACAACCTATAATAGCTTTTATACCCATACCAAATTATCTTTGATCACTTTAGAGGAACTAATTTCATATATGGTCGATGTTAGGGTTTTATATAGAATTAACATTTTTTCTAGTGTTAATGATTATTCATAAAGCTTAACCCCTTATTCAAAAAAAAAATGATTAGAGCTTTGAGATAGGACCATTATTCATCTACCATTAATATCTTATATTCTCATGTAGAGGTTACATGTGCCAATGAGTACTTAAAAGTTTTTATAGGGTTGAGAATCCTTCATTTTGTGCACATAAGAGACATCAAAACACTTTTTCTTGCCTAAACCTTCAAATTTTGACCTAAAATTTGGTCAAAATACTTGAAAAAACATGAAATACCTATGAAAACACTCATTTTATCATTATTATCATGAAATATGAAACTCATACATTATTTGGCCACCATGTCTCTCTTTACTCTCTAGGCTTTGACATGCAAGTCACATTAGGCATTAAAATTGACCTTCAAGCCTCTATACATGCACTCTCCACCTCACTCACATTATAAATCACTAATTTTCATCCTTCATAGGCCTTGGCAACACCTTGTGTCACCTCATTAGGTCAGGCAGGGTCTAGAACTAATCTACTTTCATGATAGGTTTGTTGGTCCTATCCCTATAGGCTCACTCTGAGACTCTCATGAGTTATCTAGTGCCTCATATGCATGATTAAAAAACCTAATACAACCTCTTATGCCTTTGTGCATCCATCTCACTAGGACACCATGGTCCTTCATGCATAAGACTAGGCATCCTATGTAAAAGCCTTCTTAAGTCTCTTGTTAGGTTCAAACACTTGAAAACTTTGGAAACTGATCTTGAAACACTCTTTGATGCTTCTATATCTTTCTCACATGCATTATATATTTCTCAACCAATTTCATACCTCTCAAGGTTTCAAATAAATAAAAAACATTATTCAATGATCTCATGAACAACCTTTGACATCAATGACAATTTTATTGCCAAACCTCAACAATAGAA
The DNA here is from genome assembly GCA_037957365.1 of Torreya grandis. Classification (NCBI taxonomy): domain Eukaryota; kingdom Viridiplantae; phylum Streptophyta; class Pinopsida; order Cupressales; family Taxaceae; genus Torreya; species Torreya grandis. The sequence continues at coordinate 2,270,743 of JARHVA010002458.1, forward strand.
ATAATGCTTAATAATCTCCCCCTTTATAATTGGTGGAAAACCATAATGAAAATTGATCATCCTTATCTCCCCATTCTGGTCTTTCTTCCTCTTTGACATAAATGACAAAGTGATGTTTTTAATTCCTTAGATCACACTCCTTGTAACCAAAACAATCAACACATAGAACTATGATTTTATGAGACATAAAACAAACATGATCCCCCTATCTCCATGCATACCTTCTTGGAAAAACTCACCTATTCTTGGATCTAATGATCATAATTAGTTCTCCCTAAGTACTTGTCTTCTTTAATTATTGTTAGGGGTAGGAATTACACCCAATTCCTATCTTAGGTTTTCAAAAGTTGCCTTTAGAAGTGGTTTGGTCAAGATGTCTACAATTTGATCCTATGTAGAAATATATTCAAGTTTGACACTTTGTTCACATACATGCTCTCTTAGAAAATGATACCTGATGGGAATGTGTTTGTTTCTTGAGTACATGACAGGGTTCTTTGAGACACTTATAGAACTTGTATTGTCATAATAGATAGGGCTAGGACCATCATACTCCACCTTATAGTCTTTTAGGGTCTATCTCATCCATAGTACATGATTACAATATGAAGATACTAAAATGTACTTATCCTCACAAGTGGACAAAGCTACTGATGATTGGTTCTTTCTTATCCATGAAACTAGGCACCCATCTAGGAAGAAGGCCCCTTTACTAGTACTCTTTTTATCATCCATACTTCTTGCCCAATATGCATTAGTGTAAGGTCTCCTCAAACTCTACCCCTTTAAATAGTGTAAATGTCTCCTCAAATTTCACCCCTTTAACTTATGCATATCCCTTTCATACTAATCTATCCTTGTTCCTAGTGACTTCTCCATCTTCATTCAAGTTGTTTCTAAACACCCATTTTGTGCCAATGGCATTCTTGCCTTTAGGTCTGAAAACTAGTTCTCAAGTCTCATTCTTCTCTATTTGGTCTAACTCCTCATTCATAAGACTTATCCAAATTTTGTCTTTACTTGATTCTTTAAGACTCTTGGGTTCAATTTTTGATAATAGAGGAAATTTCTCTTGATTTAGATTACTTACCAATCTTCTCCTAGTTTGCATACTTGTATTATTATTGCCAGTGATTTGAGATTTAGGGTGGTCTATTTGAATCTATCATGAGGTTCATGTTGAGTCCCATCTCTCTTCAACTTCTTCCTCATCAACCTCTATAGTCTCATCTTCATTATTGAAGTCCATATTATCTAACGTGTTGTTTGACTATGAGTGAGATTTCATTGTCTCATCAATCTTCACATTTGTTCTTTCCACTATATTTTGTAGTCTCTTATTATAATATCTATAGGCTAATATCATTGATGAGTATCCTAATAATATGCCTTCATCTAATTTGGAATCAAAGTTTCCCAATTCTTCATCATATCTTTTGATGAAACATTTACTCCCAAACACTCTAAAGCCCTCCACATTGGAAATTAGTCCTTATCAGTCCTCTATTCAAAATGTATACAACAATTCTTACTACCTATATCCAATATCCATTAGATATTATAGACTCATTTAGAATAGTTCTATCCATCTCTTGAATTATCATATTCTTCTTTTCCACTACCCTATTCTACTAAGGTGTCCTAGCTGCTAAGAATTTTCTCCTTATTCCATGAACCTCAAGTAAGTCATCAAACTCATTGGACCCAAACTCTTCTTCTCTATCATATCTTAGGCACTTGATATTCCCATTCTTCTCATTCTCAACAAGAGCCTTGAATTCCTTAAATTTTTTAAGATCTTTTAATTTCTCTTTCAATAATGTAACCCAAGTCATTCTTATGTAATAATCAATGAGTAACATGAAGTAACTATCTCTTTAATTGCTTTGAATTATTATAGGCCCATAGATATTAGTGTTTATTAACTCCAAAGGTCTTGTAGTATAGTACTCCTTAGACTTGAACCTTCTTCTACTCTGCTTACTATGTTGACATGCTTTGCAAAGTATGTTTGTAGGTTTGATGATATTAAGCATGTTATTCACAAACTTCTTAGTGTTAATCCTGACTAGGTTGTCAAAGTTTAAGTGACCTAGCCTTATGTTCCATATCCAAATTTCATATATCTAAAATATATCTCCTTCTTGATCTCATTTAATACATATAGGTTATTCTCAGACCTCTTGTCATTGGCAATTATCCTTCTTGATTTAGATCTCTTTATCTCAGACCCTCTATCATGAAAGGTTAGTATGTGTCCTTGATTGCACATTTGAGTCAAAATAAGTAGGTTATGTTTTATAACTTCCACATATAACACATTTTGTATCTTTGTCTTTCTATTATCGAAACTCAAGACACCCTTACAAACTATATTGGCATTTGTGTGGTCTCCAAACCACATTGTTCCTTCAACTTTCTTCTTTAATGATATGTTTACCTTTTGTGATTTGTCAATCCTTTGTAAATATATTAAAATATCTCACCCATGCCTATTCATTACAAATCATTTATTCTTGACATGTTTCAACTCTATTGGGGTTAATTAACTCACTTGGGTTAGGTTTGAACCCATTCCATGTTTAAACTACACTCTAACTCACCTTTAGTTTGGGTTAGTTCCTAAGCCTTTAAATACAAGTCATTGTCTATTGAAAAGAGAGCTTGGATATTATAGAGTTATAATGAATGTTTTTACATAATATTCATAAAAATAATGTTATAATGCCTAAATATTGAGATAATACACATCAAACAATCACAAGCCATATAAAGCCACCAATGGTGTCAAGGAGAGAAGGAATAAAGAAAACTCCATTACCAAAGGCTCTTTAAGCACAAATTGAGCAAGCCATGAACAAATAATTTGGAGCTCTCAAGAAAGGTAAGGATTGTTTTAGATTAAGGTAAGAGCAAGTTTTGAAGGGACTCCGAAACCCTTTAATAGAATCAAGAAAGATAAATCATTAAAAACCACCAGGAAAAGCATTCCTAAAACCTACTAAGAACAGTATCAACATCAGGTTTTACAGGGACCTAAAACCACCAACATAGTCCAATAAAGGTACCCAAGTTTTACAAGGACCTAAAACCTCATCAAAACCAAGTTTTATGACCTTTGGTTTCTCTGTCACTTTGATAGATGGAGACACCATCAGATCCATCAATAATGATGGTTGTAGCCATGTCAAGAAAAAGGCCGTGCTCCACCAAGCCCTCAAACCCTAAAAATGCACTACCCACAACCCTGGCATCCTTAATCAGCATCTTCATGAGACCTAGCGACCCTACTAGGATTGAGCATGCGTTCCATCACCAAAATGAATAGAGCAGGTGCCCAAGTTTGATCTAGCAACCTCGAGAACACAAAGTCAAAGGAATTGCTCGCAGATAGTAGTCATCAAAATTTTCCTTTACAGGACCACTAATCTATTCCCACGGCGTCTGACACGCCATTCTCCCTTAGCACCAACACGGTGTGGGCAGATCTACCCTCGATATAGAGGCATTTAAGACCAGGCTGTAGAAGACCTTACTTCTTTGGCCCTCCTGAAAAGGTAAGGATTGTTATTCTTTGCATTTTAGTTAGGTTTTCAAATTGTATTTTATTCATTATTCTCCCATTATGATCTAGGATTAGATATGTTAGCATGTTAGTGTGTTGATTTCATTATTTTATGAACTAACACTTTATCTCACCTCCTTTCTATTGTAAAATTCCTATGATAAAAAATAACACACTCAATAGGATCGTAGAAGCATCCCACATACCAAGGAGACTAAGATGCAAATCCAAACTTTTCAAATGAATTATTAAATATCTTCAAAATTAGAGTTTTGGCTTTTTTTTACCATATTCTATTTTTTATGCTAACTTGGATTTACATAGAGAATAACATTAGTTTGGCATAAATAGAATTAGTTTTGCCTAACCATCATTAGTTCTACCTAACCATCATCAATTTTTACTAACCATCATTGGTTAATGTGTAGGGTAGGATAGCTTAAAAACTAGGATTTTGAATCTCCTTAACATTCCTAATTGTTATTACTTGGTTTTATTGATTTGTAAACTCTCTGATTAATCACCTTATTGCATGTTTTATGGAGTTTTTATCATATTTTGATCTAACCAAAGTTTTTCACATCCTTTTAGTTTTAGATTTGGGTTTGTAGGTAGACAATATTAGTTTTTGTTGATCAACATCAGTTCTTTGGTAACTAGTATCAGTCATAGCTGACTAACATTAGTCTCTGTGTAAAAAATATAGAGAAAATTGAGAGCTATCTTTTCAAAACTTGTTTACTCATCCATAAATTTGCTTCAAATAAGAAGGAAACTCTATAACATTTGTAGGACCAAGGTGGGATTAGAACATAAATTTTCAAGTTTAAACTCTTGAACACTTTATTTTGGTGCCTCAAAGGAATGGTTAAGTCTTGACCATCTGGTTTTAAGTGCTTAAAAGGAACCTAGGCAATTTGTGTTAAGTTTTTCTCCAAAAAATTTAAAAGGTTTGAAAATTTAAGCCAAGGGGACCAAAAATTTCAACAAAACATTTCATTTGGTGCATAAAATTAACACTTAGATTTCAAATTCTTAGAAAGTGTTTCTTTTATACTTATTTATTTATTTGTGAAAAATTAAGAGTGTGTGTATGATCTCCCCCCATCCCATTTAGGTAACTTGGGTGACCACAAGCACCTTTTCATTGCAATTTATGCTTAGTCCAAGGTGTGTAAATAATGTTGTCTAGGATCTCCCCAAAACTTGTATGGTCTGGGTGATCTAAAATTAACCTTTAAAGTCTTTTCAATTGGTTTTATTTTTTATGCAACTTAGATTGTGAATATGATTTCATAGTTTCTTCATGAGTTATTTAGGGGTGAGTTGACTTGAGAATTCATCTCTCAACATTGTATGAACCTCACTCCATGGTAGAGTATACAAGTTAGGGTACGCATACTGTGAGAGCCAGAGGGTTGAGTGGTTAACCTCTTCTTTCATAACAAAAACCTGAGTCAAGTCTGGTTAACTAAATTATTCTACTAACTAATACATGGATGGAATCACTATGAAAAGGAATATACCCTTGAATATTAAGTTAATCAATATAAACTCAAGTGATGTGAGGAATATTTAGTGTTAATCACACTTAGGACCATATAGATGGTCAAAAATTGAAGTTTTAGACGAACCCCACTTGTTGTGGATATATTGTTGATGCAAGGCAAGTAGTCTGAAGGTCCATGCCATCATACAATATCTTGAAAGAAGGTAGGGTGTAAAAACCCTACTACTTCATGTGATTTTATTTTTGGATTTACACTTAAAATCTTCCAAAGATCACGTATATAGATGGATTTCAATGATATAATATAACCTTGTCAGTTTAAGGCTTAGGATGTTATACATAGTTGTATTTGTATTTTCTTTACTTTCTTGGTCTTTAAAGTCTAAAAACTTATTTATTTGTTTATGCCATGTCAAAATGAGTTTTGTGTCCAAATCACTCCATTATTTATGGAGGCATTATTCCATCTATTTGACACCTTACATTTACCTTGAAATTTTTATCAAAAATGTTGTGAGTGTTTCTTGATTGAAATGGGTAATGTTACATTGCCCAAATCATTTCAAGTTTTTTGTATTGGAGTGTTGAAATAAACCATCAATCATACATCTTTAGAGTGTGATAATTTTGTTACATTTATCAAATTATTTCATAGACTCATTTACTTTATGTCTAAATTTCATATTTAAAACTAAACCATGTATGCCTTTGTGATTTTTATTAGTGTCATTATGTCATTCATCTTTGTCTAGTTTGTCATTCAATTAAAAGAGCTTAGTTTCTCCTAAGTTGAGTTTTTAGTTAACCTTGACAATTTCAAATCCAAACATTTATTGGTTTTTGTTTATTCCTTGTGTAATTTGGACTTAGACATGAATCTTTCTCTTTTGGGTTATGTAACTAAGGTAAATTCTTTACCCAATTTGAAAACTATTATTTGTGTCTAGATTTGGGAGAAACAACCTAACTCTCCATATGCCTTTTGTTTCATGCCTTATACCAATTGACCAATTTCATGTCTAAATTCAAATGCCTAGTTTATGCCAAAGTGTTTCACATTTTTTAGATTAAATATCTCACCTTGTTTTTAAGTCTTGATTTTGTGCTTGTTTTGCAAAAAGTCCTAGCACATGCCTATTTTGAGCTTAGATTTTGACACCGTGTTTAGCCAAAAGACCTAGAATTTTTTTATTTATTTAGTTTAGACTTGTTTAGAACACTTTGAACCTAGAGTTTGGCATTCTGATTTTCATTCAGATGCTTGACCTTTTTTTGTGAGACATTTAACATTGGAAATTTGATGTTAGGTGGTTTTATGCCAAGTTTTAATACATATCCCCTAGACCAAGTTATACCAAGTTTGAACCATTTATCCTTTGGACATTGTTTTTTAGAATTTGTATAACTCCAATCCTTATGTGGAATGTTCATCACTAATATTGATATGTCTTGTTACACTTATGGTGGAAATAGGTACAATCCAAGTTATGATAGAAAAGCCACATAAATTTACTTTGTTTGAGACTCTTATGCTGAAGAAGTAGTTTGTGAGATTGATTATTATCCTCTTTACAATCCTTAACTTAGGGAATAAAGCTAAGATCCTCAAGAACATTATTTGGTGACATCTTATTTTGGATAGATAATGTATTATGTTTTCCATCTTACCGATCATAATGACCATTCCTCCACCTATACCATTAAACCTCCTCCAGACTACATGAGCAACCAAGTTCCATAATGCCCTACCATTTACATTCCAAAATCCCATCCTTTAGCTTACAATATAAACCAAGCTTCATAATGCCCTATCATTTATATACTAAGACCTCTTCCTTTAGCTTAAAATAACAACTAAGATTTGCAATACCCTACCATTTCTGTTATAGGACCTCATCCTTTGGCTTGTGAAAACTACCAAGTTCCATAATTCCCTACCATTTATATACCAAGACCTCATCCTTTGGTTTATGTGAGTAACTAAGCTCTACAATGCCCTACCATTTCTATATCAGTACCTCATCCTTCAGCTTATGTGAGTAACCAAGCACCACAATGCCCTACCATTACCATTTTAGGACCTTCTCCTTTGGCTTGTATGAGAAACCAAGCTTCACAATGCCATACCATTACCATTCACATCCATTGCAAGTATGGTAGCTCATTATCCCAACCAAGTTATCCAATCACAACTTGACATTTCATAGTTACTTTCCTAGGCCATAAACTAGCCTTTATTAAGCCTATCATTATGCAACCATTAGCCATTGTTCATCCATTACCAACCACTACCCACTTTATAAAACCCCTACTAATCATCCAAACAAAAATAAGTTAATCAGTACCTCTCCAATTAAGCTAATCAATACCTCTCCAATCAATCCAATCATTCAAAGATCAAGATATATTTAAAACTGGTGTTTTACAATTGTTTATAAACCAAGGCCAAGAGAACCAAATAATCCATGATTTTTTTTTAACCAACCATTTGTGACAAGTAAATATGTGATGAATCACCTTTTAATCTTATACATGTTTCCAAGTAGTCTCATTCTGATAAGCTAGTCTTTACAAATTCACTTCTTAATTATTATAACCACCTTTTAAGCAAATCATTATCTGGACCATATGCCTATTTTTAAATAGCCTCCATTTATCAAGAAAATCTTCACAAAGTTGTATCTTGACCTTTTTACCTTCATGGAGTCTCACTTTTGAAAACTAATCTTTGTGGAGCCCATTATGCCATCATGGGTTGTTACTTTTCGTATACCAAATGTTCAACAAAACATCATTGTAGCAACATCCACACCAGATGAAGAATCATAATTAGAGTCAAGTTCTATTCTTGAACCAACATCAAATTTAGCATCAGAAGTAGAATTAATGTCAGTCTCAATAATGGATTTGGAGTCCCTTGAATCAAACTCACTTTTAAATTAGAATACATTCATGGTTGTTACAATGTTGGTTAAACATGCCTTGTAGATCAATTTGAATACATTTTTGATCCTTCCATAGTTTTTCAAGATGATTAATTCAACATTGACATAAGTTCTCCTAGTATCTTCTATGAGGATTGTACTACCTCTTTCCATTCCATTAATTTTCCACATACCATTAACACCAACCAACCAAGCCATTATATTGACCTTCCACCTCTCACAAGTGTCGATTGGGACTGACAAAATCACACCTTGTTGAATTTCATCCATGATAACATATCAATTATACATTATCAAGGAGGCCAAGACCACATTCATATAAAAGAACAATCTCTTAGTGAAACCTTTTTGAAGGCACTAAGGGACAATTAGAGTTTAAAATCATCATATTCTATTGAAACCTTGTTTGAGGCACTAGAAGACAATCAAGGTCAAAAGACAACATTCCTTAGTGAAACCTTCTTAGAGGCACAATGGGAGAATCAAGACAACTTCATTGGTGAAAACATCATCAAGGTACCAATAGTTGAACACAACAGTTCTTTACTACTTGATGAAGACATTATGAAAGATTAAATTAGTATAGATTCTAATCTATATTATAATTAGATGGTATCTACTCTTAGTCCCAAACAATAGAAAAATTTGGTGATCCTATTGAGAACATATTCAAAATTCTTTGGCCCCATTGCATCCAAATTTATGTCAAACCTAGAATTAATAACATTATATGTGCTTAAAATTTTTGATCTTTATTTGTTTCCTAACCATCATACATTCCATTATCATCCACCATTACATTGGAAAATCAAACCTATCATCCATTATTTCTCTATATTTACCTTCCCTGGCCGCACTTTCCTTCACAAAGGCTACAAAGATATCTTGTCACAATGATTAGAGGAAATAGAATCAATGACCAATAAAGATCACAACAAAATTATTGGCATCAAAATCTCTATTAAGTTATTGATAGAGTAGTTATTTGAAAGAGTTGTGGGATAGTAATTTACATTATTGATTATTTGGCTTGTATCATATGTTGATCAGGATGTGCATCTCTATATCAAAAATAATAACATAACCATACCTTTCCCTTATCCAAAAAACATTTACCTTGTTTAAACCATACCTTTCCTTGGCCAAAAACATTTTCCTTACCATTTCCATTTACCATTCATCTTATTATTGTTTCATACCCTGCCCTTACCTTATCACTTGGGGGCAACCCTCATATAATTATAGCCAATTTTCATATAAACATTCTTCTTTATGCCATGTCATACGCCATTCTATCATACCATCCCTATTGACTAAAGCCTATTTTTAGCCATCATACCCAACCCTTTTTAATCTTAGTTCCTTGGGTTCTTCCTACACCTTGCATGAGGGGATTCTAATCTATTGACAAAAAATTTATATATACCACATCCTTAAAGAGGTAGCCTCTAATATTTTAAGATCTCAATGGAGGTAGATTCCACTTCAAGGCATGAGTTTTAGGTATGCAGTTTATTATAACCTATTGATGGAATAGATGGTAAGGCATGCAGGTTATTGACAAGGTTTTTGGATGGAGGTATGGTTCCTAATAAGGGTAGTGAATCTATATGTGATTTGGATGGGTGTCTAGTTGTTAATATAGAGAGGGTAGGTCTAAAAAAAACTCAAAAAGTAAGGGATGGTAAGGTAGAAAATAAATGTTTTATGGTTTTCAAGAATCACTGTCTTGGCTACTTTCTAAAAGGATAAGTGCTCTTATAACCTATGTCTATTACTAGTAGAAATTGCAAACACATAGTCAGACATAGATAAGAAATCTAAGGAGATAAAGATGCAAGAAATTCATAATCCTCAAACAAAGGTTGATCCTTTTAGAATATCTATTACACACTCTTAATTAGGAGATTATGGCTCATTCTAGAGAATTATCTAAGGCAGTTGTTGCACACATAGAAAACTACATCTAAGAAAGCACTCATGCACAATCAGAATTATAAATCAATTTAAACTTGACTATCTTAGCCAATATATTTACCAATATTTCAACATTTGTTGCACATCTATAGATTAGTACATCAATTAAAATAATCAATAATCTATTCACAAATTTTTCACACTAAAGATTATTTAAACATGTAACAAAATAAATTAATAACTAATTACACATAAATTAGAAAGAAAATACACAAACATATTTGTTGATGATCAAAATTAATGTTGTTCCTATGTTCAAAAATTATCCCATAAAAATCCAAGTTGGTTTACAATTATTTATATAGACTTAGGGAAGGGGTCTCCTCATCCTCCAAATTCATGCAAAGTCATTACATGTGATAGTTAGAACATGAGTTCTAACTATGGTTCAAAACTATATAAGAGTCTACTTATAGTTATCCATTTAAAATAGCCTTTGTAAAAGTTATGCAACATTTGTATGTGTATGAAGATGAAGGAAATTTTTATAATTATAGCTCAAACTGCATGATAATAGATCTTTTTATAGGTTATGAGAATAATTTGTTGATCTCTCATATTAACCATCTTCAAAATGGAAATCAGACATACATTAAATAAAAGTATCATTGTATCAATCCTTTAGAACTAGTGATGTTATTTAACTATGACTATTCTTAATATGACTATGTGTTGCATGCCGATATTTACTTCTATATTTGTATGCATGTTCATATTCCTAATCTATTTTAACTGTAAGACCCAATGGCTATTGTTAAATATAAAAAATATCCACATACTCTGTCCATGTTGTTATGTTTACTACCTTTCAAAATATGACTATTGATTTTAGGACACACATCTCCACCTCATTGGGTCTAGATCTTGGAAAAGTCCATTGTCAATTTACACCATCAAATATCTATACATGATGGAATGCAAGCATTCCATTTGGCATCTCTACTGGGCCTATATGCTCTTTATAGTCATAGCTCAAATGTTTTTATGCTAAATGGTAGTCTTTCACTTGTTATAGAGCTTTTGAATTTTCTATAATGACCTTACACCATCGATCATTTGTGCTCAATATAATATAGTTTATATATTTTAATACTTTGAGTCATTGAATCTTTTGAGATTGACACTTGTCACATCCTCATTCCTTCAAAAATCCCTTGTTGATCTTGCACCATCAAATTAATTATACAGATCAATGTTTGCCATCGATATATCTAGGCCCACTAACCTTTGATTCCAAATAGTTAATTTATGAGGCTAAATTTTATGTCCACATGACTATCAAAGGCATCCTCATAACCATTGATGATGTCTACATAACTATCATAATTAAATCCCCTGTTATTTTCTTGTTGATCTTGAATTTGATGTTTGCATGACTATCAAAAGACATTTTTACGATCATTGATGATGTCCATGAGATTGTCACAATTTAAACCCAAGTCCTTTTATTTTTTAGCTTAATTTTGATGTTAACACAACCTTAAAAATACATCCACATGACCATCACATTGGTTTAACTCCCTGCAAGCTAGACACTTGTTGTTTATTAGTTTGCTCTACTCTTGCAAGTATAAAATAAAAGAGGACTTAGATTAATAATTTGGTAAACATATATAAAGGACCTTACATGAATATTTTTGTTTAAGGTCTTATTATCAATAAAATATGATTTGGACCTGGGCTAAAAAATCTTAAATTAAGCTCAAAACATAATGAAAATTTTCTCTAAGCAAGCGTACCACTTAGTAGTATGGTATTGGTCTCAAGGTAATTGTTGTGGGGGGAAATGTTATGGGATTTTTGTGTGGAGGAATTCTATCAAAAGAATTATTTTGGACAAAATGTCTACAATAATTCTCTTGAAGAGTCATTTTTGTCAAAAAAAATGTCTGAGACAAAAGTCCAAAGGAATTGGCCTGGGGTAAAAGTGCCTAGGACAAAATTCTTGAAGGGTAAGTGGTCACTTCAAAAAGCCGAAGGGTATTTTTCAAAATGTCTGAAGCATTGGGTCGAAGGGGAAAAGGGGATAGGACAAAATTCCTGAAGGATATTTTCAAAAATTTTGAAGGGTCATTTTGTCAAAAAAAAGTGTCTGGGACAAAAGTCCTGAAGGATAGGTTGTACAAAGCCTAAAGGGTAGGTTCATTTCCTCAAGAAAAATGTCTCAAACAAAATGTCTAAAGGAATGGGTCCAAGGGAAAAAGGGATCATTACAAAAGTCCCAAAGGGTAGGTTCAAAGGGTCTAAAGGTAAATTGTAAAAGGTTTGAAGGAATTATGTTAGGAAAAATGGCCATAACAAAAAGGTTGAAGGGCATGTTCAAAATTCCAAAGGGCAAGTCTATTTAATCAGGAAAAATGCTGATAGAAAACTCCCATAGACATAGTTTTGTTGAGGGAATTATTTTAGACAAAATGTCTATAATAATATCCCTAAGGAATATGAGTCTATAGTGAAAAACCCATAGTAAATAGCCTGATAAAGACCAAATTCTTCAAGGAAAATGTCTAATAAAGATGGGTTCAATAAAGATAAATTGGACAAAAGACCTAAAGGAATTATAGAATACGCTTGATATAAATGAGTCCTAAAATGAAAACACAATATTAATGCCATCTTACCAAAGTATAAAAGGCTAATTCGTGAATCTTTATCCATAAGTTTTCCCAAAAAAGCACATAGAAGAGGGGCTCGAAATCAACACCATAATCTAAAAAAATTGGGTTCCCATTTCCTTATGGGAAAAGGGGGTGTGTTAGGTATAATAAATGGTGACTTACAGGGGGAATACTCCTGAGTATTATCGAACCCAAAACTTTTGTTTACAACCCTAAATCAATCATGAAGTGTGCCACAAAAGAATACTTAAATTAGAAACATGAAATGAACTCTTAAGTTAATTCACACAACATACTTGCCTTCTAATTCCTTGGATCTCTATGTGTCAAACATGTAGTTTATTTAACCTTAGTTGTATTTAGTTTTTAAAGGATTGATGAAGCTATATGTTTTTTCCTATTATTTATTAAAGCTCAAAAATAAGGGAAGCTCAGGCATTGCTCTGCTACCATCCAGGCATCCATAGATTCAATAGATATGCCTTGGGATCCTTCTAATCTCTCTCCACTATTTTATTTTAATCATGATGTGTGGTACATTGACCTTATTTCATCATGCGAGCCTTTTGATTTTCTTTAGATTTTAGTTTTCTCTTTTGAACTCCTTAGTGTTTTCTTCTTTTATTTTTATTTTATTCTTGAATGGAAAAGAAAAAGAATTGGAACCACAATGAGCTAGTATAATTATAAAACATATCATTACTATAACATCCCTGATATCCACACCTATACCCAGAATTGTCACTTCTAACCAGTATTTAATATGATGAGTGCATTTGATCTAATAAAATAAGAAAGCTTTCTAAATTTGTATGAAGAATTCTAAGAGAAATTTCCACATGCCTAGTAAAAGTATTCAATTGTGACACTATTTAGAATTATTCATGATTACCTACCTTCATCCTAAAGACTCAAAAACATATAAATACACCTAATCTGTAAACTAGTCCCAAAGTGTCAAGATTTTAATTTTCCCCTTTTTTACAAGTCATAAGCTTAATTAGTTTGGATTTTTAGCTTAGTTAGAGAAAACACAATTCTGATCATCATAGAAATCAAAGAATAACTAATCTAATAAAGCAAGGAACTAAACTAAGAAAGGATTAAAATCTAATCTAGATAGCATGAAATCTAATCTATGAAATTAAAATATTGAAAGTATAAAAGATTAATTTAGAAACCAAAAAACTAGTCTATGAAAACAAGAAATCTAATATAATTCTATAGCTACATTCATTTGTCCCTTGTTAATCAGTAATATTTGTAGATGGCACAACCCTGAAGTAATGCTTTAGGAACTATCTATTGATTGGATATGTAAGCTCATTACCTTGGAGGTCCTTTAGATGAAATGTGTTATTCCTTGTGATCTCTAAAATCTAGTATGGTCCAATCCATATTGGGGAAAACTTGGCATGTTATCCTTTCTTCTCATGGTCTTTATCCCAAAGTAGTACTAGATCCAAAACATTGAATGATTTGACCTTTGCTCTCTTATCAAACCACCTCTTGACCACATCCTAGTGTTTATTGAATGTTTATAAGGCCTCAATCCTTAAATTTTCCATTTCTATTATGTCTATCAACCTTGATTATGCTTTATCACTCGGTTCCATGTAGTCTTGCATGAAATGATAAGTGGGTAACTTTAGCATAATTGGTAATACAATCTTGCATCCATTTACTAATAGATAGGGTGAAGTTTTAAGGGCTTTCTTATGTCTAGTCTGGTCTATCCAAAGAGCATACTTCAATAAATTATGCTAGTCCCTGGGATTTTCCCCTATTGATTTATTAATTGCATCAATAAGATTCTTGTTCATTGATTCTATCAGCCTGTTACCCTAAGGGTAATAGCTAGAAGATGACCTAATAATTATCTAGTTATCATATTCCCATTTAGTAAATTCTATTGATATGAAAGTCAGTCCATTATCACAAACTAGAGAAATAGGCATGCCAAATCTAATTTTTATGTGTTCCTCTAAGAAGTGAATCACATCTTGTGCTCTAAATTTTTTTGTGGCTATGGCTTCAGTCCATTTGGTGTAGTAGTCTATAGTATTAAGTACAAATTTATGGCCTGCTAAGAAATTTGGGTGAATGACACCAATGAATTCTAACCCCCATTGGATAAATGGCCTTCCTTCAACAACTGGTTGTAAAGGCATTATTGTGTGTACTTATCTCTTGGATAGAGTTTGCCATTCATGGCATGTTATCACATGAGTGTGAGCATATTTAAAAACTATTAGCTAGTAATATCCCATTCTTAAGATCTTATGGGTTGTGGTATTCCTAGAAGGATGACCACTGCCTATCTTCTGATGAAAATTCTCTAAGATTTCTTTAGATTCATCTGTAGATGCACACTTGAGGTAAATAACTTCATAATTTATTCTATAGAGGACTCCATTCTTGATCATGTAATGAGAATCTTTGAGCCTCAAAGCTCTCTTCCTCTCTCTATTGATATTTGAGGAACAAGTTCCTATAAGTAAATACTATATTATATCAGTATACCATTCTCCTTTAGATACTTGAGATTCACATATCTATTCAACTATGATGTGTAAATCTAGTTTAGTCATAAGATGAACAATGCCTTACCATTGAATTATCTTTATCGACTTGATCTCTATGTCAAATTCTTGTAGCTTGGCCATTTATTTGCCTCATCATTTTCCTAGCTCATTCTATGATAGGGTGAACTTGACATCAGGATTAGGTATGATGGTAATGACTTTATTCCTTAATATTTAATGCCTAAACTTCTTCACATCTTTGATAAGGGAAAAAATATGTTTTTTAATCATAGAGTACTTCAGTTATGCATATTTTAGATTCATGCTCATAAACATGATTGGATGCTCGGTCTTGTCCTTCTTCTATGTGATTATAGCAAAAATCGTATGCTTTGAAGTGAATGAGTATAAATAAAAATCTTTCATAAACTCTAAAATAATCAATATTAGAGCCTATGATATTACATCTTTAATGTCTTGAAAGGAATTTTAGGCTTCAATTGTCCACTTTATTTTGGCATCTTGCTTAAGCATGGTGTTTATAGGTCTAACAATTTTTGAAAATCTTGAGATGAAATTTCATATGAAGTTAATATTTACAAAGAATGTTTTGAGCTCCTTCTTGTGGTTTAGTGGTTGAATTTTTGAAATCACCTAAATTTTATCTAGATCAATGGTTATCCCACCCTTGGTGATGATGTGCCCCAAAAGATTACCTTCAGTCACTAAGACTATGGTCTTTTTTGGGTTTAATGAAACACTAAACCTTCTACATATTTAAAATATGGACTATAGGTGACTTATGTGGTCTTTCTTATTCTTTAAAAATATCGTAAGATCATCTATGTAAATGATTATTTACATGCATTTTCCTATTAATCCTTTGAAATCATGATCCATGGTGTGTTGAAATGTATCTCCTACATTTATCAAGCCAAAAGGTATCCTCTTATACACATAAGTTCCCAACTTCATGGTAAAAATCATCTTTATTTTGTCCTTAGATTGCACTAGTACCTAATTGTAGCCTAAAAATCCATCTAGAAAGGACATCATTTCAGAACCACTTACTATTTGTATCACCTCATCCAAAGAAGGTAGAGGATAATTGTCCTTTTCAAAAGCCTTTTTCATATTTCTAAAGTCCACACATAATCTAATCTCACTATTATTCTTTCTCATTGGGACCAAATTGGCTACCCAAGTAGAATGTCAGACTGGGAAGATGAGTTTTTCACGTAAAAGCTTCTCCACTTCTCTTTGAATGAGAGGCTCCAAAATAGGATTGACTATTCTTTGCCTTTGTCTAAATGGTTTATGATCTAGCTTCAAATGAATTATATGATTAATGACCTAAAGATCATATACTTTTAAATATTCATATATCCAAGCAATGATGTCCTTATATTGAGTGATTAAATCCTTCACTCGTTATCTCTCTTCAGGGGTGCATCTAAGACCAATATTAACATAACATGGGATATGTTCATCTCCTAGATTTTCCTTTTTAAAGTCTGATTCATTGACCTTTGGCTATATTAGTTGTTGTGCCTAATTATCTATGTTAAATGGTCTTTCTAAGAAGACCAACCCAACTAGAATTTGATTTTATTTGAGTTAAAAAATTCCCTCTTTATTTGATTCCTCTTAATAGAGGTGATTAATGTCCTTATCATCGATGATTTGAGATTCAAATTCCCCTGAGTTAGTTATAAATTGAATAATCTATTGATCATCATCAAAGACCTAGAAATTTTCCATGTTATCTAGAATAGAGGGGCACAATACCAATTCAATAGAGAACTCTTTTACTTTAGATTCTTGTAGTAGATCTAGATTAGTAGCTAATGGGTTAACATTCTAATTTTTCTCTCTAGGGAGTGCTAGATTGTTGAAATCTTCAAAGCTTTCAATCAAGTCACATGTTATATGCTTGTATTTTCTCAAATAAGACTTTTTGTACTAGTATTTGTTTTTGAATTGATTGAACACCATTTTTGAATCTCCAAATACTGATATTTGCTTCACATTATTTTTGAGTGCAAATTATAGTCCCAAAACAAAGGCCTCATACTCAGGTCTATTATTAGTACATGGAAATTACAATCTGTATGCTACCAAGAATTTTTTACCTTGTGGATCAATCGAATCAATTATCATGCCTAATCCTTGCTTGGATCTAGCACCATCAAAGTGTAGATTCCATAGCTAATTGGAACCTTTGAGCTCTAACTTTTGTAATTTATTCTAAGTGGTAAAAGTATAAATACCAAATCTAGGTGACTCATACTTTACCTCTTCATTCTTGATGTTATATTATGTAATGGAATACTTCATTCTCAGCTCTCTATCAATCTTGATTTGATTTTCAAATCCTCTTTATGATATCCATAAATGGGAAAAGTCTATAGAGAGATATTTTTTGAGTGATTTGGACCAATATCTACTCAATAGTAGACCATAGCCTCTAGGTATGTACACTCCTAGAATATAAATGGTCATCTGAATATGTAGTTTAGAGGCTACTTAGATATGCACACCCCTTAGTTCACCAACTACAAGGACCATTGTCTTGTCCAATTATGAAACTATCCTCTTTGAAGGTCTTGGCATTAAACCAAGATTTTGACATATGGATATAGGCATGATAGTTATAGATGTTTCAGAATCAATTAAATTTTTATGAATGTTCTTACCAAATGCCTAGATAGTCAGTAAGAAGGGTGGAAATTCTAGCTTGCTCTTGTAGATGATGTTGGTATTAGATGCTTTCAATTTGTTTATATATGTTTTTGCTTTCTCCATAGGTGTCTTCCCAATGATGGACTTATATAGTAGCTCATTTTGTTTAGTAATCTGAGCTAACTCATGAAGAGTTATATTCATCTTGGTCTTATTCATATCCTCAATAATGTTGTATCCTCCTTTCCTTGGTTCTTCCTTGTACTGTTGTTGATCTTTATCCTTTGGAGGGGGTGGATAATTATTTACTTTAAGATTATGAGGAATCACCATGGTATTTGGAGAAGTCAATTTTGTGAGTGGATGCTTATTCCTTAGATTGTATGCACCTCTTTGGAATTATTGAAAATCATAAACTTCATCCATGTTATCCTCTATCTCATTGTCATGTTCACTTAGAAAGGGACACTCATGACTTTCAAATAATATGGCAGTGCTAGAAGATATAGGATCTAGATGATGCTAAAGAACACTATGCATTTGATCTTGTCTAACCACCTCTCTTTAAAATATTTTTAATTTTGCACAAAATTCAATGTAGTTGAGCTCACCATGCTCAGAATTATTGTGAATTTTACACTAATTGGGAAGGATCATCTCTGCTATGTTGATCTTTGGAAGCTTGTTAGGTTTCTCTATATTATTTTCATACCTGTTAAATGGTCAGTTGTATCTTTGAAATCCAATGTTTTGATTACCAGTTGGGCCATTAGCATTGCCCATCCTCCTTTACATATTTAAGAAATCATTGCTCAACTTTTAAACCATCTTCTAAATAAAATCTAGTTCTAATTCTGTAGAATCATTACCTTATAAAATGGTAGTGGAAAGTGCATTTTATTTTTGGTTCTATTGATAATAATTGCCCATTGCATGATTGTTTAAGTAGCCAAAATTTGACTATGTTGTCTATGTTAGTGGAGGCAGTGTATACAATTTGTTTTGATTGAACACATGAATATTTTGTTCCACATATGGCACCAAATTTAGTTCTAGAATTTTTTTTTTTTGATATTAGACATGCCAAACATTTGAGGATTGAGTTTCCTATCTATGTTGATAGCTTCTTTGAATGCTAATGTTAAAGTGTTATCCATAATTTTTAATCTCAAGAACATGATAGTGATAGGGTCCAAGGCATTCTTATATTTTTCCAATGCTAATACCACCTCTAGTTTATATCTTAGGTTCAACTAGTTGTACATTTTCTACCATCTTACATTAAAACCATGGATGGGCTTATTAGGCTCCCTCTTCATGTTGGTGAAGTGTTGGTATACCAAACCAAGATTGGTGACCTATCCAAACTACACAAGAAAAGTTGCTTGACATTCATCGCAAGAAATGATGGAATTTTTGGTTAGATTTAAATACCAATCATAAGCAGTATCCATCAAAGTAAAATGGAATAATATACATATAACATCCTCATTTATGACATTCATTAGTCTTAAATTAGGTTTAACTGATTTGATATGCTCCTTTATTGTCCTTACTCCTAAAGGAGAAAATAATGGTAAGTACTTTTTGGGATTCCAAGGCAAATCATGCATGTTTCCTAAGATAACGATAGAAAATCCAACTAGCTAGGGCTGTTATTGAGCCATTAGTTGATTAACAGGTAAAGGGTTCCTTACGGGTAAGGGGTTCCCTATTGGAGGGGGATTGTTCTAAACTAGGGTGATTGGCACAGTTCTAGGTTACTTATGATTTATCATGGGTGAGACAAGAAAACCATCTTGGGGATTATATCTAGTCACTCTCTTGGATGACTCTAGTACAAATCTATACAAAGAATACGTACTATTATCGAAGGTGTTAGACTTCCTTCTAACACTAGTGGAACTATTGATGTGGGATTTATACACACCATAACCTTAAAAAGGTAGCCTCTAATGTTTTAGGATCTTAATGAAGGTATAATCCACTCTATGGCATGATTTACAAGTATGTGGTATGTTACAACCTATTGATGAAATAGCTAGTAGGGCATAAAAGTTGTTGACAAGGTTTTTGAATGGAGGTGTGGTTCCAAATAAGGGTATTGAATCTCTATGTGAGTTGTATGGGTGGATGGTTACTTATAAACAGTGGGTAGGTCTCAAAGCAAACTCAAAAATGAGGGTAGGGTAAGGCAAAAAATAAATCTTCTATGTTTTTTAGGAATCACTTCTATGGCTAGTTTCTAAAAGGACAAGTGCTCTCAAAACCTATGCATGTTGCTAGCAGTGATTGTACAAATATAGTCAAACATGGCTAAGAAGTCTAAGGAGATAAAGATGTAAGATATTCATAAGACTCAGACAAAGGTTGTTCCTTTTAGGGAAGCTATTGCACACTCTTAATAAAGAGATTATGGCTCAAGATAGATAATTTTTTGAGGCAGCTATTGTACACACACAAAAACTACATCTAAGAAAGCACTCACAAACAATTAGAATTATGAATTAATTTAAACTTGACTATCTTAACCAATATATTCAAAATATTTCAACAATTATTGTACATCTATAGATCAGTACATCAATCAAAATAATCAAGAATCCATTTGTAGATTTTACACATTAAATATTATTGAGACATACAACTAAAGAAAGTAACAACTAGTTACACAAAAATTGGAAAGAAAATACAAAAACACATTTGTTAATGATTAAAATTGATGTTGCTCCTATATTAAAAAATTCTATCACAAAAATTCAAGCTGGATTACAATTTTTAATATAGACTCGGGGAAGGGGTCACCTCATCTTCCAAGTTGATGTAAGGTCATTACATGTGATAGTTAGAACATGAGTTCTAATTGTGGTTCAAAAACATATAAGAGTCTACTTTCAGTTATCCATTTAAAATAGCCTTTGTAAAATCTATGTAACATGTGCATGTGTATGAAGATGAAGTCAATTTTTACAATTATATATCAAACTACATGATAATAACTCTTTTCATAGGTTTTAGGAATAACCTATTGATCTCTCAAAATAACTACCTTTAAAATGGAAATCAGACACACGTCAAACACAAATATCATTGTATCAATCCTTTAAAACTAGTAATGTTGTTTAACTGTGACTATTCTTAATATGACTGTGTATTACATGTCACCTAATATTTACTTATATATTCACATGCATGTCCATATTCATGATCTAGTTTAACTATGAGACCTAATGGTTGTCGATAAATATAAAAAATATCCACATACTTTGTCTATGTCATTCCATTTACTACCTTTCAAAATATGATTGTTGCTTTTAGGACATGCATCTCCACCTCATCAGGTCCAAATCTTGGAAAATTCCATTATCAATTTTCACCATTAAATCTCCGTGAAAGATGGAATGTAAGAATGCCATTTGGTAGCTCTACAGGTCCTCTATGTTTATGTTATTTATAGTCATAGCTTAAATTTTTTTGTGCCAAGTCATAGTCTTTCACGAGTTATGGGACTTTTGAATTTTTTTACATTGAACTCACACTGTCGATCATCTATGTTCAAGATAATGTATCTCATAGATCTTAGTGATTTCATTCATTAACTCTTATGAGATTGACACTTATCATGTCCTCATTCTTTTTAAAAACCCCTATTGATCTCACACCATCAGATTGACTATATAGATGAATGCTAGACATTGATCTACTTAGGCCCATTAACCTTTGATTCCAAATAATTAATTTACAAGGCTAATTTTGACATTCATACAACCATCAAATATATCTTCCTGACCATCTATGATGTCTACATGACTGTTACAATTTAATCCCCTATTATTTTCTTATTGATCTTGAATTTGACATTTGTACGACCATCAAAAGATGTCCTTGCAACCATCGATGACATCCATATGATCATCATAATTGAACCTATGTCCCTTTTTTTAGCTTAATTTTGATGTTCACATGATCGTTAAAATCTGTCCATGTGACCATCACATCGATTTAACTCCTTACAAGCTGGACACTTGTCATTTCTTGGTTTGTTATGCTCTTAGAAGTATAAATAAAAAGAGGACTTAGCATAATATTTTGGGAAACATATATAAAGGACCCTACATGCATATTTCAGTCTAAGGTCTTAGTATTAATAAAATACGATTTTGACCTACACTAAAAACTCTTAAATTAAGCTCAAAACATAATGAAAATATTCTCTAATCAAGAGTTCCACTTGGTAGTATGGTATTGGTCTCAAGGTAATTATTGTGGGGGTAAATGTTGCAGGCTTTTTGTGTGGAGGAATTCCATTAGGGGAATTGTTACAGATAAATAGTCTATAGCAATTCTCTTGAAGAGTCATTTTCAATGGATAGAATGTCTAAGACACAAAGTTTAAAAGAATTGGCCTGGGGAAAAAGTACCTAGGACAAAAGTACTGAAGGGTAAGTGGCCACTTCAAAAATCCCTAAGGGTCTTTTTGAAAATGTCCAAAGGGATGGGTTGAAGTGAAAAAGGGGCTAGGACAAAAGTACCAAAGGATATTTTCAAAAGGATGAAGGGCACTTTCAAAAAGGTTGAAGGTTCATTTTGTCAAGCAAATATCTAGGATAAAAGTCCTAAAGGGAAAGTTTCACAAATCCTTAAGGGTAGGTTCATTTCCTCTAGGAAAATGTCTTAGATAATTTTTTTGAAGGAATGGGTCGAAGGGAAAAAAGGGGTTAGGACAAAAGTCCTAAAGGGTAGGTGTAGAGGGGCCAAAAGGAAATTGCAAAAGGTATAAAGGAATTCTATCAGGAAAAATGGCGACAATAAATAGGCTAAAGGGAATGTTCAAAACTCCAAAGGGCAAGTATATTTTGTTAAGAAAAATGCCCATGGAAAAAATCCCGCAGACCTAATTCTATCAAGAGAATTATTTCTGATAAAATGTTTGCCATAATGTCCCTAAAAAATATGAGTTCATGGCAAAAATCCCATGGTAAAAATCTTGACAAAGACCAAATACTTCAGGAAAATATTTGATAAAGATAGGTCTAATAAAGATAAGTTAGACAAAAGACCCAAAGGAATTATAGAATAATCTTGATAGAAATAAGTCCTAAAATGAAAAAACAATATCAATTCCATCTTACCAAAGTATAAAAGGCCAATCAATCAGTCTTTTCCCAAAAGTTTTCCAAAAAAACACATAGAAGAGGGGCTCAAAATAAAGACCATAGTATAAAAAAGTGGGTCCCCATTTCCTTATGGAAAAGGGGGTGTGTTAGGTACAACACAATCTAGTTTCATTAGATTTAAAATTTGTGTTTAAATGATAATTTATTAAATTAGTATGATAGTATCTATAACAAGTTATCTTTCACTTACCTTTGATTTGTGATATTGATTATAACCACCTATGGTAAAATCAATATCCCACCTTGTGTTACTAATTATAACTGCTTATGGGAAAATTAGCATCACATACCTATGTCATTATTTCCTAATTATAACTACCTATGGTAAAATTAGGAACAACACCTTTACCATGAATTGCCATATCACCTTGCCATTATTATTCTCATTTTCCTAGCCATTTGCCTCAATTTTAAAACTTGTTGTGACCTGGTCAGTTCTCACCACCTTTCATATGGATTATGACTTGGGGTCCTAATGGGATTATGTAGGCCATACTTGATTTATTTTGAGGTCATCTTAGTCCCCCTTTTCTATATACTCTTTCCATTTTACAAGCAACCTAAGCCAACACTCTAACCATTTTGAGAGTAACCTAAGCCACACTCTCACTATTTTACAAGTTGGACCATTTAGAATATTGTAATTCCTAATCGAGTTGAGATGCTTAGAAAATTCCAAAAACATTCAAAAATTTTAAAATCCAGAAACATTTATCCTATCTAAGCTTAGTTAGTCATCCTCGATTTGCCTTACTATGGAAAATCCATTATTATGATGTTTTTTTTTTTACTTTTTATTTTAGTGTTTTGTGTGTTTATTCACTTAGTTGTTTGTTTGTTTGCTTTTAGTACTGCTCCTTAACTCAGTCTATACATGTTCATTGGGTGATTCCTAGCACATTATTCTTGAGTCCATCCATATTCATACATCAACATTGTTATCATGGTTTTTGTTATTGGTGCATTATTTTTAATTATTTACTAGATCAGGAGTCAATCCTTATGCATATTTTGATAAAGTTATCATAGTACTCTATCATGAGGCATACCATCATGTGATATAGTAAAAATCATCTCAAGAAGTCTTATAAGCAATAGAGTCACATAAGTTTCTCCTTGGTAACCTTACCAAATCCTACCACCCTTTACCAAATCAACCCATTAACCATTCTAGTTGTATCAATGCTAATAAATATGAGCATATCCATATTGGTAGATATAATTGAATCATTTATATTAATCAATTCTTAATCTTCTATTCATCTCTTTGATCACTTTGCACATCCTTGTATGCCTAGTTTTTTGTGGCTTCTTTAGTCATTACACCATCACATCTACATTTTTTCCCACTCATCTTTAATCTATCCAACAAGTTATATCATTGAGTTATGCTTGCCAATATGCCCTACTAAGACATAATCAATAGTAATTTTTCAATCCACATCATCTTAATGATTATAACCACCTATGAGAAAATCATTATTTTGACTCATCAGCCCTAACTGGGGCATATTCTATTACCACTGATTATAACCACCTTCAGGCAAATCAATGTCTCAAACTTTGATACTAATTATAACTGCCTTTAATCAAATTATTACTTTTTACATCAATACATGCAAGAATTTTATTTATTGGATTAATATCACCCATGGGCTAATTTCATTCTTTTTCTTGCTTAGTTTTGAGGGACCATCCATCAAATATATGTGATGGCCACTCCCTCAAGGGGGCATCATTATAGGCTTCCCATACATTATTTGGATCTTCTTCTTTAATCATCATTTTCTTCAATCTATTTCATTATTTGAAAATATGTTATTGTGCCTATATCTTGCAATATCTTCTCAAATAGAGGCAAACTGTAAACACCTAAAATTGGCCACCAATGTCCTTCGATCAGACTTTAGATTGATTTTTACCAACCATTACAAATTAAGTCTAAGAATCACTAAACGTCTCAAATTTTCTTTTGCATCATTCATCAAATCTCATAATCATGTTGATGCATCCCTAATTAGTGTATTTTATCATATGCAATAATAACCTCTCATGGATTCATTCCTAATCATTTTCTAGCATGACAACAGTCAATTTATCCTATAGACCTATTAAATGGGACACATAGACTTAAATAAAATATTGAAAATGGTAAAATCCTAATTATAATTAATTAACAATCTAAAATAAATTAAAGTGCCTAGTTGAATTATCCATATTCAATTAATGAAATTCTAAAAAATTAAATTCAAAAATATGAAAAATCCTAGCTTTTGATGATTACCTTTTGTGAGTTGTCAAACCTTTAAAAATATCTCAAAATATCTCACCGATGCCTATTCATTTCAAATCATTGATTCTTGACACCTTTTATCTCTATTAGGGTTAATTAACTCACTTAGGTTAGTTTTGAACCCATTCCATGTTTAAAATATACTCTAACTCACCTTGAGTTCAGATTAGTTCCTAAGCCTATAAATATAAACCATGTCCTATTGAAAAGATAGCTTGGAAATTTTAGAGTTATAATATTTTTTTTTTTGTAAGATTCATAACAATAATGTTATAATGCCCAAATATTGATCCAAGCCACATCAAGCAAGCACAAGCCATATCAAGCCACCAATGGTGCCAAGGAAAAAAGTAGAAAATAAAACTCCATTTCTAAAGACTCTTTGAGCACAAACCAATAAATCCATGAATAAATCATTTAGATCTATCAAGGAAGGTAAGGATTTTTTATTTTGCATTTTATTTGGGTTTTCAAATTGTATTTTGTTCATTATGCACCCCCTAAGATCTAGGCTTAGATATGTTAGAATGTTAGTGTGTTGATTTCATTATTTTATGAACTAAAAATTTATCTAACCTCCTCTATATTTTTAAATTCCTATGAATTTATGTCATAACATAGATGACCAAAAACCTTTTTTAGGCCTTAAGGAGACCTAATTCAATTAGGCCTTCATTAGCACACATTACCCTTTAAACTTATTGAAATACCTTCAAACTCCTCACACAGAAGGAAATTATCAAATATCACTCAAATATACCTTATCCAACTTAAATTTAGGTCCAAAACACCTTTTAGGTCCAACCACCACTTGAAATCCTTCTCAAAACATTGTTCATACTAGGCATGTGCATTCATAAAAAATCTATCTTGAATAATTACAATATAAGCACATTTTTTCCAAACAACCATGGAAAAATATTACACATACATAATCTACATGACCTTAACATATTAACCAAGTTAATTACACTTAATTATATATGTCAAAATGACTCAAACCCTTCTCTACAAGTAGCCCAGTCAAAACTGCCAACTTACCTTAAAACACAATCATGGAAACAATGACCTAAAATACCTATAGAAACACTTTCATAAACTTCAAATGTATGTATATGATCTTATTATGTCATTATACCATTATAAAATAGATAGATAATATTGTCACATGGAAATATTGGTCTTATAGACCAATCTCATAGTCTTGTACCTCACTGTCTCATCTGAACAAAATAGGTCAACTTAAGAGCAACATTTTCATCATATTCACTAACCTCTAAAGCATATATCCAACATTAACATGCATTAAATATATTTAAAAACTTATCCATGTACTTGGATTCATCCCTAATCTATGACAACATATCCCTAATCAACTTCTCACTTCTACATAATTTTATGACTATCTACACTATTAGACTTATTAGTAACTAGTCAACTTCTAAGACTAGTTTATTACCCATGAGAGATAGAACCTACTCATAAACCATGTACATTAAATACAAATCTCAATATTTAACCTCCATCCATTTATAAATGTTGACTTGGTCAAATTTTATTGTTATAATAAATCTTTGAGAAATAAGGCCTTTCTTTTAGGGTCCACTCACTCCCCTGATAAATCAGTCACACATAAAGGTGCTTGGGAGAGTTGAATAAAACCTCCAATAATTTTTATATCCATACCAAATCATTATGATCTCTCTAGAGTAACTTATTTCATATTTGGTCAATGTTAGGGTTTTATAGAGAGTTAAGATTATTTTTGGTGTTAACAATTGTTTATAAAGCTTAGCCCCTTATTCTAAAAACCAATGCTTGTATATTTTAAATAGTACCCTTAACTATCTACCATGAATAGCTTAGTTTTCCATTTAGATGTTACATGTGCCAATGAGTACTTTAAAGTTTTTTTTAGGTTGAGAATCCTTCATTTTGTGCACACAAGATACCTCAAAACACTTTTTCTTGCCTTAACCTTCAAATTTTGACATAAAACTTGGTCAACATACTTGAAACAACATTACATACCTAATAAAACACTCATTTTCTCATTATTATCTTAAAATATAAAACTCATACCTTATTTGGCCACCATGTCTCTCCTTGATGTAAGATTTGACATGCAAGTCACATTGGGCCTTAAAACTAACCTTCAAGCCTCTTTCCATGCACTTTCCACCTCACTCACATTATCAATCACTAATTTTCATCCTTTATAGGCCTCAAAAACACCTCATGGCACCTCATTAGGTTAAGTAGGGTCTATAACTAATCTAGTTGCAAGATATGTCTATAGGTCCTACCCCTCTAAGCTCACTCTGAGACTCTAATGAGTGATATAGTGCCTCATGTGCATGCTTAAAAAAACTCATATAGCATATTATGCCTCTGTGCATCCATCTCACTTGGTCACCATGCTCCTTTATGCACAGGACTAGGCATCCTATGTAAAAGCCTTCTCAAGTCTCTTACTAGCTTCAAACATTTGACAACTTTGGCAATTGATCTTGAAACACTCTTTGATACTTCTATATCTTGCTCACATGCCTTATATATTTCTCAACCAATTTCATACCTCTCAAGGATGCAAATAAACAAAAAACATTATTCAATGACCTCATAAACAACCTTTGACATCAATGATAATTTAAATGCCAAACCTCAATAATAGAAACAATGCTCAACAATATCCCCCTTTGTCATTTATGACAAACCATAATGAAAATTGATCATCCTTATCTCCCCATTCTGGTCTTTCTCCCCCTTTGACATAAATGACAAAGTGATGTCTATAATTCCTTGGATCACACTCCTTATAACCAAAACTCTCAACACACATAACTATGAGTTTATAAGACATACAACAAATATGATCCCCCTATCTCCATGCATACCTTCTTGGAACAACTCACCTATTCTTGGATCTAATGATAATTATTAGCTCTACCTAAGTACTTTTCTTCTTTAATGATTATTAGGGGTAGGAATTACACCTAATTCCTATCTTAGATGTTTAAAAGTTACCTTTGGAATTGGTTTGGTCAAGATGTCTACAATTTGATCCTATGTAGAAACATATTCAAGTTTGACACTTTGTTCACTTACCTACTCTATTAGAAAATGAAATTGAATGGGAATGTGTTTAGTCCTTGAGTACATGATAGGGTTCTTTGAGACACTTATAACACTTGTATGATCATAATAAATAGGCTAGGACCATCATACTCCACCTTGTATTCTTTTAGGGTTTATCTTGTCCATTGGACTTGAGTACAACATGAAGTTGTTACAATTTACTTAGCCTCACAAATGGACAAATCTACTAATGGTTTATTCTTTCTTATCCATGAAACTATTCACTCACCTAAGAAGGCTCCTCCACTGGTACTCTTCCTATTATTTATTTTTCCTTCCTAATCTGCATCAGTGCAGGTTGTCAAATTGAACATCTTGATTCTTAGATACCACAATCCATACTCCA
The DNA here is from genome assembly GCA_037957365.1 of Torreya grandis. NCBI lineage: Eukaryota > Viridiplantae > Streptophyta > Pinopsida > Cupressales > Taxaceae > Torreya > Torreya grandis. The sequence goes on from JARHVA010002458.1 coordinate 2,299,519, forward strand.
TAGCCCCCTTGAAAAACTTGAGTATCATTTTGACTTCTTGCAGATGATTCTCCTTTGGATTTGCTTGAAACCTTCCCACAAGACCTACTGCTTACATGATTTTAGGTCTAGAGGTAGTGGTATACAATAAACTTCCAATCATTAACCTATATGATAGCTAATTGACCTTTAAAGACTCATCTTCCTTACTCAATTTACATCCTATGATAATTGGTGTACAAACTTCCTTACAATCTTCCATCTCAAACTTCTTCAACATCTCTCTTATGTACTTGGCTTGTGATATGAATATACCTTTTTCAAATTGGGTGATCTGCAACCTAAGAAATAATGATATTTATCCTAGCATGGACATCTTAAACTCTTTCTTCATCACCTCTGCATAGGCCTTGGTTATGTTCTCATTATTTCCAATAAATATAATGTCATCCACATAGACAACTACTATCAACTAATGGTCATCTTTTATCTTGATGTATATATTACTATCTATAACTCCTCTTTTGAATCCTTGATCTAGTAGATATTTGTCCAACCTAGTATACCAATCTCTAGGATCTTAATTTATACCATAGAGAGACTTTTTGTATGTTCAAACATAGTCTTTATCATCTGATATTGATAACCCTTTAGGTTTCTCATTATATATTTCTTCTTCCAAATTCCCATTCAAAAATGCAGATTTGAAATCCATTTGGTATACCTTGAATCTTTTGAATCTTGCATAAGCTAGAAACAATCTGATGGATTCCAATCTTACTATTTATATAAATTTCTCCTCAAGTGCTACCCATTTAACTTGTGCATATCCCTTTCATACCAATCTATCCTTGTTCCTAGTGACTTCTCCATCTTCATTCAACTTGTTTTTAAACACCCATTTTGTTCCATTGAAAGTCTTGCCTTTAGGTCTAATAACTAGTTCCCAAGTCTCATTCTTCTCTATTTGGTATAACTCCTCATTCATATCACCTATCCAAATTTTATCTTTTCTTGATTCTATAAGACTCTTGGGTTCAATTTTGGTTAATAGAGCAAAATTCTCTTAATATAGATTACTTACCAGTCTTCTCCTAGTTTGCATACTTGCATTCTTATTTCCAATGATTTGAGATTTAGGGTGGTCTCTTTGGATCTATATTGATGGTCCTTTTGAGTCCTATCTCTCTTCAACTTATTTATTTTCAACCTCTATAGTCTCTTGTTCATTATTGAAGTCTGAATTGTCTAAAGTGTTCTTTGACTGTGAGTTAGATTTCCTTGTCTCATCAATCCTCACATTGATTATGTCTACTTTATTTTATAGTCTCTTATTATAAAATATATAGTCTAAGATTATTGATGAGTATCCTAATAATATTCCTTCATTTAATCTATAATAAAACTTTCCCAAGTCTTCATCATCTATTTTGATGAAACATTTACTCCCAAACACCCTACAGTGTTCCATATTGGTAGGTTTGTCCTTCCATAGTTCATAAAGATTATTATTGCCATTATTCCTTACATTTCATCTATTCATAATGTAGACAACAATGCTAAATACTTCTCTCTAGTATCCGTCAGATAGTATAGACTCATTTAGCATAGTTTTAACCATCTCTTGAACTATCCTATTCTTTCTTTCCACTACCCCATTCTACTAAGGTGTCCTAGCTACTGAAAATTGTCTCCTTGTTCCATAAACCTCTTGTATGTCATCAAACTCATTAGACCAAACTCTCCTCCTCTATCATATCTTAGGCACTTTATATTCCCATTCTTCTCATTCTTAACAAGATCCTTAAATGCCTTGAATTTGTCAATATCTTATGTTTTATCTTTCAAGAATGTAACCCAAGTCATTCTTGTGTAATTATCATTAAGTAACATGAAGTAAAAATCTCCTTGAATTATTTGAATTATTTTAGGCCCATAGAGATTAGTGTGTATTAAATCCAAGGGTCTTGTAGCAGAGTACTCCTTCGACTTGAACCTTCTTCTAGTTTGCTTACCATGTTTACATGCCTTGCAAAGTATGTTTGTAGGTTTGATGATCTTAAGCATGTTATTCACAGACTTCTTAGTGTTAATCCTGACCAAGTTGTCAAATTTTAGGTGACTTAGCCTTATATTATATATCCAAATTTCATATATCTAAAACATCTCTCATTCTTGATCTCATTCAATACATAAATGTTGTATTCATTCCTCTTGGCATTGGTAATTAACCTTCCTAATTTGGCTCTCCTTATCTCATCCCTCTATCATGAAAGGTTAGTGTGTGTCCTTGATTTCACATTTGAGTCACAATAAGTAGGTTATGTTTCAGACCTTCCACATATAAAACATTTTGTATCTTGGTATTTTCATTATCCAAACTCAAGACACCCTTGCCAACTATTGTGTTGTCTCTAAACATCACTGTTCCTTCAGCATTATTCTTTAATGAGATGGAATTATTTTTGCCTCATATCATGTGGATTGAGAAAACACTATCTATATACCATTTCATACCTTCATCTTGAATGTGAAATGTAGTCTAAGATAATGTAGAGTCCTCGTTGGTTTTCTGTTCCTCAGAAAATAGTCCATCTTGCTTCTTGAGCTCAATCTGATTCATCCTAGCTTGCTTTGAATTTCATACCAGTGTTTGATCCTTATTATGTATTCTAGTATCTTCATATTTTTTGTTTAGTCTAGTGGACCTTCTAACTCTATCATATCAAAATCTTGCAATGTGTCTTATATTGTGATAGATGTAAAAAATAACATTTTTGTACTTATCATGGTTCCATGATGACTTATCCTTTATAGCATTGGGTTGCATGATTGGTCTTTTCATGTTTGTACTCTTGACTTGTTCTAACTTTTCATTCTTTCTCTCAAACTTGCTCACTTTTTCTATGATATGTTCATGCTCAAACTTCAAGGAATCTATCTCTATCTTCATCTAGTCATACTAAACGTCCTTTAACTTACACCTTGTGTTGACCTATTCTAATTGACTCTTGAGACCTTTGATAGTCTTAGTTTGATGTTTCAAATAATCAAGTGTACTTATGAGCTCATATTTAAGGTCTAATTTAGTTTTTCCTTCTTCACTTTCATAATAGACTTGTTCATGATACATGTTGTCTTCTTTTTGTTGATCAAAAGCTATTTTTGTACTTTTTAGGACCACCTTCAAGTTGTTAGACTTGCCTCAAAGTACCGAGATATGATACCAATATTTGAAATCACAATGACTAAGATTGGGTGGGTGAATTATTCTTCAAATAATTTTCAACTTTATTTTACCATTCATGAGCTATTAAAAAAATAGAACGAACTAGCAACACAAAAAGAATCATGAGCATGAAATAAAACCATAACAATAGAACACTTACTCAAAAGGGAAACCCTCAAGGGTAATAAACCCCACTAATTATGAAAATTTAATGAATCACCAAGATTTAGTGAATCACCAACTTCACTTGGGGCACCAAGATTATAATAGTTATATGAAACTCTACCATGTGACCCGACCAACTGGCCACCGTAGGAACTATATACTCACTCTACGCTGATAGAAATAATTAATAAGAGCCAAAAAAATAGGCATAATATATCTAATATGAAGAATTCATAAATTGTAAGCAAATCATTATAATTCTGAAATTCGCTCGGTGATTTTTTCTTTTTCTTTTTTTTCAGGTGGGATTAATTACATGGAATCGAGTGTGTCCGGTCCGTATCTAGACCTGTCTATTTAAAAGGGTGAGCTCTCCCTATAAATTTTTGGTTGGATGGTGTGTAATGAGATTCTCGGATCAAAAAAACTAACTCCACAAATCATATTAATTTAACTTTGATACTTTTATCCATATAAAACAAAATCACAAAAAAAATGCATTTTAAATTTCACAGTTAGGAAGTCCATATCCTTTGCATAATCATGAATGCAGTAGGTTATTGTAATTTAAATTTAAATTTAAATTTGAGGATGTTAAAGACGTCATGTATGAAAACACATGGTATTGCTATAATACAATGAAAAAATGATTTTATAAAAATAAACTTCATTCATTTTAATTGTTTTTCAAAAATTGATTTCAAACCCAAATAGTGCCATGAGGCGGCTACAGTACTTAAAGATTTGCATATTGTTATTTGGTGACACACTGTTTTGTGGAATGTGGACAAAATTTTAATGCCAGGGAAAATATCAATATTACAATTAACACAGTATTACGTGAAGCATATGCTACGTAATAACAACAAAAGTCATAAAAGAAGATTCAAGAAGGAAGGAATGTGCATATTGTGAAGACAAAAATAGTTATTTGAAATTGAAATGTATTTTTTTTTTAAATGGAAACCGCTACTATGGAGAGGTAGAGACTGTTAGTGAATCACCAACTTCACTTGGAGCACCAACCCAAACTAGCTAAGCACCAACTCAACTAGACTTTAACAAGCACCCACTTGCAAGGAGGCATCAACCCCCTATATGACTTAGTAATAAATAAACCACATAAAACCCTTTATCACCTTAATAACACTTTATTTCTCATATAATATATGATGATATCTTTTTTATCTCTTCACACTCTCCTATCTTTCTTAAACTGGTCTCTGGCCTTCTTCACTCAATTAACCCTCTTCTTAACTTGGTTAGGTCATATGACCTTGATAAGAATATACAATAACCCTATAAGATATTCATGATGTTTTATATATACCCTCTTGATTTTATACAAGACTTAATTTATCTCTTCAAAGTTCTATCTGATTCACTTCAACTCACTCACTCTTACTCTAGACAATTAGACCTATTAGGCCTTATTCTTATACTAAGCTCTTGCTCATACACATCTTGGTCAGTAATAAAAACTTTACCACTTATTTTTCAATAAAATGGGCCTTATTAAATGTAAAAAACATTAACCAAACATTTTAATAAGTTATTCATATCATATAGGACCAAAAACCTCTTTTAGGCCTTAAGGAGACCTAATTCAATTAGGCCTTCATTAGCACATGTTACCCTTTGAGCTCCTTGGAATACCTTAAAAATCTTCAAATGTAAGTAAAATATAAAATATCACTCAAATAAACCCTTTACAACTTCACTTTAGTTCCAACCACCACTTGAACCCCTTCTCAAAATGTTGTTCACATTAGGCCTATGTATACCCATAAAAAATATCTCAAACAACTGAAGCATGCACACAATTTTGCCAAAAAAACATGTTAAAAAATAACACATACAAAAGATACATGAAATTAAAAACTTCACCAAGCTCATTATACTTCATTACACATGTCAAAAGGACTCAAACCCTTCTCGACAAGTAGCCTAGTCAGAACTACCAACTTACCTCAAAACACAATCATGGAAATAATGACCTAAAACACCTGTAGAACCACTTTAAAATAATTAAAATGTATTTATATTATAATAAGAGATACTTAAACCATTATAAGTTAGATATATAACATGGTCATATGGCAATATTGGTCTTACATACCATTCTCATTATTATGTACCTCATTGTCTCATCTGAACAAGACAAGTCAACTTATAAGCAACATATCCACTGACCTCTAAAACATATATCCAAGATTAAAATGTATTAAATATATTTAAAAATTATCCATGCACTTGGACTCATCCCTAATCCATAACAACACATCCCTAATCAACTTTTCACTTCTACCTCATTTTTACACCTTTTGCACAATTAGGCTTGTTAGTAATTAGTCAACTTATAATACCATTTTAGCACCACTGAGAGATATAAAATTATAAAAAAACCACCATGTACATTAAATACAAGTCTCAATCTTCAACCTCAATCTATTTATCAACTTTGACTTGGCTAACTCTGACTGTTATAGTAAATCTCTAAGAAATAAGGCCTTTCCTATAGGGTCCACTCACTCCCCTAACAAACCAAACACACCTATAGGTATATGGGAGAGTTTAATACAACCTAAAATCACTTATCTATACATACCAAATCATTATAAGAGCTTTATAGAAACTTCTTTTATATCAGGTCAATGTTAGGGTTTTAGAGAGAGTTAACACTATTCTGGTGTTAACGATTGTTCATAAATATTAACCCCTTATTATATAAAATAATGCTTTTAAATTTCATCTAGTACCCTTCCCCATCTACCATTAATATCTTAGGTTCCCATGTAAATGTTACATATGCCAATGAGTACTTGAAAGTTCTTCTCAAGTTGAGAATCCTTCATTATGTGGACATAAGAGATCTCAAAATAATTTTTATTACATTAAACTTAAAATTTTAACCTTAAACTTGGTAAAAATACTTGAGAAATCATGAAATACCTATTATAATACTCACTTTCTCTCTTATCTTAAAACATGAAACTCATACCTTATTTGGCCACAATCTCTCTCTTGGCTTTCTAGGTTTTGACCTGCAAGTCACATTAAGCCTTGAAATTGACCTACAAGCCTCTTTTCATGCACTCTCTACCTCATTAAAATGCTTAATAACTAATTTTAATCCTTAATAGGCCTTAATAACACCTCATGGCCCCTAATTAACTCAAGTATCATCTATAACTAGTCTAGTTGCATACTAGGTCTGTAGGTCCTACCCTTATAGGCTCACTCTGAGATTCTCATGAGTTGTCTAGTGACTCATATGCATTATTAAACAACCTCATACATCATATTATTAATTTTTTAATTAATCTCACTAGGCCACCATGCTCCTTCATTCATAATACTAGGCATCCTATACACAAGCCTTCTCAGGTCTTTTGTTAGGTTCAAACACTTGACAAGTTTGGAAACTAATATTGAAACACTCTTTGATTATTATATATCTTGATAAAATTCATTATATGTTTATAAATAAATTTCATACCTCTAAAGGATTTTAAAAAATAAAAAACATTGTTCAATGACCTCATAAACAACCTTTGACATCAATGATAATTTCAATGCTAAACATGAACAACATAAACATTTCTCAAAATAGGGACTCATCACTTTATTCATGAATGATATATGTTCCCATACCTATCTATTAAATTTTTTTTTATGGATTAAAACCATAATTATCATCCCCCCACTCATCAATATATAGGTCAGCTATGTCATCAAGAGGTGTCAAATATTCCTTGTCATTAGGATAGTCTCCCTCCTCATTGATAGTGAAGTTCATGTTTAATGTGTTAGGTATATAGTATTCCACATAAAAATTACCAAAATTTTTATAAATTATAGATATATTATCACCATACATGGTTTTAAATTCCATATAGGACCAATTTGAAGTCAATTACGCCACCCCCCCTCCGTCCCCCCCGCCCCCCACCAATCTTAGCAATAAAGTTTATTGACAAACAAAGGGGAAAATGAGGTGGCACATCCACAACCATAATATATTGAGAGATATAAAATATATGAAAAGCATGGAAAGTGATTTTAAAAACCTTTTATGATGCCAACTATTTTGGCAACTAATCTATATAGCTATAACACACCCTTTGAGTGTGATTCATATTTCAAATTCAGCTTATCTACTACTTGTTTGGGCAAGACTGATGTACTTGCTCAAATATCAATAAAATAATTATGTAAAAATGAGTATATAATGATGATAGTGAGGTAAAATGTATTATTTTGTTATCTTATTTCATTTTTGATTATCTGCCCATCTTTAGTCTTTAATTTATTTGCCAAAATTGCCCCTCTTTCACTAAGCTACCTAGTTGATGCATTGAGCTTGAAAAGCTCATTTTGGAGTAGGTATCTTTATCTAGGAATGGAAAATGTATCCCAAATTTGTATTCTCACATGCACCTTCTTCATTTTCTCAAAAATATTCATAGGAGAGTTGCCAACTTTGTCATGTCCTCTAGGAGTTATAACACTACCATTACCTTGTGTCACTTGATGCATAGGAGGTATCATATAAGGAGTTTTAACATTATAAATTTTTTAATTTATTTGAGACATAGGTGATATATTTTACACACCTACTCCTTTAGCTTATTGATAATTCATTTTTGGACCACCACTTGTCCCTTGTACTTCTTCAACCGCTATCTTCTTTGACCTTGTATTTATAACTATGGAGTTTGATTCTATATTCAAGTTACCTTAGTATTTGACTTCACGTGAGTACTATTAATATTAGTTCATAAAGGTATCATTTGATTGAGAATCCCCTCCATTATTCTCTCCTCCACTAGGCATATTTTCTTGAGTCATGGTACGCATTATTCCCCATTGTGCCATATAGGCTTGATTGAATGCCTCATTTACATAAGTGGAAGAATCATGAGGCTGATCTCATGAAGAATGCCCTCTATTTTATTGTAAAATATTATTTTAGATGGATACAAGTGTTTTTTAAGTATAAGGTGCATTCTAATTTTGACCATTATATTGCTTCACTTGAGTTAGTCGCCCTTGTCCTTAATAGTGACTTTGAAAAGGCTATATAGGAGCTTGATAAGATTGATAGGGTTGGTAAGAAACTTTAAGAGACCTTAATTTATATTATTTTTGTTGCCTCTTAAGTGTTTGGTTCTCTTCTTTATATTCTATAAGAGCCTTGATCAAATATTTCTCTCTTGACTTGCTTGGCTAATTAGAGGCAACTTGCTTATGCTTGTGTGTGGGGATGGAAGCAATAATGAGAATAGGAGATCTCACATCAAGAAAAAAAGGCATGGGGGGATGAATATATATCTTCCAAACCTATATAAGTCAATTATTATCCCTTATAGTAGTCTCATTTTCATTGGGAAGTTTATCCCCTCCTGTGGATTAGATCATCATAGATATGTCACTATTAAAAACTTTGAGGTAATAAATAAAATCATGATGTGTAGTAGGTCTTACGAATATTGGGATCATATCTTAGGTCTTTTGAAATATTATGTTGAATTCTTGTATATCCTCTTAATTTTATCTCTTTATTGTAGTCAGTTGCTCAGTTAAAGACAAGTGATCAGATTTGTCTTCAAATATCCTTCTCAAAGAGTCATCTAATTTATCCCATGTAGTGATGGATTTGGGAGCCAAATAACCATATCATTCAAGGGATTTACCTTTGAAATAAATAACCAAGAACTTGATGGAAACATTTAATTTAGTAATATTATGTGTGTTATAAAATTTGGTAATGTTTCTTATGTGTTTAATAGGAGTAGTGGCATTTTCCCTTGTGTGAGAAGGCACACTTTTGAGGGATGACATAGGAATGTCATCATATTGAGAAAGTGTTATAGGACTATGTCCATTAAAATAAATAAAGTTTAGGTTCTTTCGGGCTATCATCTTGAAAATTGGACCCAAGAAAAGTTTTTTAATAACTATGTGAGCAATAAAATATTTCTTTGAATATGGATGGGTGTTAGAAATTTTTTTTGTTCTAACTGAATAGTGAAGAAACTCTAAAAATCCAAATGGAATGCCTTTAGTAGAAGATATTTTCCTTACCTTATGCATTAAAATTAATCACTATTATACAACCAAAAGCTAATGATTGCTAGATTTGCTAGATACTGCATGAAAGAAGCTTTACAACTTCGTATTTGTCAAGATCACCATCCACCTTTGACAACTTCTTAGACCATGAGATCCCACTAGGCGTGCCAAAAATTTTATCAACAAAATTTTTACCTTAAGGAGGGATACTCCATCCTCCTTAAATTTATAATAACATTGAAACCCCTCATATGTTGTGGATGACAATTTTTAGAGGTGAGTCTTTAGATTATGGGTTAGCTCCCATGCAAAACAACTACAACTAACCACTAATCTACTTGATTTGAATGAAAATGGATAGAATTAGATTAAACACTAATATAACATAGGTGATGCACCAAGATAAATTCCATAATCTTACATGAACCTACACAATGAAAGACAATTTGTAAAATTTATCTCAAAACCCAAGGTTCTCCTAATGAAAGTGTTTCAACATAAAGGTAGAATGTGATGTATTTCTCAAGGTAGATTAATAGTAGGTATTATAAATACAATAGTATTTTTATTCACACTTAAAGACACACAAACAACCATTTACACATCATGAGACTTATTAGAAGGCAGATTACTTACACAACATGAAAGAGTGAGGTGGATACAAGGAGAGATAACCATCACTTGCTATCCAAAATAAACAACTTGAAACACTTATGCAAGAATTTGAGAAACTAAACTAGATTTAAATATTTATTCAAAGGAAAAATTAGTAGTTAATTTATCAGGGCTTCACCATACAAAATGTGAATGTCATATAATGCCAAAAGAGGTAGCTTATATAGAGAAATGAGAAAGAGAGAGAGAGGGGTGTAAAGGAGGGAGATTTCCAAGTGTCCACATGATTTAAAAATAATAAGGTAGTTATATAATAGTCTCAATAGGTCCCTAAATACATATGTCTCTCTTTTTAAGATGTTGCATCTCCCATATGGTGTAGGAGTTTCAAACTTAGCTTGACACCTTGTACTTCTTCAAAAGTACCCTATTTTGCATGTGAGGAGTGATAAATGGGATTATTAATCATCATTTCACCATGAAATACTTTCATAAATCTTATTTGACACCTATCCTACATTTATAAACTCCCTTACTATGATAATTCAGTGGCAATCATCATTCATATCTTTAGGTGTCTTGAAACCTCTTCATCTACCACATCTAACCTTGTCCAAATGGATCAAAATTTGACTTCAATTTCATCAAGGAATTATCTTTCCATGAAAGGAATTCAAATACTTATTATACCTAAATCAATTCATTTTGGTTTATGTAACAACTCCCAAGATTCCATTTTTCACATTTTGCTCTCATTAGGCATCTTTTCCTTATAGCCCTAAAATCATGTAAACCTCATTATATAGGACAATGTATGGATTATCTTGGGAAAATAAATATATATTTTAGGACCTATTATTTTTTTACAAATCCATGACAATTTTGAGGTCTTAAGAATGAGTGGAAGTATCTTTTTCTATTGTTCTCTTCCCTCAATTAGTCCTCAATTAGGCCTCATTGCTTAGAAGACTAAGTTTATGATCCAAACATATCCTAAACATTTGAAACCACAAAAAAAATGTGTGATTAAATTTCCATATCCTATCAAAAATGTCCATTCCAAATTTGAGGTCTTGAGACCCTATGGAAGTGTGAGAACCATGAAATGGTCTCAAAACTTATTCTCTTTTTAAGCTTATTTAAGACTACCTTGAAAAACTAGATCTATTTTAGAATATTAAATGTGGATTGTATATGTTTTTGTGATTTTGAAAATCCCAAATAATTTATTACAATAGTTTACAAGTGTTCAACAATTCAAAACATTTCAAAACACCTAAAAACCTTGAAAAATAGTGCATTAAATGTATTACGTATAGTAGCAAGTATAGAAAAAATACATGGTGAGAACCTAATTGGAGTATATAATGATTTAAAATAGGTTTTAGGATCATTCCAAGTAATTTTATGAACTTTATAGATCAATCTCTCACATCAGGTCCTTACTAGGGTTTTAGGAGGGTTTAGACCTATTTTGGTTCTTAATGATTATTAATAAACCACGGAGCCTCAAATCCTAAAAAAAATCCTAAAAATTATATTAAAAAACCCTAATATACTTTCCCTAGGTGCTTAGGTTCCCATCTATATCCTTCATACAGTTCCAAGTGCAATAATTTGTTATATGGGTCTCAAGTAGGCCATTAGAGAGGGGTTTACATTCTTAGCATTTATTCATAAAGGTTAAAGGCCTAAAATAACAAACAATGATATAAGTTTATAGTATAGGGGCCTCATTACCATATTTAAAATTCATTTTATCTCATACATCAAGGTCAAAGTCATACCAAGTAGAATAAATTTGGTCTTGAATTGTAGTCATCCATTAAAGAGTTTTAGGTGGTCTCAAAGGCCTAAAAGGCACTTTCCTTGTCTTCCCTAGCTTTTGGATGGTCTTGAATGTTATATTATAACATTATACACTTTATAATTCCATTATTCTCTCATATCACCTTCATCTAACCTCATTTTTCATAACTTCATATAGGTATGCTTGTGTAGTGTTAGGCTTATCGAGCCTAGATAGTGTTTATCAACATTAACCCCACTTTTGATGGGTCTGAGGATATATGAAATCATATTGAAATTATAATATCATCCAATATTAATTTCTTTATTACATATTGACCTATTATTTCTCACAATAAATAAACACCTATTCACTTTTAGGCAAACTTGTAAATGATAATTAACTGTGTATGTAGGGGTTTAGAGAGTCCCATCTCAACCAATATCTTTGACAATTTTTTCATGTTTACTTTAATCTTAAAATTACCTCATTCAATTGTTTTTCCAATTTATCTATACTCCAATTCTCCTTATGTACACTCTATCTTCTCTCCAAACTTGAAACCAACTTGAGTTGCCTTTACCAACCTGTAGGTGGGCATGAAGTTTGACTGTGTACTTGGGGTTTGAAACACAAAGTAAACTAATGAGAAAAATAATGATTTTATGCATTATTTTAATAACATAAATAACTTCCTCCTAACATTTTGAGATCTTTTAAGACATCATACTCCCTAAATATATAATCTCTTTCTTGCACCTGTCTATACCTAGTTGTAGGTGGATATTTGATGAGATTGAAGTGTTAAACCCTTAAAATTTGGCCTTATTCAATAATTTCTTTGAAAACTTGAAGGTAAATAAAATTCATTAGAATCTTATTCTCATTGAACTACATGTTTCAATGACCCTTTCGTAGTGTTCTGCAAACCTTTATCCTTATCTTCATACACAGACCAATGTATGAGTATTTAGGTTGATGAACTCAAACCTATTAGTCTTCCTTTAAATCTCATTTATCTAAGGTAATTCATTGATACATGCATTCTCACATGCATATATTGAGTCATTTTTCCTCTAAACTCAATTCATGTTTGTATTAACAAGTCTCTTTTGTCCAAAATGAGGACTTATAAGGTCTGAAACCTATAGGTCTACATGTTGCTTGGATAACCTATAGAAGACAATTCCTTGAGTCTTATCCATCTTGATGGTTATATATGTATGCAATAAAAAATTCATCAGATCTAGAAATCAATCTTAGATTGGATAATATTGATCCTACTTACACTTATGATTGGGGATACATTAGATAATTAGGAACATGACCAATATGGGGATCCACTAGACCCAATTTGGGGATCTCTTATCAAAACAATAGTACTAGGGAGGGTTCCAAAGCCTCTAATAAAAAAAATCATGCAATAACTCTAACTAAGCCTTATGTTTTCATATTCACTAAACTAATAATAATTAAAGCAAAAAATTTAATATAGTGATAACCAAAGCTTGTGGCACAGAGTGGGCATAATAAACAGTAAAAGTAAACATGCATAGAAGACATATACCCATATCAATGTATATAGAATTATAATTCATGGAAGAGAAGTGAAAATTCATATCTATCTACTCTTACAAAAGAGGAACAAATCTAGGAATACTTACCTTTGAATATGAACCCATTGAGATTCAATCTCTCCCTTGGCCAAGGTGATTTTCAAGAGGTTATTGTGGTATGTAAGGATTTTAGAGAGGATTACAAAGATATTTAGTCAAGCATTAGTTAATAAATCATGAAAAATGCATTAAATACATAACAAAACTTAGCCTATCTATTTATGTAGGAATTGTAAAGGATAACAAGAAATAATTGAAAGAAAGAAACACTAATTACCTTCCCAAGTGGATTCACCATACAAGTGTGAATAAAAAGAATGATCTTCCTTGATCAAGAATTATTGTATTCATCAACAATGGTGGTAACTCCTCCAATGCATCAATAATTCTTTGCATAACCTAGGCTCAAAGTAGATGAAATCTCTAATCTAGCCTATTAAATGAAGCTTGCTAATGAAAAACAATGATCAACACAAAGGATTGTGGAGACAATTTAGCATTATAACTTTGTACAAATCAAGCTTAAAAATGATGTTCATGGCCTCTCTATTTATAGATTTTTGAGATTGATTAGGATCAACCATGACCATCCATCTCAAGATTGAGATGTGTGGTCATGAATAAATCTAATAATTGGGATTAAATCCATAAATATCCTCATAATTATTTTGGAAAAAGGGGCATTAATGAGGTATGAGATGCATTAACAAGGTATGGGAAACCCTTAATCTTAATGTTTTATGCATTTATGTCCCAGGGATGCCTTTTCAAAAAATAATCTCATTAGGTGATGCAATTAATAAAAATTAATTTCCAAAAACAAATATTCAACAAATCTCATGGAAAATCCACTTAAGCTCTTGATTTGGATTAATTAACATTAAATAAGGTTAATCAACATTTGTGTAATTATTTGGAAATTGGCACACAATTAATCAAAATGGTCAGAAAGTCATATTACTGGGTCATAATTTGACTCAAGAAGAATTATAAGGTGATATTAGATGCATTGGAACCATATTCCCATTTAGGATGCTGCCAACACAAAATAACAAAGGTACATGATGTGTAATAATGAATTAGAATAAAAGAGTGATCCAGAGCACAAAAAGGTGAAATCATCATTTTGACTCGAAATGAATTGATCAAAGTTAGGTATCACATGAAAAACATTACCCTATTTAGGGATACTTTGACCTAAATCAAAACTTATAAATGACAAGTTTGAATCATTTAGGGTGTTTTAATGATTTTGACCTAAAATGTACATTTGAGTGCAATTCAAGTAAGATCAATAATTTCAACATAAATAGTGTTAGGAATTGGATGTCTACATTTCTCTCCTATTTGAGAAGGTGTATCTAGACATTCAGATGAGTCAACATCTTTTCAAAGAAAAAATTTATTAAGAAGAAATTGGAAATCACCTAGGATGCCCCCTCAAGATGACATACTAGTATGAAAGAGAAGAATGGATTCTCAAAAAGAGAGGGATAATGAGAGATTAACCCATGGAGTAGATCACACCTAAATGAGCTAATGCTTGTACATGTGATTACCTTCAATGATCAAAATATAATTAGAGGTATAATAGTCCCCAATAAATACGGGGAATGGGAAAGATACAATCCATAAATTTAAGGGACACGCTTTAAACATACCTAATTTGAGAGTAAAAGTTGTCTACTTACGACATTGATCAATCCCAAGACAAGTTACACACTAAAATATTGCCATTATAGGCATTAATGTGGAAAGCCTAGATTTAGAGGAAAAGAAAATGTGGTCTCCAAAGAGAAGGTAATAAAAATTACTCTAGTAGAGTAAATGATCATGATAAAATAATTTTGCCCTAGTAGGGTAAATTTTGATCATTTGATAAAGAATAAATAATGGTTTGCCCCTATAGAGCTGATTTGATTCTGACATTGTTTAGATGTTATGCCCAAGTATGGGCAATTAGGAATAAAAATAGCTCAAGGATATAATCCAAAAAATAGGTTAAAGTGAGTGGGTGAAAATGTATATGTGATGGTGAAATGGCTTAGAAAGCCATATAAAACCCAGCATATCAGAATGCACAAAGTGATGAGAGAGATGAAAAGAAGAATGTAGATGGCGAGATGCCTCTAGATGTATAAGATAAGTGGACTTTGCCTTCATAGTCCCATTGACTCATGTTATAACATGAAATTTAGGCTGATATAGTTCATATCTAAGCATTTAATGAAATAAGGAATGATGAAAATTGACCAAGAATTGATTAGACTCATAATGTATGCAAAGAGATGCATGTCTAAGCATAGAGTAGAGTGCTAAAATTCATGATACCTATATACCTATTTTAATATTATGATCTTATATTATGCAAAGTGTTCTTGAGAACTGTCTATCAGAGTGATGTTGGTGTTAAGAATTTGAAACCTAAGCACCCAAGTGTTTGCTATAGAAAAATAAATTAGGCATCATAAGTATGAATAACTTATAATGACATAATATTCCAATTACATTGAGCCAGTTTAAATGTGAATACCTATTACTAAGTATAATGGTAAAATAATGACCAAACCAGAGGTACAACTATTTACATTTAAACAAAAAGCAAAGACAAATAAAAAGATAAACATAAATGAACCTAACTTGAAATCAAGATATGATCAATCAAAAATTAAGTAGGAACGAAAATGTTTAAAAACAAAATTCAAGAACATTTTAATGATATGAGACCAAGATATAAATAATCAAGATCCATGTGGACCATCAAGA
Source organism: Torreya grandis (assembly GCA_037957365.1). Classification (NCBI taxonomy): domain Eukaryota; kingdom Viridiplantae; phylum Streptophyta; class Pinopsida; order Cupressales; family Taxaceae; genus Torreya; species Torreya grandis. Next base: position 2,315,753 of record JARHVA010002458.1, read on the forward strand.
TGTTCTTGAACACAAAAGAGAAAAGCAAAATCAAACAGGAAAACAAGACACCAGCAAAAATCAAATAAACAAAATGGTCCAAGAACAACTTAATAACATAAGATCAAGATATAAATAATTAAGATCCATGAAATCATCAAGATGTTGTGAAACATAAAAGAGAAAAACAAAAACATACAAGGAAACACAAGACCAAGATGAGATAAAAAGTAATAAAAAGAGAAAAGGAGAATAAATAAAAGGAAAGGTGTGAAAGCACAACAAAACACCAATAAAACACACACAAACAAAAACCAAGTTAGTGTGGTTTAAAGACAAATGTTCATGCACATACGGTAGAGATGTTACTTTCTACCACAACATAACAAAGAATGATGACATAATAATCATTCCCTAATTAAAGAGGAAAAATGAAAAAATAAATGGGGGAAGAGAAGAAAAGGAAGGGGTTGGTCGATCTGACTCGAAATATACAAGATAAGTGGAGTTTACCTACATAGTTCCATGAATGCATGTTCCAACATGAAATTTAGGCCAAATGTTATTCTCCTAGGAAATAGGATAGAAGAAAAATGATAATCAGACCAGTATGATTGATGTTATAGAAGAAATGGAAGATATGACAAACAAATAAGAATGGTCTTGCAAACAAAAAACTGATGGGATGAGAAATAATGATCTTGTAAAATGGAAAGTGTATGGGAAAAGATGAATTGGTGTTTCTTGGTTTTAAAAATGACAAGAACATAGCATGGTGGGATGGGAATATATAAATTTACAAAAGTGTGAGAAAATGTTTTTGTTATTTTATGGATTGTGTTATGATGTTTTTGGTATTTCTAATGTTTTTGGTGTTTTTGGGATAAAATATGCACAAGGTGGGACCATCTAGTAAAGAAGATACACATTAAAGAGTAGAGGTTATAATAAAATATCTAAGCTAGCTAAAATAGCCCATGATCAAAAATTGATGAGAGTGAGGATCTTGATAAGACAACAAATGCCTACAAAGAGTAGCAAATGTAATATAGAATAGTGTGCAGCTTGAAGCAACTTCAAATAATTATCTATGTTCACCCATATATAATAGTATGGTAAAGGTCCTAAACTAAGAAGATGTTCTTGTTCACTTTTGTATAGAAAAGATACAAAATGATGTCCTGGCCGAACTGCTTTGTAGAACTAGTGCTAAAAAATTTCATGAGACATAATTAGGATCATAATTGTTCAAGGGATAAAAAGAGTTCAAGATTACAACATGCTCAAGACATAATAAAGAATATGGTTCTCAAGGAGAATGATATAGGATAGGATTAAATGTGTTTAGAGTGCCAATGATTCCAAATCCTTCACTATCTAGAGTCGTGAAGAGTGGACCAAGGTAGTATAAAATGTGTTTAGGGTAAGATAAAATGGTGGGATAAAATTGCTTCTACATAAATTGCCACCAAGTCAGGGGTCTTGTAGATAATGGTTCAAAGTTATTCATGCATATAACCTTTTAAGTTGTACAATGTTTATGGGATCTAGAAGTTCTTCACCATTACGTTTATCTAGTTGATATGCCCTTGATCCATAGTTCACCATGACAATGTATGGTTCCAACTAATTAGGCTGAAACTTACCTTTGTTTTATGTTCAACATTCATGTTTTTTTGGTTCTCTTTCAAAACCAAGTCACCAATATCAAACTCATGAGGGAGAATGTGCTTTTTGTAGCTTCTCCATAATTTTTTTGATAGGCCTACAAGTTTTCTAGGGTAGCCAAATGCTTACCATCAAGAAGTTATAGTTATTACAGTTGTGAGGCTCTATAGTTTTAATCATCTTCAATGTGCTCTAGTGATATTTGTAATGATGGTATCTCAATCTTGATCAAGATAATAGATTTAGTGCTAAAAATAAATGAGTATGGAGTGGCTCTATTTGGGGTTTGATGATTGGTTCTATAAGCCCAAAGGGCAGGAAAGAGTTACAAGTGCTAATTATAGCTAGCGTCATTGAAAATATTCTTTAAGATGGCTATAATGTTTTTTTTATGACTCAGCTTATTTGTTGCCTTGTGAGTTATATGGAGTTGATTTCTTGTGCCTGATCTTGAATTTTGCATAAAGAGATTTCACATCTTGGTTCACAAAGGATCCACCATTATTAGATATAATATGGGATGGGATGCCATATCGACAGATGATATGGTAATGAATGAATTTGGCTATCTAGTTCCTGATAACATAAATGAGAAGAATAGCCTCAATCCACTTGGTACAGTACTCATTTGTAGTTAAAATGTGCTTATGTCCATTTGAATATTTTGGGTTAATTTTCTTTATGAGATTGAGACCCCACATTGAGAATGCCCATGGTGTTTTGATTGGTTGTAGTGGTAAAGAAGGTGTGTGTATCAATTTTCCATGCTAATGACAAAAAACACACTTCTTCACATAGCTGCAAGCATTGATTTCTATTTTGGGATAATAATAGCCTATTATGAGTAGCTTCTTTGCTAAGACTACACCATTGGTGTGGGCCCCACACATTCCTTCATGAACCTCCTTTAGTGCCAACTTGGATTCTCCCAAAGATAAACAATGAAGAAGCATTCCATCATAGCCTTTATGATAAATCTTCCAGGGAGAGTATAACATGTTAAGAGATGAAGGAATGGTTTTTATTGGTTATTGGAAAGGTTGGCGGGGAAGACATGACTATGGAAATAGTTATAAAAATCTTTGTATCATGGTAGCTTAGGTGGGGGATTAGGACCAGAAATGGCGTATACCCTCTCTAAGTCTGTTATAATATGCATAGGCTGAAGAAGAGTTTCAATTAGGAACTAGTACTCTTTAGCACTACCATCCATTTGAATCATGGAACCAATCATTGCCATTGTGTTGATGGATTTGTTGTTTACTCTCAAAACTTATTCAAACTACAAAGATTTAAAATGTGTTTTGAGGTTATCAACAATTTGCTTGTAAGGAACAAGTTTATCATCCCTTCTTTGATATTGATTAGTGGTTTGATTGATGATTAACTAAGAATATCCATATACTTTTAATCTTTGAATATCCCACTATATAACAAGGCAAAGCCCTGTAATTAATGCCTCATACTTAGCCATATTATTTGTACAATGAAATTATATATAGAATGTTTTGGGAATCAAATCCCCCTATGATATGATGAAAAAATATGTCAGTTCCATATCCATGGGATGTGAAGGATCCATCAAAATAGAGTGTCTACTATTTAGGTTTTTGTGATACTTGTTCTATTGTCATGATAGAATCATCTAGAAAGTCAACTTGAGAGGTTGATTATCCTCAATAGGAACTTCTACAAGTTGGTTAATAATTACTTGCCCTTTGATTACATTTTGATTCTAGTATTCAATGTCAAACTCACTTAAGATCATAACCCATTTATCCATGCATCTCTAAAGAGCTGCTTTAGATAAGAGGAACTTGAGAGGGTCCACATTGGTGATGATAATAGTTTTATTATTTAGCATATAATTTCATAATTTATAAGTAGCAAACACCATAGCTAAACATGCCTTATCAATAGACATATAATTATGTTCATAACCCACCAATGTGTGGATTAAATAATAAATAGCATGTTTCTTACCATGATCATCATGTTGGGCCAAAAGTTCCCCTAGTGCATGTTGTGTGGTGGCTTTCCTTGTGTTGGTAGTTTTAAGACTAGTGGATTGGCCAAGTATGTCTTATGCTTTGCAAATGTTATCTAAAAATATTCATCCCATTGAAATGTCACCCCTTTCTTCAAAAGATGAGTAAATGGGTGGGACTTATCTACCAATTGAGCAATGAACCTACGTATAGACTGGATCTTTCCTTGTAGGCTTCACAACTATTTAAGATTATTTGGTGAAGGTATTTCCATAATAGTGTTGAATTTTGTAGGGTTGAATTTGATCCCTAATTATGATACAATGAACCTTATAAATTTCCTTGATGTGAATTCGAAGACACATTTCTTAGGATTCAAAAAAAAATTATATTCATGAAGCCTCTCAAATATTCTTCATAGAATATTAGGATGTCCAGCTCTTGTTTGTGATTTTGCTAATATATCATCAACATAGTCCTCCACAATGTCATGCATCATGTCATGTAAGATGATAGTCATTGCACATTGATATGTTTCTCAAATGGTATTCAAGAAAAATGGCATGACTTGTTAATAGAATGTCTCCCATAGAGTGGTGAATGTAGTCTTATGCTGGTCTTCAAGGGCTATCTTAATCTAAATGTAAATAGAAAATTCATCCAGTAAGGATAGCATCTCATACCTAGTAGTTGAGTCGATGATCATGTCAATGTTGGGTAGATAAAAATCATCTTTGGGGCATGCTTTTTTGATATCTCAAAAATTAGTACAAAGATGTATAATCAAGGTCTTTTTACTCATTAGGACTATGTTGGAAACCCATTTAGAGCAATCCAATGGTCTAATAAAATTGGCTCCTAAAAACTTTTCCAGATCAACCCTAACCAATAGGGTGATGCATGGATGAATCTTTCTCAATTTTTGCTTGACTATTTTGGGATTAGGATAGACAAGAAGGCGATGCACAACCAAATCAAGGTCTAAGCTTGGCATGTCAGAGTGTGCCCATATAAAGATGTCTATATAATCCTTAAGAATGGATATAATTTGTTCATGTTCCACTTCAGTAAGGGAAGCTCCAAGATAAATAATTTTTGGATCCTCATATGTTCTTAAGTTCACTTCTATCATGTTTTACAAAAATATTATAGATCCATATTCTAGAATTTTAAGTAAGGTATAATCATGATTATCTTCTTCTACCACATCTTCTTGTTATTCCTCCCAAAGATCTAGATAATATGAAGAATAAGAATCTACCATCTCAAGTAAAGGCCAAGTAGTAAAAACCTCTAAAAACTCAAGACCAATATGCTCAAAAATGTATTGTTGTTTTGAAGAGATGCTTATACTAGCTATAGATCTTGGGCTAGATGGACCTTTTGTTTCCTAAGGGGATGATCAAACCTTCCCACCTAGGAGCACCTAAAATAGGTTTTCACTCAAAGGCTTTTCTTTTTCTTTACTTTTTCCCTGATAAACAAGCACCTTAAAGAGGTTTTCACCTAAAGATCTTGATTTTTATTCTTTATTATGACCAATAAAGTTTGCTTGATCTCAAAATTAGGTAGAAGGATACAATAAAAAAATCAAATCCTTGTTTATGATTGATAATGGGCAATCCATCTTATAAGCCCATGTGTTTTGAAATTTATTCTTCATTTTGAAACTCATCAAGGCATATGACCAAATTTTGTTGGTCCCAATCTATGAGTTCAAGATGGAAAAGGCATAGGGAATAATGAGGGTTTGCTTCAAGATAGGAAGATCCAATGGTAAAGATATAATTTCCTACTTTAGGAGGGAAACACCACTAGGATGGGTTCTTGATTTAGGATGGGAAGCTCCAATAGGCATTATGGTTAATATGGCATTTTAATCAAATAAATCCAAGTTAGCAAGCTCATCAAAAGGGATATAATGGGATGATGTGTTGCTACTAGGAGTCTCATCACTATTCACATTAGAAGAGTCATTATCAAAATTCATGAGGTCACCCTTTAGTGGTATAAATCTGAGACCATCATTCCAATTGATAGCTCTAGCTGATAAGGGCTCCAAGATTCCTTGCACTCATGGGCCAAGGCCTTTCCCTGTATAGTTAAGATGATCTATTATCTAGTTACGGATTAGATACTTTTGATTTTGAAAGTAATCAGTAAGTCCTTAAGAATATAACCAATCTCCCTCAATAAAAACCTCTTGATATTTATTTGGCATGAGTGTAGGTACAAAAACCATAAGTGGTTTTTGTTATTTCTTTTTTGGCTACCAAATCTGGTTGGGTCCATTAGGAGTCTGGGAAGGTTTAGGCTTACAAATAATTTAGGGGATTTAGGAAACTTTGTAACATGGAGGAAATCCTTTAGATGTTATGTGGAAATGCCTACATCTTTAATAATAACTTGCTTTGTAAGAGCTACAATAAATGGATTAGCCAAAGTGGAAGCTAGATCACCAGGGTTGTTATAATTAAATGGAGATGGATGGGAAATGATAGCTTTATTTTTATTCACAATGAATTCAGAACCTGGGCAATAGTTATAACTATGAAACTCATATTTAAGATGTTTTCAATATTGATATGGCTATTGATCAATAGGAATAGTAACCTTGATCCCATCATGGGTAAATTTAAGGCACTAGTGAAGAGTGGATGGCACTACCTATACTTCATGGATCTAGGGATGACCAAGAAGTATGTTATAAAGAAGTTTAATATCCATAATATGGAATAATTTGTGATGATAAATAGACCCAACCATGATTAGAAACCAAATTATACCTGAAGGCTCCTTCTCAGCATTATTGTAAGCCTTGATTGTAATAGTTTATGGTTGAATGTCTTTATCCATGTAGCCCAATCATCATACCAATTTGAGAGATATGATGTTTAGACCTAAACCATTATCTATAAGAACCCACTTGATCTTATGATTTGAAATGATTATCTCAATATATAGTGGGTTATTATGGTTTGGGCCAAGAGTGGACATGTCTTTTTGGTCAAATATGATTTGTTAAAATGAATACAAATATCCAACTAGGTTTTAAAACTAATCAGGGTTAATATCATTAGATATAGTAGATTATTTCAAAAGTTTGTTCATAATAGTTCTATGGACATCATATATCTACAAGAGTTCTAATATGGAAATATGTGTAGGGGTTTTGTTCAATTGGTCTGCTAAACTATAAGGCTTTTATATTGTGGATTGAGTTAGTTTAGTTTTTATTGGCATAGTATTTGGCTTTGGAATCATCAGCATAATGTTCTCATTGGGTTTCATGGAAGAAGTGAGTGAAGGGCCGTAGATGGTGACTCATGGGCATCTAGTTATGACTACACAACCTAGAGGTTGCAAGGAGTAATCATAATTAGAAGAGGAAGGCAAAGGGCCTTAGATGATGACTCACGAGCATCTAACTATATTGCTAAATTTTTGAGTCGAAGAGGATATCTGATAATTAGAATAATGGTACTATTTTTAGGACTAGTAACCCATGCAAATAGAGTCACAACATGATTATGAAAACTCGATGTGGTATTACTAGGAGAAGAGGGTGTTGACCCTATAATGATGGGTCCCATGCTATGAGGAACATGAGATTGTCCACATAGTTTCACATTAATAATGGAAATGTGGGTAGAAAAAAAGTGCCCCATGGTATTGTTATATTCATATGACATGTTTTCATAACCCACATTGTTAGTATGGGCATTATGATCCTGATTATTCTCATTACAATTCTGACCTTGATGTTAATTCTTATTCTACCTTTATCCTTGATTAGGACCTTAGTTTTGATTTTTTTTGGTGGTGGTGGATTATGTCAAGGAAAGGGGCCATTGTAGATCCTCATAATCCTAATTTTTGTCTTGATTAGGGGCCAACTTAGCCTCCATTTCACCACTTTCAATAAAGTCTTCAATAATGTGTCATAATTGGACACAATAATATGCACCATGACCAATAACATGATAAAAGTTGCACCATTCATTTTCTTTGTACCAATCTAGTTTTGGTTGATCTTTAGGAAATGGCCTTGGTACTGGCAATACAATTAAATTAGTATTGACAAGATTTTGTAACACTATTTTAATTAGTTTTCCTAACTTTTTAAATACTCTAAAATTGTTAAGAATTATCCTTCATGGAGGTTGTCTCTGCAAAGTAGGTGGTGGATTTGGGGGAGTTAATTATACATTTGGGGGAGTTGTAACCTGCACCATTTATACGTGCCTTATTTCAGTCACCCCATTTCCAACCTTTTTCTTATTTTTGTTAAATCCCTTAGGTTTATCTGGCACAACCATTTGAATCGGTGATTGAGTTTGATTAAATGTTTGACCTTGTGTGAAAATCTTAACAAGGCCTTTATCAATAAGATCCTTCTCAATATACACTCCTTTATCAATAATTTATTCAAATGAGTTATCAAAAGCTAACCATAGAGTATGCATGACTTTAGGATATAAGTTATGATGAATTTAACTTGCCAATGCTCTCCACCTTTGTAGATATGCGACAAAAATTTCACCATCACATTGTTTGGCTTTGCACAAGTCAACAACAGTTAATTCATGTTATATGTTATATGAGAAATGGTTAACAAACTTTTTTGATAATTCATTCCAATCTATAACCAATCCCTTAGGTATTTTAAGTAGCCAATTTAAATCCTATCCTAATAAATTTTGTGGAAACAGTCAAAGCAAGTACTCACTACTATAAGCAACCTCTTGACATAAGACAAAGAATGCTTATATGTGTTCATGTGGATCTCCATTTCCTTTGTGCTTTTCAAATTTGGGTTCCTCAAAATGAGGTGGAAAGGGGTTTTGAATAATAGATAAATCAAATGGATATGGACATATCTCATCAAATTTGTACTTTTAAACTCTATTATTCATCTCCAATCTCTGAAGAATTTCCTTCATAGAATTATGCTCTTTCATGTTTAGTGCATTTGTGGATTGGATAAGATGTTGTTGGGGTGGAATGTACCCCTAATTTTGTTGTTTTTGGGGTGTTATGTGACCCTGGTAATGTGCCCTTGATTTTGTTGTTTTTGGGGTGGAATATGCCACTAATTTTATTTTTGTTTGGGTGGAATGTGCCCCTGATTTGTCATGGGTCTATAGGAAATGTATACTTTTCAATCCATGACTCGGTTTTGATTTACTCTTAGAGTCAATAAAATAGGTCATTGATTCTTTGATTATAAAACATTCCTTGAATTTGGATATTTAGTAACTTGTTGATTTTGGAAAGTTGTGTTTGTTTACCAATTTTTGCATTGGTTGGAAATAACTAGCCAAATTATCTTGAGGGATTTCCTCAATTTGAACTGAATGTTTGGGTCTTTGATTTTTTAAAGTAATAAGATTTTCTTGATGATTTAATAACATATGCTCCATGTCAAATGGAACATTTTGTAAGATCTCTTTAACTATTCATTTAGATTACCTTGATCCACTATGGTTATGTTTTCATCAAATGTTGGTTGCGTAATTTTGACCACATTTCCATATTGCTTCAAAGCATCATTATGAATTGAAGTGGAAAATAATGAGTTAGCTAAGTTTTGATAAGTTGATCTGCATATCATTGACTTATTATCTTGATCTTAGCTAGAAGATTTAGATTTGTGGGTTTTGACTCTATTTGTATTTCCTTTCCTTTGTTAGAAGAAGGTATGTTTATTTGTGAAAAATATTTCTCTTTCCATCATTATTCTAATTTGATAAATAAGGTATGCATTTTTTATATAGGAAAGTATGAAGTTAGTCTAGCACTTGATTTTATCAACCTAAGAAGTGTTTCATCTTGATTTTCTTTGGGGTTGATATTCATTGTAACCATCTTTGGATCCTACTATTGCAAGGATGCCATAAAAAATAATGGGGTTATCTTGACCATCATAAAATTGTTCATCCTCATAGATAAGGCCATAAGAGGCCCCACTATGAGTGAACCTTTGATTCATGCTTAAAAAGAGTCATTCTTTACGTTTGACTAGATTTGGATCAATGTTTTGTAAATGTTTAAATAAAGTATGCTTTGTTTCTCTTCAAATAAATAAATAAGGTATGAAAGAGACTATAAAGGAGGATGGATTGGAACCACACACAATTATAACATTTGGTTCATGAATTTACTCAACTTTTGTAAAGTTGAAATCATATAAATTGGAAGAGGGTAAGGTAATTCAAAGATCCAAGGTGAAAACTAGTACACTAAATCCTAGATATTTATGATACACATTTACCATAAAAGATAGTTTCAAATTTGACAAGTTGACCCTAGACAATTAGAGGAAAGCTCTCAAGATTACGAAGAAAATAATATGAACTAAGCAACTCAATATGTAAATACATACATGAATCACTAAGTACAAAGCTATGACTAAATGGGTAATACAACATCACCACATGGTTTTAATAGGATAAAATATTTTATAGGACTCAAAGTGTGAGTGATACGTGAGATGATTTTAGTCCACCAAGATGATAATGTGATTTTGAGTCTATTAAATGGCCCTCAATCCAAATAGAAAATTAAACCCAAGTTAGAACAAGTTTAGTGTGTAAATGGTGAACCCAATTTAACACACCAACCCTTAAAACTTAGAAAGGTTAAATTTTTAATATGAATTATAAATGAAGGACTTTAAAAAATTAGGTAAATGATCTAGACTCAAATGGGCAGCATAACTGTGCTAAAGTGGGTGATATGACATAAAGTTTTTAATAACAATTTTGAACAAGGGAAAGATAAATTTTCCAATTAGACAATGTAATGACTTCCTTGCTCAAGACTTTTAAGGATAATGTGTTTTGGTTAAGTTCATTGAGTTAACAATTAGTTTTAGACACAAATCAAGACCAAGTAAGATAATGACAAAAAAACAATTGTCTTAAGTCTAAAATGATAAGGTTGCATGATATTGTTGGAGTCCATCTATATACATAATTTCAGAGGATTTTAAGTGTTCATCCAAAAGTAAATGTGCATTATATAGTAGGTTTTTTACACCCCCTTTCTCTCAAATGACAATACGGTGACATAGACCTTGAGGCGCACCTTGCACTAACCATACTTCCATGATAAGTGGGGATTTATCTGAAAACTACAAGTTTTTGAACATTTCTAGATGGATCAATTTCACAATGGATTTCACACCAAATGATGAAAAAAATCACACTTTAATTGGGTGTTCATGGCACTTATCTTATTTAAAAAGGTCTTACCCTTTTTGTAACCACTACATTTGTCTCTTATTCAGTGTAGTGTGATGTCCAAAGTGTAGATACATCTTGGTGCTTCAACCTTATAGAACTCATGAGAGGTGATGAAATCCCCTTCATAGGCCAAGTTTTTGGAAATATTGTCATTGATGTCAAAGGTATAGCATTGGTGATAAAGGTCCCATTACATTTAATGATGTTTTTAATATTCATATCTTGGCTAATGTGTGTTAATATTTATTTAATATTAATGAATATATTTTTGGTTGCATATAAGTCAAAAGAGGGCTCATGGAGAAGTAAAAGAGTCATGGGGTAAAGACAAAAGAGGAATGGGATGAATTTTCTTATGAAGAGTCATATTGAGGAATTCCAAGAATCACCATGTGAAGATAAAATAAGGTATGCTACATTTTTCCATTAATAGACACTTTGAGGAATACAAAAAGTCACCAAGATAAAGACAAAAGAGGAAAGGATGCATTTGCTTATGAAGGGTCACGATATGACTTTTTCAAATGCAAGGATATAAATGGTCATGCAAGTTTGGCACTAGTTTCCATGAATATTGAATGGTCACAAAGGGTGAATGCCAAAGGTCATTTGGAAAGTTATAAATAAAAGATTGAGAAGCCATTTGGAATATGCAAGAGAGTGAATGGTTTGTATTTATTTTCAAAGAGAGTAAATCAGGAGATATTGTAGAGTTCTATCATTTATTGAGTAATCAACATTGAGAAATAGTTGTGTTTTATACATAAGAGGGGTTGGTGCTCCTATGGGTTGGTCCTCACAAATATTTTCAAGGGGTTGGTGCTCCTATTGGTTGTTGCTCAAAAATAGTTGTTGTGTTGGTGCATAGAAAATGGATTGGTGCTCCTACAAGTTGGTGCTTGAAAACTTTGTAATTTGAGTTGGTGATCATTCATATACTTGAGATTATTCTCTATGGTTTTTCCCATTTTGGGTTTCCATGTACAAATTTACTCTCTCTCTCTCTCTCTCTCTCTCTCTCTCTCTCTCTCTCTCTCTCTCTCTCTCTCTCTCTCTCTCTCTCTCTCTCTCTCTCTCTCTCTCTCTCTCTCTCTCTCTCTCTCTCTCGTGTGGTGCATATTATTGTTTCAATTTTATTGCATATCTTAAATGTGTGGTTAAGTGGTTAAAGAAAATGAATTTGATTAAGTAAAAAGATATATAATATATTGATTCACCCCCCTCCTCAGTATATTTCATGCTTAACAATTGGTATCAGAGAAGGTTTCTTTGAAAAAAAATTTACAGCTTGAAGGTAGATTGGGAAAGCACGATGGCTAGATCACATGAAGGTTTTTCTACAAATAAGGCACATTTGTTTGATGGGATAAACTATTATTTTTGGAGCATAAAGATGAAGACTTATTTGATGGCCCTTATATTTGACATTTGGCAAGCAGTGGTGGAGGAATATGAAGAGCCACAGACACTTGTAACTACTCTGGCAAAAAAGAAGGCAAGTAAAAATAATGCTAAAACTTTAAATGCTATTTTATGTGGTTTATGTGAATCAAATTTTTTTAAAGTTATGCAATTTAAATATTCTCATGAAACTTGGGTAAAACTTGAGCATATTTACAAAGGTGATGGAAAGGTTCAACAAGCTAAGCTTCAGAATTTTAGAAGATAATTTTAGAGTTTGAAGATGGAAGAGGAAGAAAATATAGAAAGTTATCTTTTACAGGTTGATCAAATAGTTAATCAAATTCAAGGTCTTGGAGAAATATTAGAAGAATGAATTATTGTTCAAAAAATGTTGAGATCTCTACCATTGAGATATGATGCAAAAGTATTGGCAATTGAAGAGATGAAAAATTTAGCTAAGCTAAAGATGGATGAGCTACATGGTATTCTTACAACATATGAGATGTGGACCGAATAAGAAAAAACCCTCAAAGAGAGAAGCTGATTTCAAGACATCAAAGAAAGAGAAGGCTAAGACTCAAGAATCAAGTGACAATTCTATTGATGATAAAGATGACAATAGAGCTCTATTAATTTGTAAGCCAAAAAAAGGCACAAGTAAATATCAAGAAAAATTACCTTTTAAATGTTTTAATAATGGAAATAGTAGACATTTTGTAGCTAAGTGCCTAGATAAGGGTAATGGTGATAATGAAGAAGGAAAGTCTACATACAAAAAGTAAGTAAAGAATGTGAAAGTATGTTATTGAAATTGCTTCTTTAAAAGTAGATCTTCAGAAAACAAATAAAGCAATAAATGATAGAGAAGCCAATGATTCAAAATTTTAGAATAACACTAATATGTTGAATAAGATATTAGAAAGTCAAAGATCAATGTAAGATAAGATAGGTATTAGATTTGAAAAAAAGAAAGGGGAGGACACTACTTTCATAGACAAGAAAAAAGGAAAGAGCTATGTTGAAGCTCCTACAAAAGAGGAAATAAAAAGGGAAGAAGTTAATAATACAGAGGACATCTCAAACAAAAAAGGTTGGAAGGAACAGAGCTACAAAAGGCAATTAGGTTAGAGATACACAAATAGGTCCTATTTTTATGGTTACTATTTTATTGTAATAGATATGGTCATAAGAAAATAGAATGTAGAAAAAGGGCTAACAATTTCATAAATACGAAGAAGGAAAGTCATGTAGAGTCAAATAGAAGCCACAACTATTTTGTTCCTCTATCAGGCTTTAATGAAGAGGCCATAATATGTTACAAGTGAAACAACTTCAAACACATAGCCTAGTACTGTAGAAGTGTGTTCGAATCAGTCAAGAAGGACCAGAGTTTCAAGGCTCCATTCATCAAGTAAAAATTCAGACAAGTTTATGGTAGAAGAAACAACCTAAAAAATCTATGTTGGTACAGACAGATTTTCATGCAAGAAATGAAGAAAAGACATGGTTCATTGATAGTGGATGTTCGACACACATGACAACAGATAAAATCAAGATCATAACCTTGAAGAAGATCAATAGTATCACAATGAAATTTAGAGATAATACTACTATTAGAATTGCCAAAAAATATACACTAAGTTTGGATAATGGTATAACTAAAACTAAAAATGTTTTGTATGTATAAGGTCTTAAGCATAATATTTTAAGTGTAAGTCAAATGTGTGATCAGTGGCACACACTAAAGTTTTATGCAAAAGGTTATGAAATTAGCAGAAAATATTTAGATGTGTTGGTTGCAGATGCTCAAAGAATAGGCAATAATTTGTATATGTTATCAGACATCAAAGGTCAAAGATGTTGAGTCAGATTGAAGAAAGTTAATTATGACACAGGAGAATGGGACACATAAATTTTGACAATCTTGTCAAAATCAATAAGAAGCAAGTAGTCAAAAATATTCCAAAGATTACAAAGCCATCCGACATGTTTTGTGAACCTTGTCAGCATGGGAAGTAGACCAAAAGGTGGTTCAAAATAAAAGAGAACTCGACCAATCAAATGTTATAGCTTGTTCACATTGATCTATGTGGACCTATGAGAACTAAAAGTACTCAAGGTGAGAAATATTTCATGTTGCTTATTGATGATTTTTCATGTATGACTTGGGTAATGTTTTTAAAGAAAAATTAGAATTTTTCAAAAATTTCAAAGCATTAGTTGAGAATGAAACCAGTTTGAAGATTAAGTTTTTAAGATCATATCAAAGAAGATAATTCATGTCTAATCAATTTATTGAGTTTTTTGAAGACCATAGAATAAAGAAACATTATTCGGCAGCCAAAACTCCACAATAAAATAGAGTAGCTGAACAAAGAAATAGAATAGTTAAGGAGATGGTGAGGACAATACTAAATGAATCTAAGATACTAGATAAATATTGGAGAGAGGTAGTTACTACAACAATGCATATTTAGAATAGAGCATTATTGAGAGTTAATAGTGACAAGACTCCTTTTGAGCTATGGAAAGACAAACCAACAATAATTAATTATTTTAGCATTTTCAGTAGCAGATGCTTCATAAAGAGAAATGATGAAAAACTTAATAAGTTTGAATCTAGAGAATATGAAGGTATATTTCTTGGTTATTCTTGAAAAATTAAAGCTTATAAATGTTAAACCAAAAGAACCAAGAAAATTGTTAAAAGTGAAAGTGTCAAGATAGAAGAATATGGAACACAAAGAATCAGTGATTTAGTAGATATTCTTGAAATTATTGAAGAGGAATATTTTGAAGAATCAAATGAAGATGAGAAGAAGGAGAAAAAGGACACCTAAACTCCATCCAAATATGTTCATAGAAATCATAATGAAAGTGACATCATCAGGTTAAATGAAGGAATTCACACCAAAAGAATGATGGTAAGTGAATTTGAGCAAGTTAATTCTTTTTTGTTATCCAAAATTTAGCCTAAATTTTTTTTAGAAGCTAGACATGATAAGCATTGGGTTAAGGCAATGGATGAAGAATTAAATCAGATAGAAAAGAATGATACTTGGAAATTAGTGCCTAGACCAAAAGATCACAATGTGATAGAAATAAAATTGGTTTACATAAATAAGTTGAATGAAAATGGAGAAGTGACTAGGAATAAAGCAATATTAGTATGTAAAATGATATGCTTAGATTGAGGGAATATATTTTGAATAAACTTTTACACTAGTAACAAGGCTATAGGCTATTAAACTATTTCTTGCATATACAGTGTTTAAAAAATTCAAAGTATTTCAGATGGATGTTAAATCTACTTTCCTAAATAGGAATATATAAGAAGAGGTCTACATTGAGAAGCTTGAGGGATTTATTCTCTCAAATATTAGTAGCCATGTATGCAGATTGAAGAAAGCATTATATGGATTGAAACAAGCTCTCAAATCTTGGTATGCAAGACTTGATAAGTACCTACAGGATCAAGGTTTAAAGAAAGGATTTGCTGACAGTAATCTCTACATCAAAACAAAAGGTGAGCATCAATTGATTGTTGTGGTATATGTTGATGATATCATTTTTGGAGGAAACATTGAAAAGATGACAAAAGAATTTTTTGATAATATGTAAAAAGAATTTGAGATTTCTATGCTTGGAGACTTATTATTTTTCTTAGGGTTGCAAATATTTTAGTCAGATAAAAGAATTTTCATATCTAAAAGTAAATATGCCAAGGAAATGTTAAAAAAAATTAGTTTTGAGGATTGTGCACCAATTGGCACACCAATGAATATAGGAAATAAGGTGAGCAAGGATGAAGATTCAACTACTATAGATAAATATTTGTATAAATATATGATTGGTAGTATTTTATATTTGATAGCATCGAGGCCAGACATCATGCATGCAGTAGGTATGGTTGAAAGATATCAGTCAACTCCAAAAGATAGTCATTTTTAGTTGGTGAAGAGAATATTCAGATATATCAAGGGGATATTGGATTATGGATTGTGGTATCCCACAAGTAGAGATTTCACTTTGATTGCTTATACAGATTGAGATTAGGTAGGTTGTTTGGATGATAGAAAGAGTATAAGTAGAGTAGCTTTCTTCCTTGGTGATTGATTAGTATCATGGCTAATCAAAAAGCAGAATTCAGTATCACTTTCTACAACTGAAGTAGAATATATTGTGGTGGTATTGTGTTGTACTCAAGTGCTTTGGATAAAGCAAAATTTGGAAGATATCAAAGTAAAATATGATGAGCCTTTTTCTATTTTTTATGACAACATAAGTGTTATTAATATTTCAAAAAATCTAGTGTTGCATTTAAGAACAAAACATATTTCCATCAGATATCACTTCTTGAGAGATCAGGTTGTAGATCAATAGGTTAAAATGGAATATACCAGTACTATAAAGTAGGTCGCAGATATTTTCATAAAGGCACTACCAAAAGACACATTTGAGTATCTATGGGAGAAGTTGAGAGTAATTTCTTTTACTTCCTACCATTAAGGATCAACATTAGTTGAGGGGGAGCTAAGTGTTAGCTCTAGGATAGGCCCTTTTCCATTGATGTCAAAGGTGGAGAAGTAAATAAATAGGTATAGGTATAGGTGTAGAAATAGGTGTAGAATAGGTACAAGGAATAGGTACATGGTGCTATAATAAGGGGGAGTTACTGTATGCTTTTTAGATGGTATTATGTGGTGATTTCAAGATGTGGTAGTTTTAGTTTGAGGTTACCATCAATGACAAAGGGGGAGATTGTTATAAATATTGGCATTGATGTCAAAGGTCTAGCATTGGTGATAAAGGCCCCTTTTTGCATTTAATGATGTTTTTAATATTCATATCTTGGCTAATGTGTGTTAATATTTATTTAATATTAAAAAATATATTTTTGGTTGCATATAAGTCAAAAGAGGGCCCATGGAGAAGTCAAAGAGTCATGGGGTAAATAAAAAAGAGGAATAGGATGCATTTTCTCAAGAAGAGTCATCTTGAGGAATTCCAAGAGTCACCATGTGAACGCAAATGAGGGTATAGTGCATTTTTCCATGAAGGGACACTTTGAGGAATATGAAAAGTCACCAAGATAAAGACAAAAGAGGAAAGAAAGAATTTTCTTATGAAGGATCACCATATGGCTTTTCAAATGCAAGGATATGAAGGGTCATGTAAGTTTGGTGCCATTTTCCATGAGTATTGAAAGGTCACAAAGGGTGAATGTCAAAGGTCATTTGGAAAGATATAAATAAAGGCTTGAGAAACCATTTGTTATATGCAAGAGAGTGCATGGTTTGTATTTATTTTTTAAGAGAGAAAAGTAGAAGATATTGTAGAGTTTTATCATTTGTTGAGTAAGCAACATTGAGAGATAGTTGTGTCTTATACATAAGAGGGGTTGGTGCTCACAAATATTTGCAAGGGGTTGGTGCTCATAAATAATTATTGTGTTAGTGCATAGAAAATGGGTTGATTATCCTATAATTTGGTGCTTAAAAAATTGTAAATTGGTTCTCATTCATATACTTGAGATTGTTCTCTGTGGTTTTTTTTTACTTTGGGTTTCCACATAAAAATATGGTCTCTCTCTCTCTCTCTCTCTCTCTCTCTCTCTCTCTCTCTCTCTCTCTCTCTCTCTCTCTCTCTCTCTCTTGTGGTGCATATTATTGTTTCAATTCTATTGCATATCTTGAATGTGTGGTTAAGTGGTTAAAGAAAAAGAATTTGATTAAGTAAAAAGATATATAATATACTGATTCACCCCCCCTCTCAGTATATTTCATGCTTAACATAAGTTTGTGTAAAATAAAAGATATAATAGAAAGACTTTATGGTTGCCTCAAGATCACCCAATATTATTGTGAGTTTTTGGGAATCGCTTTAAATGACATTATTTCTATGCCTTGGACTAGGCATGCTTACAATAAGGATGGTGCTTTTGATTCCAAAATTTTCCTAAAGGGGATAGATGGAAGAGCATAGCATACATGTAACGTCCCTCTTTTTTCCAATCAATTAGTTAATCACCTATTACATATAAACTTGATAAATGAGTTCAATTTTAAGCCCTAAAACTAAAGTTTGGTGTTGTTATTTTTGGATCTTGGCCTTAAATTATGAACTTTGAATGAAAATCACAAAAAATTGATCAAGATAAACACCCTAAAAAGTTTTCATAAGCACCAAAATAAATATTTTAGTTCATTTTAAACATCTAAAAGAGGTCTAAAAGCTTGTTTTAATAAATCTTTAGCTTGGTCCTACAAAGAAAAAGTCAGTATGTCCCTTAGCCTTGAAGCATTTATCAAATGAAATAAGCACTTTTGAAAAAAAAATAACTCTCAAGTTTACATAGTGCAATCCCACTACTCCACAGAGAAATCTTATGACTCACAATGTAATATCACTACTTTAGAAGTTGCGGTGTTGGCACTTAATTGCTAATGGTTTATTAACAATCCTATGACTTTGTCGGGAAATACTATGACTCTTAGTGTAATATCACTAATTTAAAAGTTATAGTATGTTCACATAACTACTAATGGTTTATTGACAATCTTGTAACTTTTTCAGGCAATACCATGAGTCAGGTTGAGAATCCTGTGACTATGTCAGGATAAAACCATGACTTCTAGAAAAATGTGTTTTTACTAATTTTTTTCACTCTTTTGGGCCTCCCACTTCAATTTTATACACAACAAAGGTTAGTAGGTTTTTTTTTAGAGCCTTTTGATCAAATTCATGGGTTGCATTCCCACCAAGCATGCCAAAATGTAGAGAGGATTATAAAGAGAGTTAGTCAAGCATTAGTCAAGAAATCATGAAAAATGCATTAAAGACATAACAAAACTTAGCTATCTATTCATGCGGGAATTAAAAAGGATAACAAGAAATAATTAAAAGAAAGTAACATTAATTACCTTCCCAAGTGGATTCACCATACAAGTTTGGATCAAAATCATGTTCTCCCTTGATTAAGAGTTCTTGTCTTCATCAACAATGGTGGTAACTCCTCCAATGCCTCAATAATTCTTTTCATAACCTAGGCTCAAAGTAGATGAAATCTATAATCTAGCCTATTAAATGAAGCTTTCTAATGAAAAACAATGATCAACACAAAGGATTATGGAGACAATTTAGCATTATAACTTTACACAAATCAAGTTTAAAAATGATGTTCATGGCCTCTCTATTTATAGATTTTTGAGATTGATCAGGATCAACCATGACCATCTATCTCAAGATTGAGATGTGTGGTCTTGAATAAATCTAATATTTGGGATTAAATCCATAAATATTCTCATAATTATTTTGGAATAATGGGCATTAATGAGGCATGGGCAACCCATAATCTTGATATTTTATGCATTTATGGCCTAAGGATGCCTTTTCAATAAATCATGTCATTAGGTGATGTAGTTAATAGAAATCAATTTCCAAAAATAAATATTCAATAACTCTCATGAAAAATTGACTTAAGCTCCTGATTTGAATTAATTAGACTTAAATAAGGTTAATCAAAATTTATGCAATTATTTAAAAATTAGTGCAAAATTAATCAAAATGATCAGAAAGTCATATTACTAGGTTGTAATTTGACTTAGGAAGAATTAGAAGGTGATATTAGATGTGTTAGAATAGTATTCCCATTTAGGATGTTAACAACACAAAAAAACAAAGGTACATGATGTTTACCAATGAATTAGAAGAAAAGAGTGATCCAGATTACAAAAAGATGAAATCATTATTTTGACTCAAAATGAATTGATCAAAGTTAGGTATCACATCAAATGCATTGCCCTATTTAGGGTTGCTTTGACATAAATCAACACTTGTAAATGATAATTTTGAATCATTTAGGGTTTTTTAATGATATTAACCTAAAATGTGCATTTGAGTGCAATTCGAGTAAGATTGGAAATTTCAACACAAATGGTGTTAAGAATTGGATGTCTACAAGGATGACAAGGATAAATCATCTCTAGGCTAAAAAACCTATCAATGCATCCAAAATAATTCTCCATAAGATAAGATCCATATCTCCAAAGAAAGTATGAAACCCTAAGCTTACTCCTCAAGTAGAATGGTGGATAAGTAGTAAAAGACTAGAAGAGTATACAAGAGAGAATAAAAAACTTAGGGGAATGGTTTTTAGAAGATAAGTGTGCAAATAACAATTTTAAAAAGGGAAAATAATCCTATGAAGTACCAATGGTTTGCCCACCCCTTTCCTAGTGCACCCCTTAGGGTGTGCACTCAAAGATATTGAGACTTGATAGGTTCTTTTAAGATAAAAAGTATCATTAATTGATAAAAGTTTTAAAATATTATGTGTATACATATGCCCCACTCGCATCTCATCATGTGTCATGTAAGTGTAACATGGGATGGTGCTTCATGAATAGAACATGATGACACACAATGTTGATGATAAGTAAAATACAATAAGGATAAAATAATATAAATGAAAGATAAAAATTGAAAAACACATACCTTTACTTACCTTAGTGTTGTAGATAAATAAGGAGACTATGAGAGATGTGAAGGCATCCAATGTAAGGAACATTAGGCAAACCTATAGAGATTAGTGCAAAAAAAGAGTGAAAAATCAAAAAAAATGAAATATATGCATATAATAATGGGAAAGATTCTCTATGACATCACAATTCCAGAAATTATTCTGATTTGAAAAATGAGTTAGTAAAAAAAAGATATGATCAAAACAAGGAATCTGATGGTAAATATTTGAAAGGTAAAGAATTGTGAATAGTAACTTTAAATAAGGTGAAAAGAAAGTCATTTTCTATTGTTTGACTTATTTTGAGAGAAAAATAGGGCTCTAAGAAACCTAGAAAATTTTGAAACATCCAATATGGTGAGGAGATGATAGTTGAGATGAGGAGGGTGCCTAATAGTTATAGTGGGTGTAGCATAGGTAGGCAAGTAAAAATTTCAAATTTGTTTTGAGTATTTTTTTGGAAATTAGGTGTTTTATTGAATTTTGTAATTTAGACCATTTATAGAAACTAGAATGAACCCCAAATAGTTACTAAGGGTAGTAGAGGCAAAATAGGGAAATGGGTTGAAAGGAATCATAGTAAATGAATGTTGAAGGCATTTATTACAAGCAGGTCAAAGAGTCAGCAGTTTGAACCAACTAGGTTGACCTAGTAGGCTAAGAATCCTAATTTGATATTGCCAACTTAGTAGGTATGGGTTGACTTAGTTGATTTAGGTAGAATGATGAATAATTAAGTTAATCCAAACTACTAACTTAGTACTAAGGGGTAAATGAAAGGGTTGACTTAGTTGATTCACTCCACATGGTTGACCCAATACCATTTGGTCAACTTAGTATGTGACTAAGTGGTTGATATAATACTAAAATGTAAAAATTTGGCTAAAATAGTAATTTTAAGGCCCAGTTTGATCAAGTGAGTACTAAAATGGCCAAGTAGGCTAAGAATAGGTTAAATTTGTTAAAAATGGATAGGTTAAGGAAAATTAGGTTCATTTTTATTAAAATTTAAAAATAATGTATCTGATTATAAGTGACATGGATGACTAATACATATTTTATTATTTGATGGTTATAGGGACATAAAATATTATAGCAATTATTGGAAGCATCATGGCTACTAGATCTATTAGAGTGGTTGAGAGAGATGGACCAAGCTAGGTTAGTCATACTAGGCTTAGGAGGCATCATGGAGTTGCATCAAGTTTCATTGAGTGGGAATCTAGTGGCCATGTTCCTAAGAGCCTGGGAGTGCTTGACCAATACCTTTAGGTGGGTGGTGTATGGGGATACCACTGAGGTGGGTATCATATTGGAGGATGTCCATGTTTTACTTGGACTTCATATAGGAGGGACGTCAATGATCATGAGGATACCAGATGGGTAGGAGGAGAGATGAGAATTAAACCAATGAGCAACTTATTTAGATAGGATTTACTTAGGATTAAGGATGATTCTATTTGATGTTTATATATCCAAAATTATATATTTCTAAAAGTTAGTGATAGGACTTGTGATAACATAGGTGTTTTGTCACAATTCAGATGGCAAGGTAATGATGTATGTGATAGCCTTGTGTTTATCAATATTAGAGTAGGGGCACTCTATGATCTAGGTTCTATCATCTGGGTTTAGCTCATGCATGATATGTATGGGATATCTAGAGGGAAAAAGACCATGGGGATAGTGATATTACTGAGTGCCTAGATATATCAAAGGTTATTGATGTATCAACTAGTTGGATTACCCCATATGGTCAATGATTAATTACCTCTGATGATGAGATGAAGATAGGATCAGGTATCACAAGTCATGTCCCATGTTCTATTACTATAGATGGTCACATGAGGAGAGATTATATGGCAGTTGTATGTACACATTGTGATAGTTTGGACAATTTGGAGGATGGTGGCACTAGAGTTGGCATAAATACTGATCATAGGCTACTACCCTTGGTGGGTAGATCCACATATAGTGGCACACTTTCTAGGATATTTCAAACTCCCTCATGATGCAAATAATCATTCCTCTACTCTACCTATTCAACATTTGAAACCTGCATTCAATAAAGATTGTTAGCAAACTTGTCAATCTCCACTTATCTTGTCAACTCTCCTTTTTTGTTTGATGATTGTCTCCTTCTAAACATATTACTTTGGCTTAACATTCACTATAATTTCAAGCTTTCTCTATTCCTAATCTTAATATTCTTATATTATCCATCATCTTCAACCTAGCTTCATCATGCATGAATCCTTCCCAAGGTTATTCAAGATGTTATATGCTTTTGTGTTTTATATTTGGATCTTACACGCACTAACTTTTCTTTTATCTCTATTTCAAATCTTTATATACTACCTTCATTACTTCTTATAGACTCTTCTAAAATTAATGAACACTACCATTCACTACTTGTAAACACTAATACTCATAGATACTCAAACAAATATTTCTTTAGTCAAACAATAATCTTCTCAAGATAGCCGCTTATATCAACACCATCGAGCATCAAATTTTTTGTTATAATCATTTCCAATCGACACTTGTGCTAAATAACACTTGTGTTTCTTGTTTCAATAATCAGTTCTTTAAAATTGTGTATGCATGTAAAGATATATTTGGCATTCTAGATTCACAAAAATATTTCTATACTTCATAATGGATAATAAACATATGTACATACTTTCACATGTCTATTCCAAGCAAAATACACTCACCTTTAGGATTCTACCTAGTATTTGTCTCCATTCTTTGACCACATTCTTAGTACACAAACTATATAGTTATAAATACAAAGTTTGCATGTATTCCCTTAAAGATCAATCAACACTTTCAAATCATGACTTTCACAATGCTCGTAATAACACAATCGGCATGTATTGAAACTATACTAGAATTTGAGGTTATGTGGCTTATCTACGATTCTTGTCAGCATGTAAACTCTATATGTAGACTATATTATGTCATAAAAATGATGCCATTTATTACTCATTCTACCAATAGTCTTTTTTGTTACATTTATTCCAAATAAAGCATACTCAAACCCGAGAGGATGCAATAAGAGTTAAATGCTTCATACTTGCTTTTAA
Organism: Torreya grandis; assembly: GCA_037957365.1. Taxonomy (NCBI): domain Eukaryota; kingdom Viridiplantae; phylum Streptophyta; class Pinopsida; order Cupressales; family Taxaceae; genus Torreya; species Torreya grandis. Next base: position 2,339,649 of record JARHVA010002458.1, read on the forward strand.
GTGCACAAATTACCTTTGCCAGGTTTATCCAATAATATTACACCTCTTCCAATCTCAAATTCCACTCAATTCACCCTTTTCATATTCTATCATTAGAGTTTTACATATTTCTATACACACAGTTAACTATATGTGTCTGAGGGATAGCCATTTATGATTTAAAGTTTTCATACCAAGTTTAATCCCCTGTGGCAATGGATTAACATCTGTTCTATTTCTTTACACCATATCAATCTCTTATTATTTCTTAATCAATCACTTTAATAGGGTTCTTAAAATACTAATAATAAATAGGGTACTCATTCCAAACTAAACTCTATTTCTTATTAACATCCCATCATATATATCAAATCCATATGAATCTAAGCCAAAACATGTTTATCTCACCATATATCTTTTAGACACTCATGCCTCATTTTCCTAGACCACTTCCATTTCTACTAACCTATAACCCTTAATGCATGTTCTTAAAATTGCCATAGTCCTGTAACATATGCTTTTACCCTTCCAAATCATACAACCCTATGTTAAGAAAATTAAAATTTACATCACAAAAAATGCACTTAGACAATGAGATCAAGACAAAACAACATAAATATATATCTATTTCAAATCTATTAGTTTCACTGATTCAAATGGTTACATTATCTATATAATGACTGCATATAGGGTATAGAGTTCTCTACCTTCTCTTGATTCTCCCCTTTGTACCTCTATCTCTATTAACTTCTAGCTTCCTACTAACTAACTTCCTCCCTCTATCTATGAGACTAAACCTCTCTTCAAGCCAAAAGTTATTATACACATGAAAAATACCTTTTACAACTAATTTTTGAAAACCACCTTCACAAGTGGATGTTACATTTACCCTTCCTTGGTCTTAATCATTTTATTATGACATTTTACATGAAATAATCCTCTAAACCTTCCTATACTCATTTAGACACTTCTTATGACCTCAAAGCAACAAAATGAACCAAAAGTGGGACATTTTGACAAGTCTTGGAGATGCCCTTGCATCATACTCTCGGGGAAGGGAGAAATGAAACTCTATTAAACTATTGCATGCTCCTTCTTCCTTATCTTCTAGTTTAGGTTCCTTAGATCATTCGCTTTTTCTATTGTTGCTCTAACATGCTCTTTTTTCTCCTCTTTACTCTTATTCTTTCCTCAGTCAAACACTATTCTACCCTTTTGCTTGTTTGTATCATCTTACACACTCATTCCTTGATTTTTTCCTCTTGTATATGGGTAATAGATGCCCCAATCCACTACTACAACACTTATTCTTCTGGATCCCTCCATTTTCAACTTCATACCTGTAACCAATACAAAAATAATGTCTTGATTACTTGCTTCATGATGTTATCTTATTGGCCACTTGAATGGTTTCTTCCTCATCACCCATCTACATAATGGGTTTCCCATTTCTATTACCTACTATAGCTGACCATCAACTTATCCATCTACTACCTCATTTCTATCATTTCCTTCTCCATCTTTATCTTCTTTTTGGTGTCTTATTGCACCATCTTTTTGTGGTAGCTTACACCACTCTTACCCTATTTTCCCTTCTTACCTTTCTCTTTCCTCATATCCTTGAAGATGTCTAACAAATTTTTGGTCTCATCTAGAACTATACCTCTTCTTTAAAATCCTTCACTCACTTTCCACATCTTGACCATTCACTTGGTCTATCTCTCTCTCTTTACCTCAACTAGGTCTCTCTTCTTGTCCTCACTTGGGACTTCCCCTCTTGTCCTACCTCTAGGAATATATCAAACTCACCTATGAGCTCTTTCTCTTGAGATTATTAATAGCTTTTGAATTCATCAACAATATTTCAATGGCTTAGGGTTGCTACCATATCTATTCTTTCATTCACAACTTATCACTTTACATGGACAAATCAAAAACATCAATTGAAAAATAAAACATAACTTGTACCTTATTTTTTGGTTGTTGTCCTTTATTTTTCCCATGAATCTTAACTAATTTGATACCAAAAATGATGCAGATCAACATTCCTCTACTCTACCTATTCAACCTTCGAAACCTATATTCAACAAAGCTTGTTAACAAACTTGTCAATCTCCACTTGTCTTGTCAACTCTCCTTTTTTATTTGATGACTATATTTTTCTAGACCTATTACTTTGGATTAACATTCACTCTAATTTTAAACTCTATCTATTCCTATTCCTAACATTCCTTTATTCTCCTTCATCTTCAACTTGGCTCCGTCATGCATGAATCCTTCCTAAGGTCATTCAATATTTTCTATGCTTCTCTGTTTACTATTTGGATCTTACACTCATTGTCCTTCCTTTTATCTCTATTTCAAATCTTTATATACTACCTTCATTCTTTCTTGTAAACTCATCCAAAATTAATGAACACTACCATTCACTGCTTGTAAATACTAATACTCATAGATACTTAGACAACCATTTCTTTAGTCAAACAATAATCTTCTCAAGACAACCACTTATATCAACACCCTTGGGTATCAAAACTTCTATTATAATCATTTCCAATCAACACTTACACTAAATAACACTTGTGTTTCTTGTTTCAACAACTAGTTCTTTAAAAATTTGTATGCATGTAAAGATATATTTGGCATTCTAGATTCACAAAAAGATTTCTAGACTTATTAATGGATAATAAACACATGAACAAAATTTCGCATGTCTATTCCAAGCAAAAGAAACTCACATTTAGGATTCTACCTAGTATTTTTTTCCACTCTTTAACCACATTATTAGTACATAAAATACATGGTTAAAAATATAGAGTCTTCATGTATTCCCTTAAATATCAATCAACACTTTCAAATTATGACTTTCACAATGCTTGTAATAACATAGTTGGTATGTATTGAAACTATACCATAATTTGAGGTTATTTGGATTGTCTACGGTTCTTGTTAGCATGTAAACTCTCTATATATACTATATTATATCATAAACATTATTCCATCTATTACTCATTCTACCAATAGTCTTTTTTTTTATAGTTACTCCAAACAAAGCATACTCAGACCCAAGAAGATACAATAAGAGTTAAATGTTTCACACTGGCTTTCAAATGTGAAAATTACCTTTGTTAGGTCTATCCAACAATATTACACCTCCTCCAATATCAAAATCCACTTGATTCACCCTTTTCATATTCTATCCTTAGAGTTTTGTAGAGTTTTGTACACATAGTTGACTGTATGTGCCCTAGGGATAACCATTTGTGATTTAAAGTTTTCATACCAAGTTTAATTCCCTATAGAAATGGATTAACATCTTTTCCATTTATTTACACCATAGCAACCTCTTATTATTTATCAACCAATCAATTCAATAGGGTTCTTAAACTACTTATAATAAATCAGGTACTCATTCTAAACTAAACTCTGGTTCTTATTAACATCCCATCATATATATCAAATTCATATGACTCCAAGCCAAAACACATTTATCTCACCATAGATCTTTTAGACACTCATGCCTCATTTTCCTATACCACTTCTATTTCTACTAACTTGTATCCCTTAATGCATGTTATTAAAATTGCCACATTCTTGAAACATATGTTTTTACCCTTCCAAATCATACAACCCTGTGTTAAGAACTTTAAAATTTACATCACAACAATTACACTCAGATAACAAGATCAAGACAAAACAACATAAATATATATGTATTTCAAATCTATTAGTCTCATTGATTCAATTGGTTACATTGTCTATATAATTATTGCATATAGGGTACATATTTATCCACCTTCTCTTGATTCTCCCCTCTATACCTATATCTCCATTAACTCTAACTTCCTACTAACTAACTTCCTCCCTCTATCTATGAGACTAAACCTCCCTTTAAGTAAAAAACTATTATACACATAAAAACTACCTTTTATAACTACTTTTTGACAACCACCTTCACAAGTGGATGTTACATGAAATACTCCTCTAAACCTTCCTAGACTCATTTAGACACTTCTTATGACCTCAAAGCAACAAAATGAACTAGAAGTGGTATATTTTAACAATCCTTGGAGATGCCCCTACATCAGCTCACCTAATGGCTCTTATAATGGTTCCCACATTTTTGGCTAGGAATATAAGAGATTCAAGGGGGAGAGGAGGAGAAGGACCACTAGTCATGAGACTGAATATCATACCATGGTGTGAGAAATCATGTACAAGTCAAGCACAATGGCCAATGGCTAAAGAGAGCATGGACATGGATTGAAGAGTGTCATAGGTGCCATAGTTGGAAACATAATAGGAGGAAAAGTTACCACCTTATTCATACAATTGATGGAGATTATAGTAATGAGAGAGAGGATAGAGGGTAGTGATCCAGGATGACCCATCAATTGGCCCAAGGTAGAGTTGGTCTATAGAGCCACAACTAAGGTGAGGCTTGAGATGAACATGGATGGTAACCCTAAGGTTTGAATTGATTGGTAAGTATCTCATGGATGAGGTACTCATAAGATGAGCTAATGGAGAGATCATGCTTGATGGTCAAATAGATGGGGAGATGGTGTTTAGTGATATCGAGATAGGTAATAAATGGTTAAAATTTATTTAATATTTGACAGTAGAATATTAGCTGTATAAGATTTGTGTGATAGATTGTAGATAGATAGATTTTGAGATATATCTATTATCTAACATCTATCTAATTTAAATTTTTATAGATCCTATGGAGGAGGAGGATATCAAATGGATATCCCTAGTGAGGGGAGTACTCCGTGATATCCTAGATGGGGCACTAACATCATATGACCCTACCACATTAGATGATCTTATGGTACAATCTACCCAAGCTTAGGTGAGCTAGTTTTGACTTAAAAGAGAGGTTGTGATGTGGTTATAGGCATGAAAAGATGGGATAAAACTATCAATATAGGTGGGAGTAGGAGAGGTACAAGCATGGTAGGCCTTGGCTCAAGAGATAACTATGCATTTGGATACCATGATTTAGATAGGGTAGGTATAGGTCCACATGGCCAACCTATAGGGATAGATAGTAGGCTTGAGAAATTTGACATCCTCTTTACAATGTACTATTCAAAGAGGATTGTATGAGGCATTGATGGGTAGCATGGCTAGGCCATGAGATAGACATGATAGATCCTAGTCTTAGAGTTGGAGTGATGTTTTTTTATACTTTTGTATCAAAAACACATGATATATATAGATATCTTATTTTATAGTTGTATTTTGATCTTATGTGTTTTGTATTATGGTTGTGGTTGTGGATGCATGGATATATTTATTTCTAGCACATGTATTTTGCTTTTTGTGTATATGCTAGAGGAAATGTATGTGTTATGTTTTCTTTTCTAACATTATGTAGTACACATGCATGGTTAAAAATAAATAGGTGAAAAATAATTGTTAAAGTATAATTAATCCAAAAAAAAAAGGTATTACACACTATTTCATGTTGATAAATGTGTAATAGCCAGAAATTACTAATTATAAGAAACCAAAGAGTGGTAAACAAGAGGGCAAAAAGTTTTGTTTTTAAACTATGACAAATATTTGGGACTAAATTAAACCAAGTAAAATCACACTAAATCAGGCTGGGAAGTATGAAAATAATGTAATAAAATAGAAAACACTTAAAAGAACAATGGTATAAAAAAATCAATTCAGCCAATCAAGAATACTAAATCATGTTGGGAAGTATAAAAGATAAACAAAATTAGAAGCAATGGTCTTAAATGAAGCATACTAATTCAAATTGGGAAGTATGAAAAACTCAAGAAAATTGTCTGGATTATTACATGAAATTGGAAAATAAGAAGATAAAAATGAAATATTAATGAAGTAAGCATAAAACATACTAAATCAATATGGGAAGCATTCCAATGACATGTAACTCATATTCAATCACATATTATCTCATATTTTAAACATGTAATTTTGTTGTGACTTGGATATTGGAGAATTTTATTATGCCCTTAACCATTGGTGTGTCTAGCGATATGTGTGGCCAACTTGTGGATTACATACCTCTTTTATTTACTTGTTACATTTCTCTATGTTCTTAGATAGGTCAGCCTATGGAATAACCTTGGATAAGTAGACTATATATAAGAGGTAGTGGTTAGTCTTTAATCATCATGTTAAGTACTCTGTTATTAGTGAATTATTATGGAGGTTTCCCCCTCAAAGTGACTTTGATATATTATCTAGTATTCTATTCTATTGTTAATTATCACTATGTAATCTCTCATATTTTCTTATTCTATGCAATATAAAATCATTCTGTGTGAATATCTAAGTAATTTCATTACAAGTGGTATCATAGCTTCAATTTTGAAAAGCTTTCTATGGTGTTTTTTTTCCAGATCTAGTGAGGCATGGCTTTTGAAAGCAGTGAAAGTGAAAAAACATAATTTGCAATTTGGGAAGAATTAATTTTTTCCATCAGTGAAATATTGCTCAAAATGCTTTTGTGAAAAAAAAATTAAAATCTAGAAAAAAAATCCCCTTGCACACTTGCAATCATTGGATTCATCTCAGTAAGATGATTGTAACAATATATTTTGTTGGTACACTTTTTTGGTACAAAAAATTTTACTCTAGTGCACAAAGGTAATCATTGTATTCATCTTGACAAGGTGATCACAATGGTATCATTTCTTGGTAAATTTTTTTGGGCTCAAAACCCTCCTATGGTTTGTTTATGGTAGGTCCTTTAACTCAAGGAATAAAAGGGGCACCAAAAACTCCTGAGAATCCTACCGATGACATGGAATCTAGAACTTTAGATCTAGTGATTTCTCAACTTCAAGAGGACATCAAAAAATTGGTGAGGCATGATGACTTTGTTGCAGTCCAAGCTAATGTTTTAGGGATACATAGAGAGATTAATGGGGTTCATAGTGAATTGTAACATATGACTATGTAATTGGCTATCCTCACATCTCAATTTTAGCCTAACAACCCTCCAATTCAGCATTCAAATCCTCCTCTCAACAACTCCCTTGCTGGTATGAAACCAATTTTTCCAAAAGTGGATATGTGTAAGTTTGATGGTAAGGATCCTCTCACTTGGATTACCCAAATTGATAATTTAATTTAGCTACATCAAACCCCTAGTTCTTAGAGGGTGATAGTGGTATCCCTATATATGGAACTTGAGCAATTCATTTGGTATCATTGGTTATGTGCTCAAAAGAAAATAATTGGTGCTCCTATTACATAGACTATTTTTATTAAGGATTTTAAAGATAATTATCATAATAATGTCTCTAATAACTATTTCAGCCAATTAGCCAAGTTATGGTAAACAAGAACTATGAAGGATTATATTCATTAATTTCATAATCTCTCTTTACAGGTGGAAGATATTACTGAGAGAAATTTGACTGAGCTATTTTTGGGTGGCCTCAAAGATAGCATCTAATACGAGGTTATAATGTTTAACCCAACATCTGTATCAGAAGTTATCCCTAAGGCATGCATGATAGAAGAAAAAGAGATGGTCAAAAGGAAAACTTTCACTACAAGTCTTGATCGTAACTTTTTAGCACCATCATTTCCATAGCCCACCAGATTAACACAATGACAAATTGAGGAGAAGAAACCCAAAGGGTTGTGATATCATTGTGATATAAAATGGAGCAAAGACCATCATTGTGTTGAAAATAAGTTGTTTTACATTGAAGGTGCCAATGATGATGAAGATGATGTAGAAGTACATGATGTAGATGTAAAAGTTCCTAAGGAAGAATCTAAAGACTCTTAGCCTACTATTTCATGTCATGCCTTCTTAGGTATTAGTACTCCCCAAACTCTTGAGGTGATGGGTTTCCTTAAGAAATAGAATGTCACTGTCTTGATTTATTCTGGGAGCACACACAACTTCATCCATAATAAGTTGGCTGCTCATTTGAACTATTTCATTTATCTAGCTCCATAATTTTAGGTTATGATTGTAGATGGTGGTATTATCAGTTGTTTAGGAAAATGTCATAGTATTAATTTGGCCATAAGAGACTACTTATTAGATTCTCTTATGTTTGTTATTCTGATGGGTGGAGCTGATATTATTCTGGGAGTCTAGTGGCTCACCACTTTGGGCACTACTGAGATGAATTTTCAATAATTATTCATGAATTTTCATTATGAAGAAATAATATTTGAGCTAAGAGGATTAAAGGCTAAATCTCCCCAAATTATTATCTCCCATCAAATGAAAAATATTCTCCATAAGGGTGTTGAGGGATTTGTAGCTCGCTTGTTTTCTATGGAAGTACAGTCATCTCCACCTCTTGATCTACAATAAATAATTGATGGTCATTCTATTATTTTTAGAGACATGCCAAAAGGAATTCCACCTAGACACATACATTATCATGCTATCACACTTATTATTAGTAGTACACCACCCAACATAAGGCCATACAGGTATCCCTATGCCCAAAAAAGTGAAATTGAAAATATGGTACAAGAGATGTTGGATGTAGGTATCATTCACCATAGCCAAAGTGAATACTCTTCACTAGTGTCATGGTGAGAAAGAAAGATGACACTTGGAGGATGTTCCCTAACTATAGAGAACTCAACAAGTACACTATCAAATATAAGTTTCCAATTCCTATCATTGATGATATGCTAGATGAATTGAATGGTGATCTTTATTTTACCAAGTTAGATCTATGTTTTGGGTATCATCAATTTAGGATCTGTGATGAAGACATGCCCAAAACTACTTTCAGGACTCATGAAAAACCATTATGAGTTTTTGGTTATGTCTTTTAGTCTAAAAAATGCACCATCTACTTTTTAGAGTTTAATGAATACTATTTTTAAGCCATTTTTGAAGAAATTTGTTTTGGTATTCATTGATGATATCCTTATTTATAGTAAATATTGGGCAGACCATTTGCAACATGTGAAATAAGTACTCTCCATTTTGGAGTAAAATAAATTGTATTCTAAACCTTCCAAATTTACTTTTGGGGCTGGTGAGGTTGAATATTTGGGTCATTTGGTGTCTTATGAAGGAGTGAAAGTGGATCCTAAAAAATTCCAAGTAATGGTGGACTGGCTAATTCCTAAGACACTCAAGAAACTTTGGGGATTTTGGGGGTTTACTGGTTACTATCACAGATTTGTTAAAAATTATGGTAGTATTATAGCCCCACTTACCTCTATTTTAAATAAAGACTCCTTTCATTGGATTGATATAGCTACTCGGGCATTTGAACAATTGAAATTGGCTATGTGCACTACTCCAATATTAGCCACTCCTAATTTTTTTAAGACATTTGTGGTTGAATGTGATGCATCTGGGTATGGTATGGGTGTTGTACTCATGTAAGAAGGTAGACCACTAGAATTTGAAAGCCATCAACTCAAGGTTAAAAATCAGCACAATCTCATCTATGAGAAGGAAATGATGGCTATTTTGCATGGAGTCAAACAATAGAGACCTTATTTGATGGGTCATCACTTTCAGGTAAAGACTAATCATGGTAATCTTAAATATTTTTTAGAACAAAGGTTGTCATCTGAAGAATAATAAAAATGGGTAACTAAAATGTTAGGCTATGATTTTGAAATAGTCTACAAAAAAGGCAAGGACAATGTGGTGGCAGATGCACTATCCAGAAAAGATGAATTAGTTGAGGCATTACTATGTGCCATAACCATTTTGTAGGTAGATTGGCTATAGAAAGCATGATCATAATGGGAACATGATAGTATTACTCATGATTTGATTCAAAATCTTCATCAAGGTTTAAGTGGATTTAAAGAACTCACATGGAAAGGTAGTGCATTATGGTATAAAGATAGATTGTACCTATTTAAGAATTCTCTTCTTAAACAAAAAATCCTTCAAGAACTTCATGCAACTCCAATTGGGGGTCATTGAGGATTTTTTAAAACCTATCACAGAATCAAGAAATATTTTTTTTAGGAAGGCGTCAAGGGGGATGTCCAAAAATATGTGGCTGAATGTATGATCTGTCAACAAAACAAAGGCAAAACCATCAAAAATCTAGGTCTTTTATAGCCTTTATCTATCCCTAGCTAGCATTAGGAAGAGGTATATATGGATTTCATTATAGGGTTACCAAGATATGATGGTCAAAATATTATCATGGTTTTTGTAGATCGTCTCAGTAAGTATGCTCATTTTTATTCATTATCCCAGCCTGCATGGAAACCCTAAGATCATTGTCAATAATAGAGATCCCATCTTTACTAGTAATTTTTAGACTAAGTTATTTACATGTTTAGGCACCTAATTGGCTCATAGTTCATCCTATCATCATTAATATAATGGAAAAACTAAGGTAGTCAACAAATTTTTGGAAGGATATCTCCATTGTTTTATTTTTGATAAATAGGATAAATGGGTTCATTCGTTGTCACTTGTTGAATAGTGGTATAATACTTATGTTCATAGTTCTTCCAAAATGTCTCCTTTTGTGTCACTATATGGATACCACCTTCCATCCATCACTTTAACCTTGAAGTTCCATCTTAAGGTTCATGCAATTGAATAACATATTCACCATCAATAGGAGGTCCTTGTGAGTTTGTGTGAAAATTTAGCTATGGCCTAGAATCACATGAAGCAACAAGCAGATCAACAAAAAAATGAGAGTCATTTTGACATTGGTGATTGGGTCTTTGTTCACTTAAAATCATACAAATAAATGTCATTAAAGTAAAAAAAAAGGATAACAAGATGTCCCCTAAGTATTATGGGCCTTATCATATCTTGCAAAAAATTGGCAATGTGGCCTACAAGTTAGATTTTTCTTCATCCGCTCGCATACATCCAGTATTTTATGTATCATGCCTAAAAAAAGTCATTGGAAATAGATTTACCATTGAAATAGAATTAATATAATTGGATGAGGAATGTAGAGTTGTTCTTAAATTCTAAGGCGATCCTTTAAATTGTACCAAGTAATTGCATTTTAGCACAATTATAGAATACCTGATCAAATAGAAGAATATATCATGTGAAGATGCCACTTGGGAGGATGAATCATTTGTGCAGTATCATCTAGAGTTGTCACAACATTGAGGATAACATTGTTTTGAAAGGGAAGGGCTTATTATGCCCTTAACCATTAGTGTGTCTGGGGATATGTGTGGCTAACTTGTGGCTTACATACCTCTTTTATTTACTTATTACATTTCTCTATGTTTTTAGATAGGTCATCCTATGTAATAACTTTAGCTAAGTAGACTATATATAGGAGGTAGTGGTTAGTCTTTAATCATGTTAAGTATTCTACTATTAGTGCATTATTGTGGAGGTTTCCCCCTCAAAGTGACTTTACTATATTATCCAATATTCTATTCTACTTGAAATTATCATTGTGTAATCTCTCATATTTTCTTATTCTATGTAATATAAAATCATTTTGTATGAATATTTAAGTAATTTCAATACAAATTTGGTGAGGAAGGCCAGGTCCTATCTATGGTCTTACACTGTAACTCACAAATGGAATCCCTAGGGGAGTGAAATTAATGTGAAAATATGGTAATAGGTGATGTTTTAAAATTGAAATTAATGTGAAAATATGGTAATTTGTGAGGAAGGCCAAGTCATATCCATGGTCTTACAATACAACTCACAAATAGAATCCCTAGGGGAGTGATTAGTGAAAAAATTAATATTTCTCAAGGGGAAATATTATGGTTGTAAGAAGTAAAAAATGGAATGTAAAAAATGTAATTTAGGCTTATTATGAGATTACCTTAGAATATAGGAGAAATACTAAGGACATAATAAGACACTAAGTGACTAGTGACCATCAATATATAGAGAATACATGTTCTCTATAGACACAAAGCTGTGTAGGTAAATAAGTGTGATATTAAGATCAACTCATGTAGGTACTTTTGTACAATAAAAATAAAATAGATCTACCTTCCCATAATGTGTTCCCTATTCCTCAAGACCCCTTACAGAGCCATCAGTCTACTACAAATATTGGGTACTATTGTGAGAAAGCAGGTAGCACTAAAATATTTTTTTGTTCTCATTTTATAATATTCTAGCCTATCACACCCTAATGGACCTAAAATCTATTATGAGGCCAACTATGGAGTTTAATATTTGATTAGAAAAAAAATATGTGCTTAGAATCACATATTTTAGTGTGATTTGACTTTTAAAACTTTTGAGTGTTTCCTTTTAGATCATTGTCTTTTGTTAAATGATTTGGCTTTTGAATAGTTTTTATGGATTTTAATATTCCTCCTCTGTACAAACTTGGAATGACCAATAATGAGAGATAGAGTGATACACATGAATGAGCTTTAGGCTTTGGCTAAAGGAAGATAAGTATTCAAAGATAATACTAACTAGAACACTTAAGCTTAACTATGAACCAAAATGTTATCTCAAGTCTCAACCATCTATATGCTTAGTTTATGAAAGGGAATAAAGGGGAATAAAAAGATATCCAAAGTGGACTAGTAAAAGGATATTATAATGAGATGAATTGTTTTTCAACTAATCACATGGTACATAAGAAATGACTAAAGGGAGCAAGGTTTGTATAACCAAGTCACAATAAATATTATCCATGTTTATAGAGATAAGATAGAAAAAAAACATGACAAAGAATAAGGGAGTCATTAGAAATTAACTCAAGAAAAAAAAGTGAAATTATGGAAAAAGAAATCCATAAGAGAATATAATGACATCATAATTAATATAAAGTGTGAAACCAAAGTCACCATGTAAGATAAATAAGCATTTGACACAATGCCAAATGATATAAAATAGATAAATGTAAAGTTGGATCACACGTCCAATCCAAATGAAAATTTTATAAAACAATGTATATGTTCATAAATACTAATATATTTATCCACACACATTATCCATAACATCTGATAAATCTCTGTGATGTTGAATGCAAACTATAGCTAATGTCTCATCGATCTTTAGTGAAATTTAATAAAATAATTTACATCAAATCTCATCAATAAAAAATATAGGAATGACTAAAGGGTCATGTTTAATATAACTATCATGCAAAGGATTCTCATAAAGATGCATGGGAGTGGTTTCTATAGGAGATGAATGGGTCATCGGTAAGGAAGGTGCCACAAGTGAGGGACTCATGGGTAGAGAAATATCCATGTGTGAGGGAAGGTCCACAAGTGAGGGACTCATAGGTAGAGGAATAGTAGGTGAATAAGGGACCACAAGAGGAGATGGAACCATATGAGGTGGAACCATGGGGGAAGAAGGAGAGCATTCTTAAAATAATGATCTATGGGAGGAATGGTAGAAGGTATAAGAATGGTTAGGAGCTGATCCTTGAGATGTTGTTGAAGGATGCCAAAATGATTGGTGTGATGTGTGCCATATTAGTGCTAGATATAATATACCTCTGCATACTTAGGAATATATTTAGGTAATAATTTTGGGGGAGGTATAGCCTTATATGAGGGCTGAGGAGTAGTAAGATGCAAAGTGTTAATATATTGTCATAGCTTGCGATAATTTATGGATTATTTTTTATTTATGTTGTAGAAATAATAGACACACCTATAAGTAATCTTGGTAGGTGTAATCATAGGAGGAGGTGTAATAGAAGCCAAAGGAGCTTGGTATAGGGAACAATCTCTAGTCTAATGATCAATAAATTTATGAATGTCACAATAAGGCTTATCAACCCATTTCATGGATGAAATAACTATTTATAGTAAAGGGATCAAACTATCGCCAAAAAAAGGTAGATCTGGTGGAGATATTAGATGAGGCTCAACTGAAGGAGCAATAAGATCATAATCAAAAATATATTTAGTTAAAGAAAGAGTGGGAATGGGATCTGAACTAAGCTCTACTGAGGGAAGGGTAGGGTCCATATAACATGAAGGAGAGTCACATTCATATTAGGGACAAACATGCTATATGGGTCATAGTATCTAGTAAAGTGATAGGGACCAGTCATATCATGATCCATAAACATACTCCTATGAGGTTCTTCAGAAATGAGAGGTGTCTATACCATCTTTACCCTATGATAAAGAGGAAAAATACTACAATTAGGAATGATATAAGATAGAACATGGGAATATTTACTAAAAGACTAAAGCAAAGAGGAATGATAATGAATAATCTTAGCATCTCATGCTTGAACTAGACATCCTAAGAATGGATCATCTAAGGTATAACCATCATCATAATTAGGTGTATGAATATCAATAATGAAGGTAGGGATGAATTTATCATCTAATGTGGTGTGATGAATGGAATTCTGAGTCTTAGTTAAGATAACAAGGATGTTATCATAATTTGGTTGATAAGAAAAAGGTTGTAAAGAAGTGGGAAGCTGAGAGATGAGATGAGGTGAGAGATTGAAAGTTTTAATTTTGAGATTGATCTCATCAGGCTCATCATCATCAAAATGCAAGAGGTTAGGGGTATATTCTTGATGAGTTTGGGATGACCATTATAACCTTAGGTTGAATTAATAGGAAGTTAAAGCATTGATATTTATGAAATGGAATGTTTGGAAAGGTTCAAGGGTAGGAATCTTGAATACACCATAATCTTGGAATTGTTCAAAATTATAAGGCTTGGTGTCACCCTAAATCCTATAGATGGATCCATTATGAGGAAATTTGATACATTTACAAGTGAAAGAGGTAATTTCTCTCATACGATGAGTCCATGGCATACCAAGTAAAATGTTATAAGATAGAGGAAAATTGAATATCATCACCTTCATGTGAATGGTGACATATGGGATGGTAATGTGGAACCACACACAACCTAAAAGAGGCATTTTCCTTCATTCATAGCCTTGACATGTGTTACATGTGGATTTAATATTACATTTAAAATATCTAAGGGTTTGGATAAAATTGAGAGAGGATATACAAGTTCCATAACCCTCATCAATCAAGGCATGTTTGACTTAGATATCACCAATTTGGACACTAATAAATAGAGGAAATCTACATGAAGTAGAATCTTATTAAGAATCATAGAAGCAATGGGGAATTTTAGGGAAAGAGAAGTGTCCATTTTTTCATCCACATGTATGGACATCTCTTCATACTATTATAACATGCTATCTTATGATCCAAATAAGGTGGTTTCACATCCTACTAGGGGAGGGTGAGGGATGTTCATTTTGAACAAAAGATACATGAGATAGTTATGATGATGTAGAGAACTCCTCATAAGTTCAAGAAATGGTATTTGAGATAGGAGATTAGTGAGTTCCATGATAGGATCCCACTCATCATAACCCATAAGAAGATTATTGGAAAGAGATTTATAGTGTTGAAGGAGATATTTTTAGGAGGAACCAAAGTGCATGTGAATTTATGTTGATAAAAGGTAAATAGTTTAATTAGAGGACAAGTTTATATATTATGTTGAGAAGATTGGGTAGTTGATGTAGGTTGGGTTTGAAAAGTATTATAAGAAGTGTTTTTAGAATCTTGAATATCTTTGGTGATAGGTAGAGAAGATGGAGGGATGGTAGAAATACTATGGGAAGTGTTATGTAAGGAAGTGTTGTAATTGGTTCATCAAAAGATATAAGGTCATCTTTCCCCTACTTGTTTAAGTGAGTTAGATAATAATCTTGGATAACATGAAATGTGTGTGATAATGGAGAAGTGTAGAGGGGATGAGGATCAATGAAATTAACCACCCTTCACATATTAGTCATATTTTCCACATTCTCTTCAAGAGTTGGGTCAAGAAGATTGTCAACATTATTGGTATAAGGGGTGGGATTATCTTAGGTATCTTGGTGATTTAGAAGAGAATATTTATAGATAGCCAAATGAGCATTAAATTGATTCAAATATTGATATTTAGTTTATGTTTCATGGGATTTGAAATCAATTTCATATGCTTATTAGTGTTGATAAATGATAGAATCATGGTCAAAATTGGGACCAAGAAGGAAATCCATAGTCAAATTATGAAACAACCTATAGGTCTCATGAGAATGACTCCAAATATAATGAAATAAATAAAATTTATTGGGATCATACCAATATTTCATATGACGAGCGGGATCAAGTTCTCATGGGAGAGGCCTTGGTAGATGTTTTAGTAATTCTATTGAGGATAAAGGTTTGAGAACATTGATGTTATTAGTTGAAGATAAATGAAGATTAGGGATGTGGTTGGGAGGGGAAGCTTATTTTGAATATTGGTTAGGAATAATAGTTTGAATAGTGTAAATGGTATCATAAGAGTCTGTGACACCATCATTGGTAGCACAATGATTCTTGTTCTTAAGTAACATGCAAGTACCCATAGAAGGTTAGGATGGATCAAATTGATGCATAAGGAAATATTGACTTTTAACTTGGTTAATAGCCTCTTTCAAAGTACATGAGAGAGAGTCTAGGCCTAATATTGCAACTTGGGAAAAAGAAGATTGGTAAAGAAATTGAAAATTTTGTCATCTGCCATATTATGTTTACATTTTTTAGACAAGGTCTTCCATCATTTAATGAAAGCTTGTGTAGTTTTGGTTTCAATTTTCTTACAATTTATAAAATGGGCCAAGGTATTATCAAGAAGATCACTAGTTTGGAACTATTAGACTAGATAATTTATTAAATATTTCAAACTATTAATATAATGAGTTTTAAGTTGGTTGTACAAATCTAAAGCATCACCCATGAGAGTTTTGGCTAATCACTTGGTAGAAACAAAGGTATTTAATTTGACCAAGTCTTTATATAGATTTATAAATGTTTTTAAATGAAGGATAGGATTAGTTAACCCATTGTAAGAAATGGTAGGGATGATACCTCGTATATCAATATTAGAAATTTGAGATGTAAGAGGCTCATTTTTAAGGTGCTTGATTGTATTATTGACAAGAGGAGGTTGAAGGATAAGATTACCATGGGAATCCCAAAGAGGAGATGGGGGAACATTTTTATTATGTGTGCCCATTGGCATATATTGAGGGTGGATTTGAAGATGGATAAGGTGATTTTGCATTTTCATCATTTGATTTGCATTGTTAACTTTAAAATCATTCATTTGATCAAGAGTTTTTAATAAGAGTTGATGGGTTTGATTTGAATTATTGGAATTATTTAAAGTGTTATAATTGGTAGTAGTTGCTTGCATACCACTAGAAGTGTTGATAGGAGCTTGAGAAGAGATGTTAGTAAGTGAGGCACTAGTGGCATAATTTTATTGTGTGGAAAAAGATTGACTAGTAGAGGAAAGAGAAGAATCAACACTAGAGGAATGATTACCATGGGTATAAAATGATGCACTAGTGGAATAATTGAGAAGAGTGTGTCTTGGAATAGGCCCACCAGATGTAGAACCTGCCATGTTAGTAGAGATACTAGGCATGGAGGTAGAAGAAGATAAAGAAGAAGAAGAAGAAGAAGTCATGGTATAAGAAAGGGGTCAAAATAGAGGGAAGAGGATAAGAAGCAAAGAAGCTAGTATCCCCAAATCCATGTGAGAATGTAGGAGAAGGTGAATGAAGTTACTTACATTGACCACTTATCATGAGTTGCTAAATATTAGAAATATCCTTTCCTCGATGTTAAGGAAACTCATAGATGAAGAAGAGAATTTTTGGTGTATACTTTAATTCGGGTTGATCTTCAAGTGAGAAGAGAGTATTTAAAAGTGAAGAATAATGAGGAGGGTTCCCATAGTTTATTATATGAGTGTCTATCTGAACACTAATTTCATCTAAGATAGGAACTACAAGATGCTTATGGGATAATTAGTAAGACTCATTGTATCTATTGAATTCAACTTAGTGTTGTCTTTAAATAAGAATTTTATGATGAAGGATGGAGATTATTAAAGGCAAAGGTGATGCAAAATCAAGGAAATACAAATGCATAGATAAGAGTACAGAGTTGATTGGGTTAACCTAATATTAGAATAGGGTATAAAAATTAAGTGAATAAGGATACAGAGTTGATAGGGTCAACCTAGGATAGGTAATAACTTGATAAAGATACAAATTTGACAAGGTTAATGTAGTTATATATCCTGAGAGGCAAAAAATAATATTGGGTTAACCAGGTAGAATCAATATTGTAGATAGGGGAACATATAGTCTATAAGAGATTGTGTCGAATAGAATGATAGTGTATTAAAAATAGGGAAATTTTTTGAAATGTAATTGAAAGTAATAAATGAAAGTAAACACACAATCAATTAGGTCAATAACAATGATCTAATTGAGGCACAAAACACAAAACCTTGAACTAATCCTAGCCCATGCAAGTTTTTGCAATACAAATACAATGAGTAAAGAGCAAGCAATCAACTAAAAAGTAAATGCTAATTAAGTGGTCATCCTAAGTGTTTTTAGATTATAAAGTGTTATTTTAAGTGTGATATGGAAGTTGGTTGAAATTAGGGAACTAGAAAGTAATATATGGATGGTTTTAGGATGTTTAGGCTGAAAGGGATCTGTGTTAGCAATGGTACTAGCTTGGTATTGGGGCCTACCCCCTCACTTCACATTCCTATAATGATAAGTGTTTCACATGCTTTGCCAATATATACCATTAACCACGTGTTTATACTTGGCTATAAAACCAAGTTGGCTTCCCCTTGGTGATGAAATCTTAGTAGGTAGGCCATAGGTAGATAAATGTTTAAATACATTTTGAAATTATGTGATTTGGTAGTGTGTGCAAAAAAAGAAAAATAGTACAACTAAATGGTATATTTAAAAACCACCTAATTATACTATGTGATCTAATCTAATCATGTAAAAAATTTAAAGTGAAAATGTGAAGTAATTACTATCATATAGTTATTAATTTCTAATTTGAAACACATTACAATGTCAGTTCAAATGATAGTATATACAAATATTATAGAACAGATTCAACAATGTCATTACTATATTATAGAAGTAAGAGTCTTTAATAACTATGTTGATAGGGTAAACCTAGTCTTTCAAATAGAAGACTAAATACATAACTTGGTCAACCTAGTTTGTTATATGATGGTAGTTTTAAATACTATAAATTATGCAAAATATAATTGTAAGGAAGAATTGAAATAAAAGAGAGAGAGAGAAAGGAACCTTGGTGGGTTGTAATATGTATAGGGATGTGATATTTCTATGAAGTTCCTTGAATATCACTTTTAAATTTTATTGTGTTGACTAGGTCGACCTAGTTCTATAATTCCCTATTTAATGAAACTTGTTAAGATGACTATATTGGCTTGGTCAACCTAGTATGTTTTATAGAAGCCTATTAATATTAATATATTAACTTGGTCAACCTAGTATGTTTCTTGGAAGTTAATAAGAGTAATATATTTACCTATTTGACCCAGTAACCTATATCTGATAAATACTTACACAAAAAGAATAGAGTCATTTTTATGCAACTATGTGTTAAACCTACACACAAAAGTTAGAAACTATACTGACCCTATCAACCTAGTATCGTAAATATAGAAAAATAATAAATAAAATGATAGAAAATGAAAAACATGAAAGAAAACTTGAAAGGGTTAGATTCACTTCAGGTTGACCATAATGTATGCAATCACAAATGCATTAGATTTAGAAATCAATCCTAGCTTAGAGAAGATAGATCCAACTTAAACTTCTGATTGGGGATACATTAGATAATCAAGAACATGAATAATATGGGGATCTAATAGACCTAATTATGGGATATCTTAACATAAAAATAATATTAGGGAAGGTTTTTAAGACTCTAGTTAAGTAAGATCATGCAATAAATCTAACTAAGACCTATGTTTTCATATTCACCAAGCTAATAACAAGTAAATAAAAAAGTCTAATCTAGTGCTCACCAAATTTTTTGGCACAAAGTGAGGGTAATAAACACTAAAATTAAACATACATAGAATACATATACACACATCAATGTATATGTAATCCTAATACATGGAAGAGAAGTGCAAATACATATTTATCTACTCTTATAAAGGAAGAACAAAGTTAGGAATACTTATCCTTGAAGATGAACATGTCAAGCCTTAATCTCTCCCTTAGCCAAGGTGCTTCATAAGAGGTTATTGTGGTATGTAAAGATGACAAGGATAGATCATCTATAGGCTACACAACCTATCAATGTATCTAAAAGACTTCTCCATAAGATATAATCCATATCTCTGAATAAAGTATAAAACCCTAAGCTTGATCCTCAAGTAGAATGGTGGATAAGTAGATGCATAATATATCTTACTTATTATTTTATTATCTAAATATTGGTTAAATGATATTATATATATATATATATATATATGTATGTATGTATGTATGTATGTATGTATGTATGTATCTATAACCCTAAGCCCTTTTGAAAGTTTTGGCCAATAGGGTTGACCTAGTCGACCTAGTACTATTATTAACAAAAACTAACTAGGTCATAGGCTAGGTCATCCAAAAGTTGACCTAGACCTTAAATGAGTTTCACCAATAAGAGTAAAAGGTCAACCCATTCGACCTAGTAAAATAAATTATCAAAAGGGGTTTTAGGTTAGGAAAAGGGGTATGAAAAGTGGTTGTTTTATTTTAATTTTTGTTCACTTCTTAATTTGGAAGCAAGTAATGAAACTAGTAATAGGGGTGTGTAGAATAATACCTGGTAAAAGTGCATGCATGATCTAGATGATGGTAGGAACTCCTCTTTGGCTTAGAAGGAATAACTTGTAGATAAGAAAGACATTGTAACTTGGTAATGAAAGGTTAAAGCAATTTGGATAGAATGATATTACTTTGATCTTCAAAAGTGATTTCGATAGAGGTTTGGGTCTCCATTGATGTTACTTGATTCTTGAACAAATGCTAGATACATGGATGTAAGATAGCTTGGATGTAAATTGCTAGATTTTTGGATCCTTTCACTTCTTACTTCTCTCCTTTTATAGGATGAAGTTACTAAATGTGCAGGAGGAAGTTTCTAAATTCATAGAGGAAAGAGTTACTAATTTTGATGTTTTAAATCAAGCTAGCCTTACATAAGGGAAGTTACTAAATATAGCCATGCTTATCTCATATAGATGGTAATGTTTTATAGCTTTAAAGGAGGCTTGGAGACCTGACCGTCGATGGTCAAGTTAACTATTGACAATTAAGATGACCATTGATGGTCAGGGTTTTAGAGGAAAAAGGGTGAAAGGGGTGAATTAACAAGTTAAGTTGGTAATTTAATAAGTGGGCTAAGTCAACTAGGTAGTCAAATAGCTTCAGGGTTGGGTAGGGGTTCTACATGTTTTGACATCTAAAACTATGCAATTTTTGAGTGTCTATATTTTACCCCTTTTTTGTTATATGGTTTTAAATTAACAAGTTACAAAATAAAAAAACAAATGGATTATTGGTCATGGTCTGATTGCCTTGATTATGGGATAAGGTGTTGCTCCTCAAATCAAGAGTTGATAGAATGAAAATGAATTCAAGTTAGGGTTTGATAAATGGGAGATAAGCAATCATAATGTGGGTGACACAAAATGGGTTGGGCATTTGAAATGTAAATATGCACACAAAATATGACTAAGTGTGATAATTAAAATTTCATAGAGACTAAATTCGCCAATGTTAATAAAAATAAGGTTAGGTTTTATGGAGATATATGATAGGAGAACTAGTCTATAGCATTTCTCATAGATGATCATGTTATACTTATCAAGTCATCTAGATAGGGTCAATGTTGTGCACAGGTATCTGGGGTAAGAAGTGCTCTCATAAAACAACATAAATGGTTTGGTCACACATGAGGTAGTATAAATTTCAAAAGTTTAACTTGGCAAGGTTAGTCAATGTGATCAAAATGATCAAGGTGAGGTCATCGCAAAACATGCAAATGTTGAGGTCAAAATGGCCAACATCGAGGTGGACATGGTCAGATGGGTTGGTTGAAGTAGGGTAATTTCTAAGAGGTCCAATTCTATTTTGGTAGAGAGTATGTGATCTCCTAAAAGGTTAAAACCAAGGTAGGGTGCACTTAAAATTTTTGAAAATGAGGTGGGGTATCCTAACCATTGATAGTTAGGATTTTCTCTTAGGTTGACCATCGATGGTCACCCTAATCATCGATGGTCAGGAAGAAAACTTAAAATTAATAAGGTTTAAATTAAAATGGTAACTCATTTTTACCATTTGACTTTAGTTGTTTTGTGCTCTAGGTGATTGGTGCATTTTGTCTTCTTGTGTTTGCTTGTTGAGGTGGAGGTGATCTTCTGGGTGATTGTGTGTGTAAGGTTGACTTGAGTGGTGATTGATGGAGGGTAGATGAGGATGCAGTTGGGTAGTGGTACAAGGGCTTTGACCATGCTATTAATCATGGAATAAGGTAAGATTTTTCTTAAAATTGATATCATATCATAATTAATTATGTTTTAGTTGTAGTGTAGTTAGTGGTGAAAATTTGGGTAGGGTTTTAAACTAGTTATGGGGAAATGATGCCCTAGTTTAGGTTTTTGTTGATTTGGGGCAAATTAATGGTTGAAATTGATAAGTTAAGGGTGTGATAAGTTTGAATTGGGATGGTAAGGAGTCTCAGCTAGGTGTATTGTGGTGTTTAGGTATGTTGATGTAGGTTTGGAGGTCTAGGGTTTGAGGGTCATGCTATTAGTGATCACACATAGTGACTATCGATGGTTTGACCTAATTATCGATGATCAAACCTAGGGGTAAAAGGATCCTAAGTAACCATCGATGGTGTAATGAACCATCGGTGGTAAATGGAGCTAAGGAGAATGAATGAAAAGTGAAAAATGAATGAAAATATTCTAAAGTGTTGTAGTAGGAAAGTTTGGTGTAATAATTTTACTAAGTATTGGAAGTAGGTTGAAAGTGAGTAAAATGTGTAAATTAAAATGGTGTAAGTTTTTAGTAAAATTTTTATAGTTGGTAAATTTATTTAAATGTGTAAAGGTGGGTAAAATTGTGGAAATTAAAAGTGTAGAAAATGGTAAAGTGGATTAAGCCATTGTAATGTGCTAGGTGTTCCAAATAATGTGTGAGAGTTGGGGTTGAATAGTTAGGGAAATAATTTGGGATAGATTAATGTTTTGCATGAGGGAGAGGTTTGATTGATCACTATAGGTAAGAAAATAGATGTCATGGTTGAGGTTAGAAGAGGTGAAAAAAGATAGGTTTAGATTGGTAGTTATAATGATGTATAAAATGAAGTATGCATACTAATATTGGTGTGTTGTAGGCCCATGACTGAATTTAGATGAGGAACTGGGTCCCACAAATTTTTGTCAATGTTTGAGATGTAATAACCATAGAGGAGAGAAGATATATGGAGATAGTTAGACTAGGCATGATGATTCATTATTGGCATCTACCGTGATATGTGGGTATGATTATGGCCCTCATCAAGAGATGGGACCCAACCATAAACATATTTTTTTTATTGATAAGGGAAATGATGATTCTCTTGGAAGACATTCAGTGTATCACATAGCTACCCATTCATAGGGAGCCAACATACCATATAGAGAGTGAGAATATTGACTATCATATAGATTTAATGTATGGGGAAGATCAAGTACATGCTTAGTTTCACTCAGGTAGATTCAGCTATAGACCCCTGTACCAAAGGGATCTTGCAGATACATGTCTACTCATGATTATTATGGTGGTTGTGTCTTACTTCATGGTGCCAAATTTGAGTAGCAGTCATTTTCCATACCTATTACTAGGGGTGATAGGGGAGATGCTTCTAGGGAGGACTATGTTTAGATGGGCCCCAGTGTTATTAGTGTAGATCTATAAGGAGCTATGGGACTTTAGAGCATGTAGGTGATATGGGATCAATGTTGGGTTCATGCTCCATTGTTGGGCATATGAGCACATCTAGGTACTAAGACCCATGGGGGCACCCTAGGATAGATTTATCTAGGAGCCATTTCTTGTTTATTTTACTAGATGGAGAGGTAATTATGCATTGATAGGTGTTGGTGGTGGTGGCTGAGATATTGAGTGGTTCAAGAAGACCTTAGATGGGTTTGTGGTAGGTGACATAGTATGGAGGCCATATGTAGGTTGGCCTAGGTGGCTCAAGTATAACTACCAAACATTATCCTTATAGAGATGACATTATATTTATGGGTGATAGGATACAGAGATAGAGCTTATCCCATTTGAGTGAGTGTAGAGACAGTTTAGACTTGTTCAAGGTATCCCACTAGATGTCCCTAGATATAGGAGAGGATGTCAAGTTTGAGTTCCTAGAGCCATAATTGTAGGATGTCATTTTGGACTGTGATGAGTTATCAGCTAGAGCCACCATCGATGATGTAAGGGTTATGAATGGTTATGTGATGTGGTACCAGGATAGATATGTAGTGACTAATTTTGGATGGGGTGATGGGGGTAACATCCCATGGATGTGGATCCTATAGGCGCACTAATACAAGATGTATAGGCAATAGTAGTATTAGTAGTAGTACAAGCCTAGATTATTGGCTTATAGGGATAGGTGGCCATTTTATAGGGTTATATTGTCACTTTATAGGGTCAAGTTGTCATTTTGATGGGAGAGCAAGATCAGGTTAGGATCTCTCTTGGGTTGGTGACATAGGAGAGAGATTCACTAAGACAGAGGGTAGGAGTGGCTACAGAAATAATAGTAAGAGGACCACCTAACATAGTTTTGAGGATACAGTACTTAGCCATCATGGAATAATTGAGATATTACAAGGTTATAGTGCTAGTTTGGTAACCGTTGGAGATGTGATATGGAGAGTATTGGGCTAGCTTGGTAGGGGGTCCATCTATAACTACTCTAAGATAGTAGGCTTTGATAGTGGGGTAGATAGGGATATCAGGGGGACCACCACTAGATGGTATTTTAGGTGTAGGTGCAAATGGAGCTAGTGGTAGTGGTGCAAGTGGTAGCAATTTTGGTACCCCAGGGTCTTGACTTGTTTAGTTTGGGAGACATGGATGTACATTAATTTGATTTTAGCTTGCATGTTGATGACGTGAGATGTATATGAGAGAGAGAGACATGGATTCATTATGACATGTATTTCCTTATTGATGTATATGAGGATTATATGTTGGTTATATCAATTGTATTGTTGACATTTGATTATATTGATGACATGTTGACTATGACCTGATGATTATGTTCTGATGTTTATATATGTTTATGATGTTTATGATATGTATTGATTATGTATTAGTGTATTATGATGATGATATGTAGATGTTTTATCATGAGAGGATATGTATATTGATTATTGTTTTTCACATTTGGCTCATTATGAAGTTTTGATGATGTTTTTTTATAAGTGATGACATGAGCTTAGGTATGTATGATTTTAGATATGCGATGATTGATTTGATCTTAGATATGTGGCTCATAGATGTATATGATTTGTTTAATGTATGGATATGATATATATATATATATATATATATATATATATATATATATGTATGTATGTATGTATGTGTGTGTGTGTGTATATATATATATATATGATCAAATATGTGAGTTTGGTCATAGAATGATATGGTTCATGATGTGAATATGGATATGAGATAGATGATTTTTAGGGATATACGATCATGGTGACTTTATGTTATAGATAGATTAGTTGATGTATAGATGTTGATGGTAAAGAGAATGATGATATTGTTCACATTATTTCATAGTTATGATGTGGCATGGTTATTATGTCATAGTTATGATGTGGCTTAGGGATAATTGCTTATGATGTATATGGGAAATGGTAAATGACATGGTTTATGTGGTTTGTGTACACAATGTGATTTATGGATAAGATTATAGATATGTGGATGATGGTTAGCTCATGAGTTTTGATATTTATGTATGATGGGTGTTGTAAGGTTTAGGAATAGCAATATGTTCATGCCCCATTCCTAATTTATGTGAAATTGACAATATGTTTTATCTCATGTTTTAATAGGTATGATGTGTTGATAGGTATAGCTTATGGATGAAGGAATTAGAATGTGTTTTGTGAGTAGATATTTGAATTTGATATGTTGATATGTTTAGGTGATGTGGTGTGTATATATGAGGGGTGTTGTGTTTATTCATGATGACAGATAAGATGGTTTTGATTGTTTATGTTAATGATATGGTTTGTGATACATTTGATGTTTGGATGCATAGATGGGATATGTCTCTTAATGCGGTGAGGCATATGGATTAGGGCTGTGATGAAAATGATGTTTTGAATGTTTGGATATGATATGTGAGATTGGGATATAATGAAGACACATAAAGTTTGTATAGGTAACAAAATAAATGTTGTAAAAAGATAAGAGAATCATGAGACACATGTCTTCATGAACTAATAATGATAGGGTAAGAAAGGCATGATGATGTCATTGACAAAGGCTTGACAAAACCAAAGTTGGATTGGCTTAATGAAAATGAGCCTTTTGAATTCTTTGCATGATCATGATTTGATCGAAAAGAAGGTATCAAGATCATTTTATGTCAAGTAAGCTCATAGTTCCTTTATTTTAGAGAGTGTAAGAAGGGAGAGTAGGGCATAGGTAGATGGTTGAATGAAAATGGTTAATATGGGAACCTAATGTGGGTTAGTTTTCCCCTTCTATAGGTGACCTAATAAATATAATAAGTCCATATTTGAATATAAAGTGTAGACTGATCAATGCAAGAAGTCTATGAAATATATATGAAAGAGCTGATTGTGGCCCTTTTGGGATAGCTTGCTTTGATTTTGATATAGGGCCCCCCTTTTTCATTTTTTTTGTTTTTGATAAAAGGGGTGAAGCCAATCAATGTGTGAAATGTTAAATGATTTATTTGACAAACTTCAGTTATCCATCCTTCAAGGGAGTGGTCTAAATTTAGATTTGTTTTAGTTATCCTTCAAGGGAGTAGTTTATTTGTTAAGAAATTTTATAGTTGTTAAGTAGTTGTCCCTCAAGGGAGTGGTATGTAATGCTAGAGATATGGACCCATGTGATGTTTTGGTATCCTAATTTGATTTTAGGTGCTAGTTTTAGACATGGACAAGTCTATTTCGGCTTAAAGGTCTAGCTTTATGGAGGCAAGACTTTTAGCACAAAGGTTAATGATGGATGAGGAAACATGGTTTGAAGGACAACTAATCATGGGATTCCATCTGAATAGAGACAAAAAGTATTCATGAGAACCATACCATGGATAGAGCCATGGTATCCATGCTTAGGATTAGGTTATAAATGTGATGAATAATCACATGGTCCTATGTTGTAATAAATTATTCCTAAGAGGAAAAGGGATAGGTAGGTGAAGGGAAGTGAAAATCTCATAAACCAAGGGATGAGCTTAATTTAGACACAAAGGTGACTTTAATATTGTTTTAACAATAGAAAGGATGCAGATGTGAAGCATTGAGAGGCTTAGGTTCTAATTTTACTTTAAGATAGGACAAATGATAAGCTACTAATCCATACTTATGGGTTATAATGTAGGGTCTAAGACAACTAAAAAAAAACTTGTCTTTTTTTCTTTTCTCCATATTGTTTACATATTGGTTTTCCTTAAGGAAAAGGTCTCCAATATTGAATTATCTCTTTTAGGTGTTTATTTTATGCACACTTGATTCATTATTCTTAGACATGAAGATGGTTAAGGGTGGCAAGGCGATGTTCGTCAAGTTGTTCAAGACATGTGAGATGTTCTTGATGATAAACACTCTCAGAAAGGATTTTTTGCAAAGATATGAAAAGATAAGGAATTTGGACTTCAATAGGTAAGACTACCTCTACTCCAAAGATTAGAGAGAAAGGGGTAACACCTGTAGAGGTTTGAATGCTAGTGCAATAGGCCCATAAAGTGAAAGTGATATGTAAATGCCAATCCTAACCTGAAACACTTACTACCTTGGATAACATTTTGTTGAGGATTTTTTTAGAGACCTAAACCTATCCATTTTCTTGTGGATGATAGGGCAAGGAAAAACTTAATTTGATGCTAAAAACATCACAAATCCCTTGGACTTGCTTGTTCTTGAAATTTTTTCCATTGTTAGTGATGATCTTATGGAGAACATTGAAGTGGTAGATGATGTGGTGAGTGATGAAATCAACAATCTTTTTAGCTTTTCTTGAGATAAGAGGAATGACTTCCACCCACTTAGTGAAATATTTGGTAGAAGTAATGATGAATTAGTGTCATTGTGAAGAATGAGGATTGATTTCCCTAATAAGATAAAGACCCCATGAAAAAATAGCCGATAGTCTTCAGATACTTGAAGGCCATGAACCAGTGCATGATGTACATTAGCATGATATTAACACTTGACACACTTCTTTACATAATCATAATAATCCTAATTGAGGGTAGGCCGATAATAGCCAAGATGAAGGATATGCTTAGTAATAGCTAGGACACTAAAGTGTCCCCCAAAGATTATATCATGTGTTTCTTTTATAGTGTGGGAAAATTCATGACTACACATATAACAGAGAAGGAGGCCATCAAATCCATGTTTATAAAGGATTCCCCCTAGAATGGTGTAATGAGAGGTACAGTGAACAAACACTCTTTGGGTATTCCTTGAAAGGTTGGGAGGGGCTATGTCGAGGTTAAGGTAGTTAAATTTTTGGTCATACAAAATGTTAAAAGAAGGTGTTTCCACACTAAAAATGGTGGAAAGGTTAGAACTAATATACAAGGGTGTGATAAATTGATGGTGATAAATATTTTAGACTTAGTTGGTTGAGATGAGATTTGGGAAGCAAGGGAAGCCATCATGTCTACAAATTTGTTGGTAGATCTAAGAACTAATTGGATAAGGTAATGATCGAATGATGTTAAGAGTACATCTATGATTTATTTTTACTTCAATAGGAAATCATTTTTACATTAGTATGAGCCACTAACCTAGTTGATCACAAGTTGGGAATCATCAAAGATATTAATTATTTTGATTCCCAAGGCTAGAGTGGTTTGGAGACCTATGACCAGGGCTTCATACTCATCCACATTTTTAGTGCATTCAAAGTCAATTTTAAAGGAAAAGGGAAGAGGTTCACCATTGGGAGGAATGAAAATAACTCTATCACCCCCACCATGTTGGAATTTGCAGCCACCAAAAAACATTGTCATTTAGTAGGTGGGTTCCTCTTGAGAAAGAACTACAATGGACTCATATAGAAAAGTAAGAGGGAGTGATTATTTTTTAGGTAGAGGAGATTTGACCAATTATTTGGTGATGACTTTCCCTTTAATGAACTTTGATAAATTAACTCAAAATCAAAATCATCTAGAAGCATGAGCCACTTAGCCATACACTAGTTTTGGTATGGTTTAGAGTGCATGTACTTAAGTGGGTAGGTGTTAGTGATAACATAGGTTTTATTATTAACAAAGTAGTGATGAATTTTAGAGGCCATAAAGACTAAGGTGAGGCAAAGTTTCTCAAGATGAGTATACCAAGTCTCATATTCTATAAGTGTGCAACTAAAGTAGTAAACAACTTGCTCTTTGTTTTGGTCATCTTGATGAGTGAGCATTGCCCCTAAGGAATGGTCAGTGGTAGATATGTAAAGGTAGAAGGGGTGGTATTCTTTAGGATGAATAAGAATGGGTGGAGAGATAAGGTACTCCTTGATTTAATCAAAGGCTTGTTGACAGTCCTTGTTCCACTTAAAAGAGGTGTCTTTATTAAGGAGATGGTGAAAGGGTTGACATCTATCTAATAGTTGGGAGATGAATTAACTGATGGATTATAGCTTCCCCTAAAGGCTATATAGTTTCTTAAGTTTGGTAGGAGGAGGCATCTCCAAGATCACTTTGACTTTGGTGGGGTCTATTTCAATTCCTCAAAGAGAGATGATAAAGCCCAAAAAATTTCCTGATAAGACCCCAAAAATACATTTATTAAGGTGGAGCCTAACATGATAATGGATTAGTCAGTCAAATATGATTATGAAAACAACTAGGTGATCTTTCTAGTGTTTGGATTTTCCAAGGAGATCATCCACATAGTCCTCTACAATTTTATGGATGAAGTCATAAAAGATGTAG
Source organism: Torreya grandis (assembly GCA_037957365.1). Lineage (NCBI taxonomy): Eukaryota > Viridiplantae > Streptophyta > Pinopsida > Cupressales > Taxaceae > Torreya > Torreya grandis. The sequence goes on from JARHVA010002458.1 coordinate 2,369,652, forward strand.
GTCATAGCATGTTGATAGGTTGCTCCAATGTTTTTAGACCAAATGGCATGACCTTGTAGTAGAAGGTCCCCCATGGGGTGATAAAATATGTTTTATGTTAATATTTAGGGGAAATCAAGATCTGATTATATCTTGAGAAACCATCCATGAGGGATAACATCTCATGGCTAGTTGTTAGATCAATAAGTTGGTTAATATTGGGAAAAGGAAAGTCATCCTTTGGGAAAGAAAGGTTGAGATCATGAAAGTTAATATAGAGGCAAAGTCCCTCTATGGGTTTGGTAATGGGAATGATGTTGGAAACCCATTATGGATAGTTGATGGGCTGAATGAAGTTGGCAGATAAAAAATGTTGAAGTTCCTATTTGACCCGAAAGGCAAAGCATGGATGTGTTGGCCAATTTTTGGCCCACATACCAAGGCTTTGAAGTAGACTCAATGTGGCAAAGATGAAGGGTTTAAGTAAGTCTTCATGGTTTTTTATCCTTCACATAATCAAGCCTTCACAATTTTAGGCATAAACCTATAAGATCCCATAGACTAAAAGGGCTAAGTGTAAAATCTCTTATTCGGCTAAGTCTTTACTTGTTCATTCTTTCAAACTTTGTATGGAGACTAAGTGAAAGAAATTTTTTTTGACATTTTGTCTAAAATGATTTCTTAAAGGTACTTTTCAATTCCTCAAAGGTATTTATTTTGAATAAATGGTCTTTTTCAGCAATCTAAAGGGCACTTTTCTCAGCAAAAGAGTCCATTTTAAAAATGTGAATGGTATGTTCCTTTCAAAAAGGTTTCTTTTCAAAAGCCCCAAGGAATTTTCCAAAGGGAACTTTTCCTTTGGAAAAATTGTCTGAGACAATTTTTTCCTAAGGAAAAATTCCTTCAAATGTTTTTTTTGAAAAAAATATCCCAAAATAATGTTCTAATAAACACATTTCCTTTAGGAAAATTATCTGAGATAATTTTTATGAAGGCAAATTTATTTCAAAAATTTTGTCCCAAAGACAGAAAGCTAAAGAATTATTTTCAAAAAGCTGAAGGAATTTTTTTTGAAAGAATTACTTCAAGAATAAGGGCCAAAACACATTTTTTGAAGAGTCATTTCCATGTCAAAGTGTCTTATGTAGTAATTTTGAAGGGTATCCTTTTGAGGAAGTGGACCTTTACAAAAGTCTCGAAGACTTTTCTTTTGGGAAAGTGGCTAAAGAAAATTTATCTGAAGGGTATTTTCCAAAAAATTTGATGGTTCATTTCAAATAACTAAAGGACATTTAAAAAAGTTTTGAAGGGTAGTTTCCCTTTAGAAAGGGGCATTTTAAAAGTGATTGAAAGATACTTTTCCTTCATAAAGGGCACTTCTCCAAAAGACTTTTCAAAATTTGAAGGGTCATTCTCAAAAAGTTTGAAGTTTAATTCCTTCAAGAAAAAAGTATGTGGAAATTGTTCAAGCAAATTATCTGAAAGAAAAAGACCTAAAAATAAAAGGCCCACAGGAAAGTGTCCAAAGGAAACATGATGTTTTTTCCAGTGTCAAAGTTCAAGTTTAGAAAATAACTGTTGGGACTCAAATATATCATGATGGGCTTGTAAATGTCAAAATATGAACCCCTAAAAGTAACCATTTGTATTTGTATGGACTTAAATCAACATAAATGGATAAAAGAAAATAATGTCCTTAAATTGGTTTTCCATCTATAATAAATTTTTGATCCAAGTTTCAAAGTAAGAGCTGGTAAGTGCAATTAATGGAGAGGTCCTCATCCTTTGACATGACCATCATCTCCAATAAATAGTTTCTCAATGCAGATGTAGCATGGCTTAGTCTAAATTTAAAGATATGTGGATTTCATCCTTATAAATGTAGGACATACAAAGTGAAGAAACATGCCAAGTTTTTTAATGCAAAGATCAAATCATTCACACTTTGTGAAGACATGCAGCTACCTTTGACATGGCTTACTCAAATCTAAAGGAGACTTGAATGCATGAGGGGCTTGAGGAGATTTGTGGTGATCTTGGATAGTTTATCTCATGATTAGGTCAGTTGCATGCTTTGAATGTAGAATATCTCAAGGACAATAGTGATGTTTCACTACATTTTGAGCTTATTTTACATTCAAAGAGAGAGAAATAAAAAAGAGAGAGAGTAAATGATAAGTGATTAAAACCTAGATAAGTGCACACCATTCCAAAATTTGTAGATTCCTCTCTTTGGCTATGGAAGAAGACACCTATAGATAAGAAAACATTACATAAATAGTTGTTAGTAGAGATATGTGCATACTATCAAGCTATGTGCTTGTTTTGGGAGCATGAAACTTATTTGAGATGATAGTCTACTATTTTAAAACAAAGTTTAAAATAAATGCAAGTAAAGAGAGAGATAGAGAGAGTTAGAGTTCTATTTACCATGTTGTAGGTCTGAGTGTAGTAGAAGATAATACAGTTCAGGCTGATAAGTCAAGTCTATGTTTTGGGAAGGTTATTAGGTGATTTTGAGTTTGTTGGTTTGAAAACAAAGTAACCAATTTTGGTTAAAGGACTGATGTCAATTGGGGTTATCGATGTTAGTTGAGGACATTGATGTTGATTGGGGCAGTCAATGTCAGTTGGGGTAGTAGTATTAGAATGAGTTAGAGAAGGCTTTTTCAGGAGGGAAATGGGATTATGGTCAAGTTATGAGGTTAGAAAGAGTCATAAGGGGGTGGGAAAGACTCAGGTGAGTCTAGATAGAGGGTTGGTATGATGGGGCAAAGAGAAATGGGTGGGGAGCTTTACAACTCCTCCATGGAAGGAGTCAGGTTTCATGAAATAATAAATAGTTTAATGTAAAGCAATTATAAAATTACTATTTAAATACTTACAAAACACTAAGATATATTTAGCTAGTGAAATGGGTGAACTATGACTGCCAGATAGATGACTTTGATGAGGCTTGGTGAATCGATGTGTGAACAGATAAGACAAACATGTGTTTTTGGTCCTCAAGAGTTCAAGCTCTGTGCAGTGTATCAGTTCTTGATCTAGATCAATTTATATAAAGTAATGGTAAGCCTAGATGTTAAAAGTGATGTAGGATGCTTTGATTTCCAAAATTTTATGCATGAATCATTGATTTTTTTACCCAAATACCAACTTGGAATTTTGCTTAAGTAATCAATGTCGGTGATCCCGCCAACATTGACCAAGGGTTGACTGATGTTTATGGCATGAGAATAGGTAAAAGGGATATTTTTAGCCCATTTTCTACTCCTCTTTCCAAGTGTGGTGTATATTAAAAAATGGTAAAAATGTGAGGTTATAAATAACATAGCTAGTTAGGAATTTATGTTAGGGGTAAGAACAACTCATAGGTAGTTAGGATTAGGATACTAAGTCTCAAGGTGACTCAAAGGGTAAGAATTAGTCTTAGGATGAGGTGGTTAGGTGAGATAGAATAAGTGGTTTTCAATTAAATTAATTAAATATTTTAAGGTGAAAATGTGGGTTAGGAAGGTTAATTATTAAAAGGGGATCAAGTGGGGTTTTGACACAAGGAGTCATGCAAGTGTGTGACATAATTTTGGTTTTTATTTTTTCCCCTTTTTGTCTTGTAACTTATATTGACAAGTTTCAAGAAAAAAATAAGAATTGGATGATCCAAATATAGGATGAGATATTCCCCCTCAAAATGGGAACTGATAGAGGAGAATCTAGAATTGGGTATCGATTTGATAGGTAGTGAGTGGATGGTTAGATGGTGAGTGAAAATGTGGGAACATCATTTTTGATATGTATACTACTACTAGTTATAGTTGACACAATCAGTAATGAGTAAAAGTGAGGAGGAATTAGATAGAAACAACCAGACCATAACTTGTTAGTAATAACTAATAGGGTTAAAACAATCAAAGTTGTAGCTTTAATGGTCTATGTGTTCCAAATATCTGAGATAGGAAGTGCTCCTAAAAAAAAGGGTTATAGGTGATTGAACTGGTAAGGTCATGATCTAAAAACACTTGATATACATGTGTGTGTAAAATAGCCAACTATAGCATGGTAGTATAAGTGGTCAGAATGATCAAGGTAAGGTTAACCCAAAAGGTTCATTGGTTGAGGAGATATTTGTGATCTCTGGTCAAACTTGTCATTGGTAAAAATTTAAGTGATCTCCAAAGTTGGTTGTCATGGGTGGAAATTTAAGTGATCTCCAAGGTTGGTTATCATGGATGGGGAGATATATGTGATCTCCAAATTGCCCCATAAAGAGTCCATGTGAACCACTAAAGGCATGTAATTAGGTTGATTTTGCAAAGGGTGGTGGTTGGGGTTAGAAACCCTAATTTTAAGTTGGTTGACATCGATTAGGTCACTGATGTTGGTAGAAAGTATGATAATATCAAAATATTAAGGTAAGCCTGCTGACATCGGTGGGAAACTAAACCTAACAAAAGGGGTTTGGTATCCCACCAGCATTCATTTATGACATTGGATTACAAGAAACTAGAGCTCTAAATGTCATGTGGCACAAAACATCTAGAACTTGTCCTATTGTGGTAAGGTGGTAATAGGTGATTGGTTGAGAAGAGTGTGTGAGAGTGAGGGTGTGATTTAGTGCTTGGTAGGTCATAGTGTGACCAAGGGAGAGTTGGTGTGGATAAAGAAGGTAGAGGTATGAGGGGACCCAATTAAAGGCACTCCATAATAGGTTACAATCATTCCATCTTGGAGGGTATGGAGAGATGAGGTAGGATCTATTTGGGTGGCTTGAGTTGGTTGTTATTTTAATTTAGGTTTTGATCATAATTTGTTAGTTAGGTTAAATGTGAGTGTGTGGGGGGAGAGAGGGTAATTAAGGGGGTAGTTGATGGGATAAGGGTAGGGTTAGGTTGATTTTTTGGGGTTGGGGGTAGTTTTTAGGAAAAACCCTAAATTTTGGGTACAGGTTATTCAACCCTAGGGTTGAACCAGTCACCAACATCGACTGGGTCTACCAACATCAGCCATCAACCAAAGCTGATGTCGACCAACAACTAGAATTGATGTTAGCATATAAGACCAACATCAATCAAAATATAACTAATTTTGGTCACTAGAAAACCTAAAGTGGTAATTTTATGAAGAATTAGGGTCAATTGTACATCCTCAGTTGAATTTATATAGGTGCATTAGTGGACTATCCTAATCACTAAGCTAGCCTCAAAAGACCTCATGTCAACTGAGTGCTACCTACATAGCCCTAATTAGGGCCTCAAACCAATGTATTTCTCCCAAAGAGAAGATAAAAAGGGGTTAGATATGGGTTAAAATTGTTAAGGTAGGTGATTAGGAAAAAGTAGGTTGAAATAGGTTATGGGAGCTAGGGTTAAAAATAAGCTATTAGGCCTAGGGTGTGAGATATAGGGTATGGGGACTAGAATTTTTAGAATAGGTAAGATTGCCTAGGGTTTAAGATATATTTCATGTGGCCTAGAGGTTAAGAATAGGTTGATTAGCCTAGGGTTTAAGATATAGGCCATGGGGCCTAGAGGTTTAGAATAGGTAGGTTATCCTAAGGTTTAAGTAGGTGAATGGGATAGATAGTTAGGTGGGTAGATCACCGAACTAGCCTCAAAAAACCTTGTGTTGATTGAGTATTTCCTACATAACCTAGATTAGGGCCTCAGGACAATGTAGTTCTCCCAAAGGGAAAGGGATTAAAATAGGAGGTTCATAACTTAAGGTATGTGACTTTATGTAGTGATTTTTTGTGAGTGGATGCAGGCTAGGCAAGACTTAAATGTAAAATAAGCTCAAAAATAGTGAAATATTTTGGCATGCCTAGTGGGACCTAGGGTTAAAAATAAGAATTTAAGCCTAGGGTGTGAGATATAGGGTATGGGGCCTAAAGTTTTAATAATAGGCAAGTTAGCTTAGGGTTTAAGATATAGGCCATGGGGCTTAGAGGTTTAGAATAGGCTAGTTGGCCTAGGGTTTAAGATATAAATCATGGGGCCTAGAGTTTAGATGGGTTAATGGGCTAGATGGTTAGGTGGGTAGATGGTTGAGATAACCTTAGAAAACCTCATGTTGATTGTGTGTTACCTACATAGCCCAGATTAGGGCCGCAGGCCAATGTATTTCTCCCAAAGGGAAAGGGATTAAAAGAGGAGGTTTATAACTTAAGGTATGTAGCTTGATGGAGTGATTTTGTGTGTGTGGATGTAGGATAGGCAAGAGTTAACATTATGAGATCAACTTCCTATACTATTGATGAGGATGAGGATGGATGTCACCATGGATGAGTGGGAGCACATGGTAGATGTAGGGTTATGAGGAGTGTGATGATATTACAGAGTTACATGAGATGTTAGCTTGATGGTAGCCTTGACAAAGAGGTGGGATCACACCACCAACACCTTCCATCTACCTACCAGAGAATTGATAGTGATGTAGGAGGATGTTTATAATTACCACTCTAGGGTGAGGATCTCTTCTCATGTTTGAGGGAGGATCATGATATTCATATGTCTATATTTTTTGGGTAACATGTTAGTGAGGTGACCTATCATTTGGTGAGATTTGTATTTGAGTTGATTTACACTATCAATGAGGAGCAACATCACCTAATTATCCTAATGATTATAGGAATTATAGTGTATATACTACCTGACATGGATGGAGGGAGATTCCTTATCATGATGACAAGAGTTTTGGCATAAATGTTTGAGCAATGGATAGTCTTTACATGGGGACCAACTTTTCTTGAATAGCTATACAAGGAGTTATGGGGTGTGAGGTTACAATGACAATATAGTCTTTATGTCAAGAATTTACTTCATTATTGGGTATACGAGCACATTTTCATGATATAGCCATTGGGGCTACTAGTCATGATTTTGACCAGTTTTAGGTTTGGTTTCAAAAAATGGAGAGAGAGCTTGACATAGATATGAGTAGATGGAATCATGCAGGATATTAATTATTACAGGTGGTTGATTGATGGATTGATTACTAAATATATCATTTAGAGGCCCTACTTGACATATCCTAAATTTATAGGATAGGTAGAGTAACTTGTAGGCTTACCGAGTATGATATGGGTCAACGAAAGGTAAGCTAGAGAGTTGAAGATGATACTTATGGTCATGGTTAGGAGACAGTTTGGGTTATTATAGGATAACCTCCTTGTTTTCCTTGATATAGGAGGGATGTTATAGAGGCACCCCTTCCATTTCCCTAGGAAATAGATGGGTTGGATTTTGAGGAGCTACCATCAGGCCCAAGTATGATAGATCTAGGGTGTATAATGGCTTATTAAGCATGGTGGGTAGGTTTATACCCTATAATTCTAAGGAAACCATGACTATATCTATAGGTAGTTGTGAGAGAGAAGGATATAGTTGTGTAGGCACAAGATATAGTGTAGGGATAGGTTTTGGTCCTATAGGGATAGGTGATGATACTATAGACCCATCAAACTATAGCACAAGTGTAGGTTTTGGTTTTATAGGGATAGGCGATGACACTATAGGGATAAATTACTACACTGATAGTAGAGAGATATGGTTTGAGATCAGTAGGGTAGGTTAACCCCCCCTCCTCCACCATAGGGACTAGTACAAGATCCACCACAGGCACCACCATAAGGTCCTATAGTAAGTTTGATGGGTCTACCATAGACTATGCCACTAATGAGGTACAACATTACTTTAGATGAGATTACATACTATGAGATAGCTATTAGGTAGTTCCCATAGATTTAGAGATATTTTGAGGCTAAAGAGTAGGAGAGATTAGAGATATGCATCACAACCTCTAGTTTAGGTAGATGTAGATAGGCAAAGGGTGGTGATGATACTACCTTTTCATGACCATGACCATAGCTTTGAGTATTATGAGGGCTAGATGTATTGTGATTTTTGTTGTATATTCTAGCTTACAATGTGAAGTTGAGAGATGTATAGTGAGAGAGAGATGATACTAATACGATTCATTAATGTATATTCATATTATATATATATATGAGATTTTAGTATTGTGAGATGTTATGATGTTATTGATGATGATGGTGTTGTTTCTATGCAAAATTGCTTTCTACATTCAAAGAAGAAATAAGAAACTGAAAGAAATGGTTAAGGCTAGAAGTACCTGATACAGTCATGCGCACCGAAATCAGACGTTGAAAGATTCTCCTCTTTTGCTGTGGAGGAATGACACCTGCGAAGAAAAGGCTGAACACGGAAAAATGTTAATCAAAGATAGGGTGGGTTGTCAGGTGAACGCCTGATCCCGGAAGTACGAAGACTCCCTAGAAGGATATCAACCCACTGATAAAAAAGAGCAGAATATTGGACGAAAGTAGATGATAATGACAGAAATAAATGACAGAAAATAAAAGGCGTACCTAATATGCGGCACTGTTCTGCACAGTCGCCGGCGTCGGTCTCTGTGGTGCCGGCGTCGGTTAAGGAAAGTGCCGACGTCGGTTAATGTGCCGTCGTCGGTCGGGGCAGTGACCGGTGTCGGTAGGGGCAGGTTCTGGAAAAAGGTTCGGGACAAGTTCTGAGAGAGTCTGGGGGGTTTGAACAGTCAGGACAGGGTCTGAGAGAGTCGAGACAGGGTCGGGACAGGTCTGAACGGAGTCGGGACAGGGTCTGGGAGAGTCGGGAAGAGGTCTGGACAGAGTCGAGACAGGGTTTGATAAGGACAGGGACGAGGTTGGGACGAGGTCAGAACAGAGGACAGAGGCAGGGATAACAGAACATAAACAATAACTAAGAAAGAAAATGAAATAAACAGAATAAAGACTTACCTGGTAGAAGACCCGATGAAAGCCATGGTGTGCAGATTAGTTGATGTCGTAGTGTTGATGATTGCTCGGAGTTCGCAGGTTCGTGGAGGAATTCGTAGGTTGGTTGCTCAGCGTTCGGTTGATCAGCGTTCGGGGATCTGGTTCGAATGGCTGGCAGAGGTTGATGAAGGCGGGGGATGGGGACGGTTCCAGAAACGGTTCGTCAACCATTTCGGGAAACCGAATGCTAACTGATAACAGATAAGGGGAAGGTGACCGACGTCGGCATGATTGCCGACGTCGGCTGATAGGTGACCGACGTCGGCGACATCGGTCGGGTAAAGACCGTCATCGGCAGATGCATAATGGGGATAGAGTCTACCTTTCGCTCTGTGCTCCTCTTTACATGCTGCCAGGGTCAAGGTTGGTGAAACAAGTGATCGACAAGGGTTCAATAGGCAAAGAAGAAAGAATACGAGGAATGACCAGGGGAGTCGACACGATTTCGGTGTCTACATTTGCCCCTTTTTGTCTTGTTGGTTGTTCTGGACGAACTGCAAGACAAAAATAGGAGTGAGTGCCCCAGGTGAGGGATAAGGTTGATTTCGTCTTGTTGGTTGTTCGAATGAACTGCAAGACAAAAATAGGAAGCGAAATGCCCCGAGTAAGGATGAGGTATTCCCCCTCAAAGCAGGAGTCAAGGAAAGGGAACCGGGAATCGGGTGCTGATTTGATAAAGAGTGGATGAAAAAAAGGGGTGAGGGTGAACGCTGCAAAAATCGTGATTGCGCGTATACCACTACACGAGATGGTCAGGTCAAAGTGTCGCAGGTCAAGGGTCGAGGAGTGCCAAAATTGAAGTAACTGGGCCCCAGCATTTAGTCGTCTGCTGATCGGGTCACTCAATCTAAGCTGAAGCTCCAAATGGGTCGTCGCGTTCCAGGTATCCTGGGCTCAGGAAGTGCTCCTAGAAACGCGAAAAAGTCACAAGTATTGTGGATCAACCGGTGTGCGATCCTATACTTGTGAGGGTCTAAAAAGGTCTGCGCACAATTCTGCTAACCAGTCATGAGGTAGCATACATGCAAAAACAACCAAGGCAACAACGTCTTGGAAGTGGTCGAGGTCGGAGGAGATAGGCATGATCTCCAATGGCTGGTGGTCGATGGAAGGATGAATGGACGAAAGGATGAGAGGATGCGGCCGAGCTAACCCCAGAAGACCCCATGTCAACTGAGTGCTGCCTACATAGCCCTGGTGATAGGGCCTCAGGCCGATGTAGTTCTCCCTAGAAGGGAGGAAGGGTCAAAGGGATGGTGAGGAAAAAAAAGATGTTGCAGCCTTTTCCAAATGGTGTATTCTGCAACATTGGTTGAGGGGTTTTTCATCCCTAGCAATATTCCATTTGCGTGATGGATGTATGCTAAGAATGAATTGAGGTCTATTTATGCTTCAGCAAGTATTGGTTTATGCTTAACATAAATTGGGGCGAGTCGATAGTTTCCATGTGTATTGGTGTCCATAGAAACTAGGGTGAATAGGCAAGGTCATGTTGATGGTCTGAAAAGAGAGTTGAGCTGAGTTGATCGACAAGTGATGAAGGTGAATGTGACCAAAGGGCAGAAGAAGATGAAAGGCAAATTGCTCTTTCATTGACAAGGACCAAAAAGACGGCATAGATAGGGGTTATGAGAACCAAGAGCCCCATTTATGCGTGACGTCGTTGACCATAGTTATGTTAGAGCGGTAATCGAATCACTTAGACATTAAAGTGAGCTCGAAGTCCCTTGAGTAGGTAATAGGAGGAGGAAAGAGGGTAACCCATTTTAAGAGCAGAGATAACTTTGCCCCTTTGTATAGGAGACCCTGAGACAACCACAAGCCAAGTCCGTGACTCCTTTTTTTTTTTTTTTTGAGAGGCAGACTGATCGATGCGGGAAGCCTGCATAGAGATGTCATTTGCTTGGTGGTCAGGTTGCGAAGCTGATCAATGCGGGAAGCTTCTAAAATAAGTTGCTGTTTATTGCCAGAGTAGTCATAGCCATCCTTCGAGGGAGTGGTCTAGATTTTTGTTTAATAATAAGGCTTTTGAATAGCTGTCCTTCGAGGGAGCAGTCTATTTATTACAGCAATGATAGTACAGCTGTCCTTCGAGGGAGCAGTCTATTTTTTTTGATTTTGATATAGATATAGTGACCATGGATATGTTTTGACATCTTGATTTGTTTTGATAGAAATGTGAGTCATGGACAAGACTGTAGAAGGTCAAGGGCTCCCTTTTATTAGGACAAAGCATCCATACATCATAAAAGGGTTATAGGAGTTGTTAAGAGGAATAGGGTTGAAAAGAAGTAGGATGAAGAGGATGGGGATTGCTCAAGGGACGAGCTCAAGTTAAGTGTCAAGTGGATGAATACTCGACTAGCAGTAGAACGGTTGCAGATGCAACGCATTAAGAGGCTCAAGGTCTAATAAGACCCTAGGTCTTGCTTGTATGTTAAGGTCCGAGTCAATTAGGAGCAAACTTGCCCCATTTGCCTCTTTCCGGATTGGTCAGGTATTGATTGATGAGTGGATGTGAAGTTGGTTGATATGGTTGCTGATTGATTGAAAAAAGGTTGAATGGTTTGATAAAAAGATTGGTCAATGTTTGGTTGAGATTTGGTCATTTGATAATTGGTCAATGGTTGGTCGAGGGTTGATTGGTTGGTATTTGGTCTTTGGTTGGGTCGAATGTTTGGTTGAGGTCGGGTTAAATGTTTGGTTGCTAGTCTGGTTGAGATTAAGTTGACAGAGTGATTGATATGTGGTCGAGACTGTGTTGAAAGATTGGTCAAAGTTTGGATGAAGGTTGAGTTCCCCCAGCGGCTAGGGAGAATGTTTGACGGATTAGTTAAGGTCGATTGAGGTTTAGTGGTCAGATGGACAGTGTTGATGTTGAATAAAGGGGTTAAAGGCAGCGAAGGGACCCTAGTCTGACGTGGAGATCCCGATTTAGGTGATGAGGTTGGAGAGGTAAGGGTCGGTGTTGATAATTTGTCAAAGGGGTGGTCAAGAGGATCCTTGATGAGAAGGGTATCCTTTTTCCGGTGGTGACGAATGACAGCTTTAAGAGCACAACAACGCTCGGTGTCATGTCCCGGAGTGTGATGATAGTGGCAGAATGTAGAGTTATCGAACCAAGATGGCCTTGATCCGAGAGTTGATGAGTGGGGTGGTGTTGAAGGTGTGTTGATAACGTGGTTGAAAAGGGAGGTGTCATTCCCCAGACATTGGTGAACGACGACCTTAAGGGCATGACAATGCTCCGTGTCGTGCCCAGGCGTGCGATGATACGCACAAATGCAAGTGTCATCGAACCATGGTGGTTTTGGTCTGAGAGAATGATATGGTCTAAGAGGCGGGAGACAGAGACGAGAGGACTGCAACAATTGCCGTAAGAGCAAGGCATAAGAACCTGTTAACGGATCGGGATGTTTTATTGCAAAGAGGGTTGGTGACATTGGTTTGGGAGGCGTAAGAGGCGTTGGTCGATGGTTTGAAGGAGGTATAAGTCTGATGGGTTGATAGAATAATGGAGGTGAATTACCTCTGTGAAGTATGGGAGTGAGAAGCACTCCGAGTAAAGTAGATGGATGTGGGCCCAAGATTGAAGGTAATGACGAAGATAGGGGAGGAGGTCTCCGGTGAGGTTTAGTAGCCTTCTCTGGTTTGAGTTGAGGGTCACCTTTGTGCGAGGCGAGATTAGATGTGGGGCGAACACTAAGAGGTTTAATCTCTTTGGGCATGATGGACGCCTGCGCGGGTTTGGACTTAGATGTGGACGATTTTTCTCTCAATGGAGAAGAGATTGAAGGTGTGGGCTCTTTAAGAGGAAAGAGCACCGGAGTAGTCATGGCTTCTGTGTGTGGTTGGGGAGTCAAAAAGGTATGATCATCTATGGATAATAATAAGGATGAAGGCGAGGCAGCTGGTGTTGATGTGGTCAAAGCGTCCTCTAATATGGGAGAAATCGCTGGAGGACAAGTGGGAGAAGAAAGTTCTTCACCCTGTGGAGGAGGTATAGGGGAAGAAAGGTCTTCCACCTGTGAAAAAGGTTGGTCAGGGATAAGAGAAAAGATAGTGTCGACCGTGTGTATATCATGGTCTTGAGGGTCAATGGTTATGTTTTGGACGTTGTCTTGAGTAGGCGGGTGATTAGAAAAGGGTTGCTTGAAGATGTCAAGGTTTTGGTTGGACGGTGTGTTCGGGTTATCCAAAATAAGATCCCCCTTGTCGAGTTTATCCAAGACAGAGGCATATGACTCTCCAATTGGAGTGAATTGACGCTGTATGGATTGACATTGAAAATGTTTATTGATGTAGTCTAATGTTGAAGATGATGAGCGGTTGGTTGTTGTTGAAGATGATGGTTTAAAGATGACAGTGTTTGCTGACCCCTTGGATTGAGAGTGGGCAGAAGAAGGTCTGGAAGAAGAATGGTCATTGGTAGTGTTACACAATTTGACCTTATCTTCTTCAATGGCGTGAAGTTCAAGCTTTCGGGCCATGGTGAAGGCCTCGTCGAAAGTGTGGAATGTTTGAACCCGCAAGGTGGACGAGATGTGACTGACACATGCTCGAGAAAAGAGCTCAATGAGCTCAGGTTGAGGCAAGGAGAAGGAGAGCTGGTTAATCAGGCCTCTCCAACGGGCGACAAAATCAGCTATTGATTCGTCGTCAAATTGCCTGATGGAGTAAAGGTCTGTGATCGAAATTTGTTTAGTGATATTGATGGAAAAATGGTCAATGAATAGTTGGGCGAGTTGGATGAATGAAAAGATAGAATGTCTGGCAAGAGAACTATACCAGTCAAGGGCAGGGCCAGAAAGGGACATAGGAAACGTGCGTAGAAGTAACGCATCGTCGTGGGCGATAAGGTAACAGGCATGTCTGAATGCCTTTAGATGTTGTTGTGGGTCTTCCTTACTCTGAAAGCGAGTAAATCTAGGAAGCTCCCAATGGTTGGGGTATGGTCGGATAGGGACAGAAGGGTGGATGGGCTCGCTGCAAACTTGTTCATATGACAAAGTATTGCTTGAACCAAAGATAGAAGCTTCGAGACTGGACATTTTATCCATCAGCATCTTGATGACGTCTGCTGACAGATTGGCGGGTTGAGCGCCCCTTAGGTTATAAGGCACTTGAAAGAGGTTAGAGGAGGCGTGCGACATAGTCGGTTGTACAACGTACGGATGGCTAGTCGCAGGGGCAGAAGTAGAGGTTAAGGGTGGTTGGGTTATGAAGGTAGAAGGCATACGCTGACTAGATACCGCCAAAGGAGGTTGTGTGACGGCATTGACAAAGGGCGAGGTAGGCACTCCTGCATATATAGGCGCAAGAGTGTGAGGGGTCGAGGCAATCAAGTTCTGGTATGATGTAGAACTTGGTTGAATTGCAGGTGGTTGAGGGGGTAACGAAACCCCAGTGGAGGTTGGTCTAAAAATAGACGAGGAGGCCGAACTTTGCATATAGGCCATGGTCGGGTTAATGGTTGAGGCGAAAGGTTGAGTCGAAAAAGGTTGGGTGGCGAACGGTGTTGATGTCGTCGCCACGTCGTCCGAAAGGTCCCGCATTGGTTTTCTTGCGAGATAGTTTTGGAGGGCTGCGGTATTGAGGTCTAAGAATCTTGCAAAATCTTGGTCCCCTTCTGGGATGATAGGCGTCTGGGTTAGAGATAGTCTAGTAGGAATTCTTTCGGTCTTTGAATAGAACTCCATTATGTGATTGTTTGTAGACGGGGTAGGCGAAAGCGATTGATGGTTAGCGTGGTCAAGAAGAGCCTTGGTTTGACTACGTGTCAGAACCATTCAAGGCAAGGAAGAACGTCCTCACAAGCTCAAACAAGCAGATAAGAACTAAAAAGAAGATGAAGACACAAGCAGATCCTAAAACCCTAGAAGTAAATTATTAGGATTATAGTGGCTTATGCCTTAGAATGTATGTAGAGGAAGATTGGCTGAAAAATGGGTCCTAGAAGAGGCAGTCTATGGATGGTTTCGGGTTTTGTTAAGGCGCTGAAGAAGTCTGTGTTAGGGTCTGGTACGTGGCCTGGTGCTAAGGAGCAAGCTCCCCTCACTTCACGATTCCAGTGGTTAGCTGGTTTCGCTTAGCCAAGATATACCTCGCCTAGAGATTAGACTCCGCCAGAGAACGGAGTGGGCTTCCCCCTTGGTGATGAAATCCAAGTAGGGTCACCGGGACGGGTAAGGTATCCGCTGGGGGATGAAATCCCAGTTGGGCCTTGTCTCAAGTAAGTTTTATGTTTGTTTTGTGCAGGTGGTTTGGTCGTGTAACATCAAGTGATCTAGATTAATTCAATATGCGGTTTAATTACTATGTGTGGTCTAAAAGATGCAGGCAAACAGAAATGAATGCAAAGTGTTTTAATGTCCAAGTCGAAATGTTTGTTCGTATGAAGACGAATGGAGAAAGAGTCAAAGAATATGAGTTTTAGCTAGTCTAGAAATGCAAGAAAGAAAGAAGTGTTCGTTTTAGTTCTGCTTATGATGTTGTTTAAGAAGAGACGAAAGGAGGCGAAAAGGAAGAAACCTAATGCACCTAAATGAACGAGAGAAAGAAAGAACCCAAGGAGGACCTAGGGTCCCACCGGGCGTGCCAGAATGTTTCTATGCAAAATTGCTTTCTACATTCAAAGAAGAAATAAGAAACTGAAAGAAATGGTTAAGGCTAGAAGTACCTGATACAGTCGTGCACACCGAAATCAGACGTTGAAAGATTCTCCTCTTTTGCTGTGGAGGAATGACACCTGTGAAGAAAAGGCTGAACACGGAAAAATGTTAATCAAAGATAGGGTGGGTTGTCAGGCGAACGCCCGATCCCGGAAGTACGAAGACTCCCTAGAAGGATATCAACCCACTGATAAAAAAGAGCAGAATATTGGACGAAAGTAGATGATAATGACAGAAATAAATGACAGAAAATAAAAGGCGTACCTGATATGCGGCACTGTTCTGCACAATCACCAGTGTCGGTCTCTGTGGTGCCGGCGTCAGTTAAGGAAAGTTCCAACGTCGGTTAATGTGCCATCGTCGGTCGGGGCAGTGACCGGCGTCGGTAGGGGCAGGTTCTGGAAAAAGGTTCGGGACAGGTTCTGAGAGAGTCTGGGGGGTTTGAACAGTCGGGACAGGGTCTGAGAGAGTCGAGACAGGGTCGGGACAGGTCTGAACGAAGTCGGGACAGGGTCTGGGAGAGTCGGGAAGAGGTCTGGACAGAGTCGAGACAGGGTTTGATAAGGACAGGGACGAGGTTGGGACGAGGTCGGAACAGAGGACAGAGGCAGGGATAACAGAACATAAACAATAACTAAGAAAGAAAATGAAATAAACAGAATAAAGACTTACCTGGTAGAAGACCCGATGAAAGCCATGGTGTGCAGATTAGTTGATGTCGTAGTGTTGATGATTGCTCGGAGTTCGCAGGTTCGTGGAGGAATTCGCAGGTTGGTTGCTCAGCGTTCGGTTGATCAGCGTTCGGGGATCTGGTTCGAATGGCTGGCGGAGGTTGATGAAGGTGGGGGACGGGGACGGTTCCAGAAACGGTTCGTCAACCGTTTCGGGAAACCGAATGCTAACTGATAACGGACAAGGGGAAGGTGACCGACGTCGGCATGATTGCCGACGTCGGCCGATAGGTGACCGACGTCGGCGACATCGGTCGGGTAAAGACCGTCATCGGTAGATGCATAATGGGGATAGAGTCTACCTTTCACTCTGTGCTCCTCTTTACATGCTGCCAGGGTCAAGGTTGGTGAAACAAGTGATCGACAAGGGTTCAATAGGTGAAGAAGAAAGAAGACGAGGAATGACCAGGGGAGTCGACACGATTTCGGTGTCTACATTTGCCCCTTTTTGTCTTGTTGGTTGTTCTGGACGAACTGCAAGACAAAAATAAGAGTGAGTGCCCCAGGTGAAGGATAAGGTTGATTTCGTCTTGTTGGTTGTTCGAATGAACTGCAAGACAAAAATAGGAAGCGAAATGCCCTGAGTAAGGATGAGGTATTCCCCCTCAAAGCAGGAGTCGAGGAAAGGGAACCAGGAATCGGGTGCTGATTTGATAAAGAGTGGATGAAAAAAAGGGGTGAGGGTGAACGCTGCAAAAGTCGTGATTGCGCGTATACCACTACACGAGATGGTCAGGTCAAAGTGTCGCAGGTCAAGGGTCGAGGAGTGCCAAAATTGAAGTAACCGGGCCCCAGCATTTAGTCGTCTGCTGATCGGGTCAC
This sequence comes from Torreya grandis, assembly GCA_037957365.1. Classification (NCBI taxonomy): domain Eukaryota; kingdom Viridiplantae; phylum Streptophyta; class Pinopsida; order Cupressales; family Taxaceae; genus Torreya; species Torreya grandis. The sequence goes on from JARHVA010002458.1 coordinate 2,386,688, forward strand.
TCAATCTAAGCTGAAGCTCCAAATGGGTCGTCGCGTTCCAGGTATCCCGGGCTCAGGAAGTGCTCCTAGAAACGCGAAAAAGTCACAAGTATTGTGGATCAACCGGTGTGCGATCCTATACTTGTGAGGGTCTAAAAAGGTCTGCGCACAATTCTGCTAACCAGTCATGAGGTAGCATACATGCAAAAACAACCAAGGCAACAACGTCTTGGAAGTGGTCGAGGTCGGAGGAGATAGGCATGATCTCCAATGGCTGGTGGTCGATGGAAGGATGAATGGACGAAAGGATGAGAGGATGCGGCCGAGCTAACCCCAGAAGACCCCATGTCAACTGAGTGCTGCCTACATAGCCCTGGTGATAGGGCCTCAGGCCGATGTAGTTCTCCCTAGAAGGGAGGAAGGGTCAAAGGGATGGTGAGGAAAAAAAAGATGTTGCAGCCTTTTCCAAATGGTGTATTCTGCAACATTGGTTGAGGGGTTTTTCATCCCTAGCAATATTCCATTTGCGTGATGGATGTATGCTAAGAATGAATTGAGGTCTATTTATGCTTCAGCAAGTATTGGTTTATGCTTAACATAAATTGGGGCGAGTCGATAGTTTCCATGTGTATTGGTGTCCATAGAAACTAGGGTGAATAGGCAAGGTCATGTTGATGGTCTGAAAAGAGAGTTGAGCTGAGTTGATCGACAAGTGATGAAGGTGAATGTGACCAAAGGGCAGAAGAAGATGAAAGGCAAATTGCTCTTTCATTGACAAGGACCAAAAAGACGGCATAGATAGGGGTTATGAGAACCAAGAGCCCCATTTATGCGTGACGTCGTTGACCATAGTTATGTTAGAGCGGTAATCGAATCACTTAGACATTAAAGTGAGCTCGAAGTCCCTTGAGTAGGTAATAGGAGGAGGAAAGAGGGTAACCCGTTTTAAGAGCAGAGATAACTTTGCCCCTTTGTATAGGAGACCCTGAGACAACCACAAGCCAAGTCCGTGACTCCTTTTTTTTTTTTTTTTTTTTTTTGAGAGGCAGACTGATCGATGCGGGAAGCCTGCATAGAGATGTCATTTGCTTGGTGGTCAGGTTGCGAAGCTGATCAATGCGGGAAGCTTCTAAAATAAGTTGTTGTTTATTGCCAGAGTAGTCATAGCCATCCTTCGAGGGAGTGGTCTAGATTTTTGTTTAATAATAAGGCTTTTGAATAGCTGTCCTTCGAGGGGCAGTCTATTTATTACAGCAATGATAGTACAGCTGTCCTTCGAGGGAGCAGTCTATTTTTTTTGATTTTGATATAGATATAGTGACCATGGATATGTTTTGACATCTTGATTTGTTTTGATAGAAATGTGAGTCATGGACAAGACTGTAGAAGGTCAAGGGCTCCCTTTTATTAGGACAAAGCATCCATACATCATAAAAGGGTTATAGGAGTTGTTAAGAGGAATAGGGTTGAAAAGAAGTAGGATGAAGAGGACGGGGATTGCTCAAGGGACGAGCTCAAGTTAAGTGTCAAGTGGACGAATACTCGACTAGCAGTAGAACGGTCGCAGATGCAACGCATTAAGAGGCTCAAGGTCTAATAAGACCCTGGGTCTTGCTTGTATGTTAAGGTCCGAGTCAATTAGGAGCAAACTTGCCCCATTTGCCTCTTTCCGGATTGGTCAGGTATTGATTGATGAGTGGATGTGAAGTTGGTTGATATGGTTGCTGATTGATTGAAAAAAGGTTGAATGGTTTGATAAAAAGATTGGTCAATGTTTGGTTGAGATTTGGTCATTTGATAATTGGTCAATGGTTGGTCGAGGGTTGATTGGTTGGTATTTGGTCTTTGGTTGGGTCGAATGTTTGGTTGAGGTCGGGTTAAATGTTTGGTTGCTAGTCTGGTTGAGATTAAGTTGACAGAGTGATTGATATGTGGTCGAGACTGTGTTGAAAGATTGGTCAAAGTTTGGATGAAGGTTGAGTTCCCCCAGCGGCTAGGGAGAATGTTTGACGGATTAGTTAAGGTCGATTGAGGTTTAGTGGTCAGATGGACAGTGTTGATGTTGAATAAAGGGGTTAAAGGCAGCGAAGGGACCCTAGTCTGACGTGGAGATCCCGATTTAGGTGATGAGGTTGGAGAGGTAAGGGTCGGTGTTGATAATTTGTCAAAGGGGTGGTCAAGAAGATCCTTGATGAGAAGGGTATCCTTTTTCCGGTGGTGACAAATGACAGCTTTAAGAGCGCAACAACGCTCGGTGTCATGTCCCGGAGTGTGATGATAGTGGCAGAATGTAGAGTTATCGAACCAAGATGGCCTTGATCCGAGAGTTGATGAGTGGGGTGGTGTTGAAGGTGTGTTGATAACGTGGTTGAAAAGGGAGGTGTCATTCCCCAGACATTGGTGAACGACGACCTTGAGGGCATGACAATGCTCCGTGTCGTGCCCAGGCGTGCGATGATACGCACAAATGCAAGTGTCATCGAACCATGGTGGTTTTGGTCTGAGAGAATGATATGGTCTAAGAGGCGGGAGACAGAGACGAGAGGACTGCAACAATTGCCGTAAGAGCAAGGCATAAGAACCTGTTAACGGATCGGGATGTTTTATTGCAAAGAGGGTTGGTGACATTGGTTTGGGAGGCGTAAGAGGCGTTGGTCGATGGTTTGAAGGAGGTATAAGTCTGACGGGTTGATAGAATAATGGAGGTGACTTACCTCTGTGAAGTATGGGAGTGAGAAGCACTCCGAGTAAAGTAGACGGATGTGGGCCCAAGATTGAAGGTAATGACGAAGATAGGGGAGGAGGTCTCCGGTGAGGTTTAGTAGCCTTCTCTGGTTTGAGTTGAGGGTCACCTTTGTGCGAGGCGAGATTAGATGTGGGGCGAACACCAAGAGGTTTAATCTCTTTGGGCATGATGGACGCCTGCGCGGGTTTGGACTTAGATGTGGACGATTTTTCTCTCAATGGAGAAGAGATTGAAGGTGTGGGCTCTTTAAGAGGAAAGAGCACTGGAGTAGTCATGGCTTATGTGTGTGGTTGGGGAGTCAAAAAGGTATGATCGTCTATGGATAATAATAAGGATGAAGGCGAGGCAGCTGGTGTTGATGTGGTCAAAGCGTCCTCTAATATGGGAGAAATCGCTGGAGGACAAGTGGGAGAAGAAAGTTCTTCACCCTGTGGAGGAGGTATAGGGGAAGAAAGGTCTTCCACCTGTGAAAAAGGTTGGTCAGGGATAAGAGAAAAGATAGTGTCGACCGTGTGTATATCATGGTCTTGAGGGTCAATGGTTATGTTTTGGACGTTGTCTTGAGTAGGCGGGTGATTAGAAAAGGGTTGCTTGAAGATGTCAAGGTTTTGGTTGGACGGTGTGTTCGGGTTATCCAAAATAAGATCCCCCTTGTCGATTTTATCCAAGACAGAGGCATATGACTCTCCAATTGGAGTGAATTGACGCTGTATGGATTGACGTTGAAAATGTTTATTGATGTAGTCTAATGTTGAAGATGATGAGCGGTTGGTTGTTGTTGAAGATGATGGTTTAAAGATGACAGTGTTTGCCGACCCCTTGGATTGAGAGTGGGCAGAAGAAGGTCTGGAAGAAGAATGGTCATTGGTAGTGTTACACAATTTGACCTTATCTTCTTCAATGGCGCGAAGTTCAAGCTTTCGGGCCATGGTGAAGGCCTCGTCGAAAGTGTGGAATGTTTGAACCCGCAAGGTGGACGAGATGTGACTGACACATGCTCGAGAAAAGAGCTCAATGAGCTCAGGTTGAGGCAAGGAGAAGGAGAGCTGGTTAATCAGGCCTCTCCAACGGGCGACAAAATCAGCTATTGATTCGTCGTCAAATTGCCTGATGGAGTAAAGGTCTGTGATCGAAATTTGTTTAGTGATATTGATGGAAAAATGGTCAATGAATAGTTGGGCGAGTTGGATGAATGAAAAGATAGAATGTCTGGCAAGAGAACTATACCAGTCAAGGGCAGGGCCAGAAAGGGACATAGGAAACGTGCGTAGAAGTAACGCATCGTCGTGGGCGATAAGGTAACAGGCATGTCTGAATGCCTTTAGATGTTGTTGTGGGTCTTCCTTACTCTGAAAGCGAGTAAATCTAGGAAGCTCCCAATGGTTGGGGTATGGTCGAATAGGGACAGAAGGGTGGATGGGCTCGCTGCAAACTTGTTCATATGACAAAGTATTGCTTGAACCAAAGATAGAAGCTTCGAGACTGGACATTTTATCCATCAGCATCTTGATGACGTCTGCTGACAGATTGGCGGGTTGAGCACCCCTTAGGTTATAAGGCGCTTGAAAGATGTTAGAGGAGGCGTGCGACATAGTCGGTTGTACAACGTACGGATGGCTAGTCGCAGGGGTAGAAGTAGAGGTTAAGGGTGGTTGGGTTATGAAGGTAGAAGGCATACGCTGACTAGATACCGCCAAAGGAGGTTGTGTGACGGCATTGACAAAGGGCGAGGTAGGCACTCCTGCATATATAGGCGCAAGAGTGTGAGGGGTCGAGGCAATCAAGTTCTGGTATGATGTAGAACTTGGTTGAATTGCAAGTGGTTGAGGGGGTAACGAAACCCCAGTGGAGGTTGGTCTAAAAATAGACGAGGAGGCCGAACTTTGCGTATAGGCCATGGTCGGGTTAATGGTTGAGGCGAAAGGTTGAGTCGAAAAAGGTTGGGTGGCGAACGGTGTTGATGTCGTCGCCACGTCATCTGAAAGGTCCCGCATTGGTTTTCTTGCGAGATAGTTTTGGAGGGCTGCGGTATTGAGGTATAAGAATCTTGCAAAATCTTGGTCCCCTTCTGGGATGATAGGCGTCTGGGTTAGAGATAGTCTAGTAGGAATTCTTTCGGTCTTTGAATAGAACTCCATTATGTGATTGTTTGTAGACGGGGTAGGCGAAAGCGATTGATGGTTAGCGTGGTCAAGAAGAGCCTTGGTTTGACTACGTGTCAGAACCATTCAAGGCAAGGAAGAACATCCTCACAAGCTCAAACAAGCAGATAAGAACTAAAAAGAAGATGAAGACACAAGCAGATCCTAAAACCCTAGAAGTAAATTATTAGGATTATAGTGGCTTATGCCTTAGAATGTATGTAGAGGAAGATTGGCTGAAAAATGGGTCCTAGAAGAGGCAGTCTATGGATGGTTTCGGGTTTTGTTAAGGCGCTGAAGAAGTCTGTGTTAGGGTCTGGTACGTGGCCTGGTGCTAAGGAGCAAGCTCCCCTCACTTCACGATTCCAGTGGTTAGCTGGTTTCGCTTAGCCAAGATATACCTCGCCTAGAGATTAGACTCCGCCAGAGAACGGAGTGGGCTTCCCCCTTGGTGATGAAATCCAAGTAGGGTCACCGGGACGGGTAAGGTATCCGCTGGGGGATGAAATCCCAGTCGGGCCTTGTCTCAAGTAAGTTTTATGTTTGTTTTGTGTAGGTGGTTTGGTCGTGTAACATCAAGTGATCTAGATTAATTCAATATGTGGTTTAATTACTATGTGTGGTCTAAAAGATGCAGGCAAACAGAAATGAATGCAAAGTGTTTTAATGTCCAAGTCGAAATGTTTGTTCGTATGAAGACGAATGGAGAAAGAGTCAAAGAATATGAGTTTTAGCTAGTCTAGAAATGCAAGAAAGAAAGAAGTGTTCGTTTTAGTTCTGCTTATGATGTTGTTTAAGAAGAGACGAAAGGAGGCGAAAAGGAAGAAACCTAATGCACCTAAATGAACGAGAGAAAGAAAGAACCCAAGGAGGACCTAGGGTCCCACCGGGCGTGCCAGAATGTTTCTATGCAAAATTGCTTTCTACATTCAAAGAAGAAATAAGAAACTGAAAGAAATGGTTAAGGCTAGAAGTACCTGATACAGTCGTGCGCACCGAAATCAGACGTTGAAAGATTCTCCTCTTTTGCTGTGGAGGAATGACACCTGCGAAGAAAAGGCTGAACACGGAAAAATGTTAATCAAAGATAGGGTGGGTTGTCAGGCGAACGCCCGATCCCGGAAGTACGAAGACTCCCTAGAAGGATATCAACCCACTAATAAAAAAGAGCAGAATATTGGACGAAAGTAGATGATAATGACAGAAATAAATGACAGAAAATAAAAGGCGTACCTGATATGCGGCACTGTTCTGCACAGTCGCCGGCGTCGGTCTCTATGGTGCCGGCGTCGGTTAAGGAAAGTGCCGACGTCGGTTAATGTGCCGTCGTCGGTCGGGGTAGTGACCGGTGTCGGTAGGGGCAGGTTCTGGAAAAAGGTTCGGGACAGGTTCTGAGAGAGTCTGGGGGGTTTGAACAGTCGGGACAGGGTCTGAGAGAGTCGAGACAGGGTCGGGACAGGTCTGAACGGAGTCGGGACAGGGTCTGGGAGAGTCGGGAAGAGGTCTGGACAGAGTCGAGACAGGGTTTGATAAGGACAGGGACGAGGTTGGGACGAGGTCGGAACAGAGGACAGAGGCAGGGATAACAGAACATAAACAATAACTAAGAAAGAAAATGAAATAAACAGAATAAAGACTTACCTGGTAGAAGACCCGATGAAAGCCATGGTGTGCAGATTAGTTGATGTCGTAGTGTTGATGATTGCTCGGAGTTCGCAGGTTCGTGGAGGAATTCGCAGGTTGGTTGCTCAGCGTTCGGTTGATCAGCGTTCGGGGATCTGGTTCGAATGGCTGGCGGAGGTTGATGAAGGCGGGGGACGGGGACGGTTCCAGAAACGGTTCGTCAACCGTTTCGGGAAACCGAATGCTAACTGATAACGGACAAGGGGAAGGTGACCGACGTCGGCGACATCGGTCGGGTAAAGACCGTCGTCGGCAGATGCATAATGGGGATAGAGTCTACCTTTCGCTCTGTGTTCCTCTTTACATGCTGCCAGGGTCAAGGTTGGTGAAACAAGTGATCGACAAGGGTTCAATAGGCGAAGAAGAAAGAAGACGAGGAATGACCAGGGGAGTCGACACGATTTCGGTGTCTACAGGTGTATTACATATGAGGTTTGTGTGATGTTATTTATGGTTATGTTAATGATAATTAGTGTGTTATGGTAGCATTTCCCATATTCATGATGGTACATGCATAGCTGAGCAGTTGGTTTCATTTTAGCATTTTCCAAATATGTGATGGTGTATGCTAAAAATGAGTTTTTTGATTTTATAGTTTCTCAATTTAATATTGTTTAGAGAAGCTATGTTGGTTGCATTTCACATGAGGTTATATGAAATAAATTAGTTGGCAAATGGTTTATTAGTATTAGTAGAGTGTGATGATTGAAGAATGTATTTTTAATACACCATGATGTTTGTTGATATTGTTGAGCATCATTGCTTGAAATGGATATGTAAGTAATAGTATTCTTAAACACATAACTTTAAGATGTAAAAATAGAGATTGGTAGGTAAGCAATAAGCTAATCAAATCTAGTTGTGAAATGCTACCTTAAAAGAGAAATTGATATGTGATAGAAAAGAAAGGGACATGATGCTCTTGTATTGGTGAGGACCATAATGACCATATGAATAGGCATGAGAGTATGAGCCTTATTCATGCATTACAGTATCGACCATTTATTTGGTAGAGAAATGTCATGATCACCTTGTGTCAAGCAAGTTCAAATTCCCTTAATTGTGAGGGAGTAAGAGGGGGAAAAGGTAAAATAAATTAGGGTGTTTGGGTAGCATAACCTTCTTAGTGTAGATAGAATGCCCCTTCTATAGGTGACCTGAGAGATACCATAATCAATTCCATGACTAAATTTTTTCATGTCTTTTTCTTGTGTAGACTGATCAATACGAGAAGCCTTCATTGGGATGTTATTGGTGCCTTGAGTTCATGTGAAGCTGATCAATGCAGGAAGGTTCCAATTCATTATTTCCTTGATAACAAAGCTTGCCTTAGCCATCCTTAAAGGGAGTGGTCTAAGTGTTTTTTTTTTAGATATCTTTCTAGGGAGTAGTCTATTTATAGTAGCAATGAGAAGTTACATAGTTGTCCTTTAAGGGAGAAATCTACGTTGAGAATCCTGACCTAAGAGATAATAATTTGTTTATATATCCTAATTTATGTTATTATATATATATATATATATATATATATATACACACATACATACATACATACATACATACATATATATATATATATATATATATATATATATATATATATATATACCATAACACTTAGAAGGATAACTAAATGTGCAGGAACAAGGATTAAGAGGAAGGGAGGTGAATGTAATAGGGTTACTCAAGGGATGAGCTCAAGTTAGACATGAAGTGTAGTATCACTTGATTAACAAAATAATGGTCATATGTGCAAAGTATTTAAAGCCTTAGGTTCTAGCTTGCCTTCAAGAGAAGATATGTGATAAGTTCCTGAGCCATACTTGTGAGTTATGATGTAGGGTCTAAGCCAATTAGGAACAAACTTGCCCCATTTGCTTTTTTCCATGTTTGTCACATGTTGATTTTCCTTTAATATGAGATCTTCAATATTATAATCTCACTCCCTGAGGTTTTTATTATAAGCATGTTTGATATGATCTTGATAGATTTGGAGGTGATTGAGGGATATTAGATGACGTTCATCGATTATCTTAATTTAGGCTAAATGTTCTTAGAAAAAGTCATCATTAGTAAGTATGTCTTGTAGATAAATGTGAAGAGAAGGAATTTGGACCTCAAGAGTCAATACTTCTTCCATCCCATAGACCAATGAAAAAGGTTTATTACCCATAGGGATTCAAATGCTAGTTTGGTAAGCCCTTAAGGTAAAGGGAATGTGTGTATGCCAATCCCTACCAACATCATTGACTACCTTCATGAGGATTTTGGTTAAGGTTTTGTTAGAAGCATTTGTCTATCCATTTACTTGTGGATAGTACGGTGATGAGAAGTTTAGTTTGATTCTAAAATAATCATAGAGCTTTTGGATAGTCTTATATTTGAAATATTTTTCATTGTTCATAGTAATATTATGGGGGAAACCAAAATGGTAGATGATTTGATGGTTGATAATGTCAATAATTTTTTTAGCCTTAGAGGAGATGAGAGGAATAGCCTCAACCCACTTGGTGAAGTATTCAGTAGAAATAATGATAAAATGATGTTGGAGAGATGAATGAGGGTTAATCTAACTGATTATATCCAAACCCCATTGCGAAAAGGTCCAAAAATCTCTAGTGACTTATAAGGCATAGATTGGAGTGTGAAGTAGGTTAGCATGTTGTTGACATTTAACACAACATTGAATGTAATTTTGATAGTCTTGGTTGAGTGTCAACCAATAGTATCCAAGTTAAAGGATGTGTTTGGCAACTGAATTCCCACTGAAATGTCTACCATAAATCCCATCGTGGACTTCTTTAATGGTGAAGGGAATTTCAGCATGAGTGAGGCATCTAAGGAGGAGACCATTAAAGCCTCATTTATAGAGAAGGCTCCCAAACATAGTGTAGAAAGTAGTTATTTTAATAAAAGCATGTCTCCCATTACTAGAAAGGTTTGATAGAATGATAGCATAAGTGAGATAGTCAACAAGTTATTTGTACTAGACATCATGTGGATTAGAGTCAATATTACCAACAAATATAATGTTATTTGACACATAGGAGGGTAATGTGAGGTTATGCATGGTGACGTATATTTTTTAAGAAGTGGATGAGGATGGAATGTGTGAGGCAAGGGAAGCCATCATGTTGGCAAACTTGTTTGTAGATTGAGGAATAGTTAAAAAGAGGTAATAGTTAAATGATTCTAATAACGCATCTACATGATGTTTATATCATTGTATAATTTCATTTTTTCAAAGGTAGGAACCATTAACCTGATTAATCACTAACTACAAATCACTAAAGATGTTGATTAATTTGACACCCAAGAAAATGGTTGTTTGAAGCCCTAAGACCAAAGCTTCATACTCAACCATATTATTGGTACATTCAAAATCTAATTTAAATGACAGAGGCATAGGCTCACCATCAAGGATGACCCCTGCACCCCCAATGAGTTGACATTTAGACCCATCAAAGAATATAATTATTTGATAGGAGATATCATTAGTGGATAGCATTGTGATAGACTCAATGGGGAATTTGAGGTTATAAGGTTGGTTGTCAAGTAAAAGGACATTGGATAACTAGTTGGAAACTATTTTCCCCTTGATAAAATTTTTTTGGATGAATTCCAAGTCAAACTCAACAAGGAGCATGAGCCAATGAGCCATACACTAGTTTTGGTATGGCTTGGAATATATGTATTTAATGGGGTTAATATGGGTGACAATGTAGGTTTTGTGATTTAAAAGGTAGTGGTAGATTTTGGAAGTTGTGAAGACCAATGTGAGGCAAAACTTTTTGGTATGAGTATACCAAGTTTTATAATCAATAAGCGTTTAGCTTATGTAGTAAACAACTTGTTCTCTATGTTGATCATCTTGATGTACAATCATAACACCCAAGGAATGGTCTATTGAAAAAATGTATAGGTAGATAGGTTGGTACTCCTTAGGGGGAATAAGAACTAATGGGGAAAGGAGATACCCTTTGAGTACATCAAAGTATTTTTGAAAATCCATGTTCCAATAGAAGGAGACATCCTTTTTAAGTAGATAATGAAAAGGTTGACATTGATCTAATAATCGAGAGATGAAATGGTAGATTGACTAAAGTTTGCCCTGTAAGTTATAGAGCTACTTGAGATTAGTGGGTAAAGGCATTTATAGTATTGCCTAAACCTTATTAGGGTTGACTTTGATACCATGGAGGGAGATAATGAAGCTTAGAAGCTTACCTAAAAGGACCACAAAGGTGTATTTCTTTGGGTTTATTCAAACATTATATTGGAAGAGATGAGTGAATATAATTTTGATAATTACCAAGTGATCTTAGTGATGTTTATACTTTCCAAGTAATTCATCCACATAATCTTCCATAATTTTTTTTAGGAGGTCATGAAAAATGTAAGTCAGTGTGTTGGTAAGTAGCACTAGCATTCTTAAGGATGAAACACATGACTTGGTAACTAAGATTCCCTCATGGGGTGATGAAGGAGGTCTTGTGTTGATCTTCAGGAGCAATCAGGATTTTATTGTATCTTGAGAACCCATCCGTAAGAGATAACATCTCATGCTTGACCACCAAATCAACAAGTTGGTCGATGCTTAGCAAAAGGAAGTCATCCTTTGGAAAAGTGAGGTTTAGATCATAGTAGTTGGTGTAGATGTAGATTCCTCCTATGATTTTTGTGATATGGATGATATTAGAAACCCATTGTGGATAGTTAATGGGTTAAATAAAGTTAACATAGAGGAGATATAGGAACTCTTCTTTGACAAGGAGACCAATAAAAGGGTTCATCTTATGAAGCTTCTACTTAATAAGCTTAGCATCATGGTTGGTTACAATATTGTGGGTGATGATAGAGGGGTTAATACTAGGCATGTCATGATAAGACCAAGCAAATGGTTTACTATGATCAGAGAGGAAAGTGGCATAATTGGCTTGTTCAAGGGGATCTAAAGATTGGCCAATCTTGAGGATTCAGGGGTTATCTTGAGAGAGTAGATTAATGTCAATGGTTGATTAATTTAACATAGTTTATGTTTCAAAAGGGAGTGATCAATGGATATAGGAATCATCTGCACCCATATAGGTTAGAATAGCATCATCATCTTAGCATTGGATAGTGTTAATAGTTGGAGAGTCTTCATCAATCATTTCAAGATGAATAAGAGGAAGGGACCTTGTTTCCTCACCTAGATGATAAGTCAGGGGTCCTAAATGAATGATATTTATTGAAAAAAAATTAGGAGGTATGGATACCTCTGATTTTGTATGTGATGATGGGGGGAAAAAAGAGGATGGAGAAGGAGAGAGTGGCTCCTCGATATGAGAGACCTTGGTGGGTTTTGTTGTTTTGTCAAAACCCACACCATATTAATTTTTGGCATATTTGATGGTCTTGTTGGTAGGGTATTTAATAGGTGTACAAGCACCTTGCTCATAATGACCCAACTTGAATCCTTTCTAACCATACCTATAAAGATTGGTGTGAGCAAAACTAGATTTTCCTAGGAAGGAGAAGTCATAAGTAAAAGGCTATGGTGAAAAGGAGGGATTTCTAATAGTAGGAGCCCATTTGATTCCCCCATATATGATATTAGTTTGAAGGTTAGGGGGACCATACAGGATGACCATCCTAATAAGGGGATCATAATTGGGGTGCATGTGAAGTTTTCCATACTCTTATGGAGTATGGAACATGTCAAGTGTCAATAAGTGATATTCTCTTAGCGAAAGTCATTTGAAAGTGTCTTCAATGGGGTCCTTGTTGGGAATTTATGTCACTAGTATCTGAGTAATGGGGGTAGTCAAACTTGTTAAGGCTTCAATGTTAGAATGCAAAGAGGAATATTTTTTTAATAAAATGAGGAAATTATTGGGATGGTAAGCCATGTTGTATGTTTTGAAAGGATTTGGATCAGTGGGAATAACATGCACTTGCCCACCATGCTCAAATTTGACATAGCAGTGTAAAGTCAAAGGTACACATGCCATGGCACATATCCAAGGCCATCCAAGCAATATGTTTTATTATAACTCTCCTTTGATAACATAGAAGAGTTAGGGGATTGTTCAAGGACCCATATGGATATGCAAGACTACATTACCCATAGTAGTCCTTTTAGTATCATTGAAGGAATAGAGTATCACATCAGATTTTGACATATAATTATCGAGAAGTGATAGCTATTTTTAGGTATGAGTGGAGATGATATTAATATTATCACCTCCATCGATCATGACTCTCTTAACATGTGTTTAATCAATATATGTAGTGGTAAAAAGTGCAAGGCCCTGGTCTCCATGGTGAAGAGCCAAAATTTCTTAATCACTGAAGGAAACCAGGGCAATAGTATTAAGAGAATCTACCAAAGCTACAAGAGGTTAAGGATCATAGAGTTGTACCTCAATGGCTTATAAAGCTTTTATCAAGGCTTGAAAATTATGGGATGAGTTTTGGATTAACTCATATAAAGACATCTTTATAGAGGTTTGGTGAAGTTGTTTCACCATTGAGTCTTGAATGACTTGTGAAGATGTGGGTTGGGGGGCACCAAGAATAGAGATCTTTGGATTTGGTGGAGGAGCATATTTTGAGAAAATATGAGCCCAAGGGGTGGTGGCATTTTCCTTACCTTTAACCTTTTAATTTTAAGACTGTGTAGCCACATTAATTATATTGATCTGGAGCACAGGTGAAGAAGGTAGTGGAGGAGGCACAACCTCGTCATTAGTCTAGGACTCAAGTGAGATAGTAGGTAGAGTTTTGGATGCAACTGATAGAATAATTGTGAGGTTAGAAAGAGGCTCTTTAATGAAAATTTTTTTAATAGCAAAGTGTTGTTAGATAATATCTATAAGAGCTTTACAACTTTATATATCATGTCCAGGTGAGTGATGATATAAACAAATTTGTGTGTCATTAAACCAAGATAGTTTTGGTCTAAGAGGTTGATCAGGCTTGATCAGAAGAAGGGTTATGGTGGAGGATTGTAAAAACTGGCATAGGAGAGAGGCCATAGAGCTTACCAATGGGCTAGCACTTATTTTCACAATAGGAGTGGACACCTTCTTTGATTTAAGAGGTGTGGATGTGGTTTTGCATGGTACCCTTTTGGGTGAAGTTGTATCTACTAGTTTTTTTGACACCTTTTTAGTCATAGGTGTTGAGGTGTTGGATATGTAAGGGCCACTAAGTGGTAGAGGCAAAAGAAGAGGTAACTTTGCCTTTTGTCTTGCTTGGAAAGAGAACACTACAACTAAAGTATAAGGATGGGGTCCCAAGATTGAAGGCAAAGTTGAAGGCATAGGAGGAGTGAAATGGTGAGGCCTAAGAAGCTTAAGATTCTTCCCTAGTTCAGGCCATAGAACTATAACTCATGGTTGAGGATTTAAATCTAACTTTACCTTTAGATGAATTAGATTAGACATTAGGTGAATATCTAAAGATCTGATTTACTTTAGTGTAGTAGATGTTCATGATGGTGATGGTTTTGGGTCGAGCTTCTAACGGTCTAGGCAAAGAAGTTCTACCTTTGTCAAAAACCTTGGCATAAATGGTAGCAAAAGGATTGGCAGTAGAGGATAATATTTGTTTCATAGGATAAGGAGATTTAAGTTGATCCTAAAATGTTGAGTGGTCTAGCTTTTTAGAGTCAATAAAGTCTATATTTTTTACCAACCACAAGAAGGGTTTAGATGAAGTTGTCATAGGCTTTATAGTTTCTTCCATAGAAGACTTAGGTGATTGGGAAAGAGGGAAGGTGTTAGATTATGCTATTTTGGGCCAAAGACAAGTAAGAACCCCAATTGGGTCTTCTTCAACCAAGGTAGGAGAAGACGTATGGTCCTCTTTGAGTGGGGGAGGAACTGGTGAAGTTGATTCTTCTATTGGATAAAGAATGGGTATGATTGCTTCCCAAACATGCAGATGAGAAACAGGCAAAGTGTGATCTTATATTGGCAAGAGAAGGGGTAAAATTGGTTTGACAAGTGTAGGCACAATAGGTCCCTCAATTAGTGTAGGGATAGATAATGTAAACTCCTCTATATGTGAAAAAGGAGTGGATGGGACACTGTCCTCCATTGGTGGAGGAGAAGTGGGCAAAGAAGGATCTTCAAGAGTGTAGAGCATAGGAATGATGTTACCCTCAACATGTAAATAGGGAGTGGGTATGGTATGCTCTTCTAAAGGTAGGAGAATAGGTAAAATAGGTACAAGAGTAACAAGCATTATAGGTTCCTTGTGTGGTAAAAGGATAGGTATAGGAGGCCCCTCCACACGAGGGAGATGGATGGGTGAAATAGGCTCCTCTACTTGTGGAAGAAGAATAGGTAAAATAGGCTCCTCTAGTTGTGAGAGAGGTTTGACTAGAGGTAAAGAGAAGACCATATTGACCATATGAATATCATTATCAAGTGAGTTATCAATTGTGGCCAAAACATTTGTTTCATTAAGTGAATGGTTAAGAAAAGGTTGTTTGAACACATCCATACTTTGGTTAATAGGCATATTAAGGTTATCCAAGATAAGCTCACCTTTATCAAGCATATCCTAAAAAAAAAAAAATCTTTTATATTAGTTAGAATTATGGCCTTTAACTTGATGCTAGCCACAAAACTCATACTCTTTGTACCAAGTTGGATAGGATGGGAGGGATCAAACTGTATAAGATGTCTAATCTAGGGAAGGGTATTATCTCCTTGCTACAATAATTTATCCAAAATGGAAGTGTATGACTCTCCAATATGAGTGTATTATCTTTGCTCATACTATTGTTGGAATATTTTGGTTGGATTTTTTGAGGTGGATGGCCTAGACTGGTTGACTATGGTAGAAGAAGCTGATTTAACCACCACAACACTAGCAGAGCCTTTTGACTTTTGATTGGAACAAGAGGGTTTAGAGGAAGAGTCATTAGGTTTGGAGTTGGTATTTTTATTATGTAACTTAACCCTTTCTTCATCTATAGTCTAAATCTCTAACTTTTATGCCATTGTAAAAGCTTCACCAAATGTGTGTAAAGTTTGGATGTGAAGGGTAGATGAGATGTGGTTGGCACATACTCTTAAGAAAAGATCAATAAGCTCAGGTTGAGGTAAATAAAAGGAGAGATAATTGATTAAACCTCTCTAATGAGTGACAAAGTTAGTGATAGAGTCATCGTCAAACTATTTAATGGAATAAAGGTTTGTAATAAAGACCTTTTTATAAATATTGATAGAGAAGTGGTCTAGGAATAGTTGACCAAGTTGAGTAAATGAGAAAAGGGAGTGTCAAGTTATGGAACTATACCAATTTAGGTCAACACCTAAAAGAGACATATGGAAAGTATAAATTAATAATGCATCATCATGCCCACAAGCATGCTAAAATGCTTGTAAGTTTTGTTGTGGGTCCTCCTTACTCTAGAAATTTTTAAATTTAGGGAGCTCCCATTGACTTGGGTAGGGGTGAATAGGTATGAAGTATGGATGGGTTCATTATATATTTCATCATAAGATAGGACATTCTTTAAACCTGACATAGATGTTTCTAGGTTAGATATCTTATCCATTAACAGCTTGATGAGATTGGGAGAAGGATTAGTATGAAGAGTACCCCCTAAGTTATAGGGTTCTTGAAGGGAGATAGAGGTTAGATATGACACACTTTATATTGGTAGTGTAGATGCAACATACTGGTAATGATTCATGGGTTGAGGGGAAAAAATGAAAGAGGTTTATCCTATGAGGTTAGAGACAATGCCTTGGCTAGGTGCCATCACCAAAGGTTGGGTTGTTGGCACAGTTACATGGGTTAAAGGGTGATTTTAAACTCTTATAACTATGGGTATAAGATTTTATGGGATTGGCACTACCAAGTTTTGAATGGTGTTTGACTTGGTTGGGCTAGTAGTGGATGTGAGGTTAAGGGAGTTGCTATAGAATTTAGGTTAAGAAGATGAGATTGAGAAATAGGGGTGGTTTAATTTTGAGGGTTATTGATGTTTGGTCACTTTTTGAAGTAGTGGTCTAGGTCACCATACATGTAATAGTGGAAACCATTGATATTATAGCTATTTCCATCAAAGAAGTTGGCATGCCATAAAGAGGATCTCCTGAAGTGTTATGGGTTTAGCTCATGGTGAGATAATGCTAAAGGGATATACTATTATGATCAAGAAATATCATGAATTTAGGATATCCTTCAAGTATAAGGGGATCTGGTTAGGACTAGTCGGCATAGGGGCATTATCTGAAACCAAAGTATGCTCTATGGTAGAATCAAAAAGGAGAGGGAAAGGTGGGATTAGTTTTTGGCTTATGTAATCAAAAATAATTGTGACTTGGCTATGCATCAAGGCCATGAAAAAAGGATAAAGGTAGGCCTCAGACTTTGTATTAGTGACAGAGCATCAAAAAACTAGGTTTTAGTGAAGGTATGTAGGTCATTTTAGCTTGTTGTTTTAAGCAAGCTAAAGATTATAAAAACACACAGTCATCAATATCAATTATCCAATGGATGCATGTAGTTAATAGGGCCATCAACATCAGTGGCTTTACTGATGTTGGTTACTGTGGAATCTAGAAAGGCAAAAAATCTAAGGTTTTGAAAACTTTGAGTCAAAATTTAGCTAAAATAAAGGATACAACAGGTCTATGCAAGGATAAAGAACACATAGAAAACTTGAAACTAGAGGTTAATATAATTTGAGAGGTAGAAATGCCTGGATTATATAAATTAATACTCAAAAATGTAGAAGACAAAAAGAAGCAAAAAAGGAACATGAAGCCGCTAAACATTAACTCCTAGGAATTAATTTTAGTCTCTTGATGGCTTATGCCTTAAAAAGTGTAAGAGTAAAATTAGTTTGTAAAATAGGTACAAGACGAGCAGTCTAAGGATGGTTCCATGTTAGTTTTAGTGTTTAATGTAAATCTATATTAGACCAGGTATGTGGCTGGTTATAGGGGCTTACTCCTCATACTTCATGGTCTCAAAGCTAAGCCAAGCCACTTAGCCAGAATATACCCCCTGTCTAGAGTTTATACTTCATCAGAGAATGAAGTGGGTCCTCCCCTTGGTGGAGAAATCCAAGTGGGATTGTTGGGTAGGCTAAGGTGATCCATTAGGTGATGAATTCCCAATGGGCCTTGTCTCAAGTGAGTTTAGATGTTTAATTTTGTGAGAGTGATTTGGTTGTGTAACATTTATGTTTTATGATTAATTCATGATGCTTTATCTAACTAGGTGAGCTAAATGTAGCAAGTAAAATAATGACATGTAGTGATTTTTAAACCCAAATAAAAAATGTTTAAATTTAGATGAAAATAATAGTGGATAGAAGAAGATGATTAATTTCAATATCCTAATGCTCATGCAAGGGGAAAACAAAATAATGTATTATTTTTATCTTTTAGGAAAATAATGAATTTTTTTAAGAGGCAAAATAAGAGGAGAATGATAGGGAAGGAAAATTTTAGTTCTTTCCTTAAACAAAAAATAAAAAGTTTAAAATTTAATTTTTAAGAAAGACAAAGAGAAAAAGTGCAAGGAATGAAAATTAAACTATGGTGCACCTATATGAATATCTAGATAGGCAACGAACCCAAGAAAAATCCAAGGTCCCATCGGGTGTGCTAGAATGTTTCACTATGTTTTGAGCTTATTTCACATTCAAAGAGAGAGAGAAATAGAAAAGAGAGAGAATAAGGGATAAGTGATTAAAACTTGGATAAGTGCACACCATTTTAGACTTTGTAGATTCCCCTCTTTGGTTGTGGAGGAAGACAATTGTAGATAAGAAAACACTATACAAAATAGTTATTAGTGGAGATATGTGTAGACTGCCAAGCTACATGCTTATTTTAGGAACCATGAAACTTCCTTGGGATGACAATCCACTATTTTAAAACAAAGTTTAAAATAAATGAAAGTAGAGAGAGAGAGAGAGAGAGAGAGAGAGAGAGAGAGAGAGAGAGAGAGAGAGAGAGAGAGAGAGAGAGAGAGAGAGAGAGAGAGAGAGAGTTAGAGTTTTATTTACCATGCTATAGGTCTGAGTGTAGCAGAAGATAATATAATGCAAGCTAATAAGTTAGGCATGTTTTTAGGGAAGGTTGTTAGGTGATTTTGAGGTTGCTAGTTTAGAAATAGAGTAACTAACATTGATTAAAGGACTGATGTCAGTTAGGGTCATTGATGTTAGTTGGGGTAGTTGATGTCAGTTTGGGTAGTAGTATTAGAATGAGTTAGAGAAGGATTTTTTGGGAGGGAAAATGGGAGTATGGTTAGGTTGTGAGGTTTGGAAGAGTTGTAAGGGGGTGGGTAAGACTCAGGTGAGTCTGGACAGAGGGTTGTTATGCTGGGGCAAAGAGAAATGGGTGGGGAGATTTACAACTCCTCCATGGAAGGAGTTAGGGTTCATAAAATAATAAATAGTATAATGTAAAGTAATTATAATGTAGTTAGTTAAGAATTTATGTTATGGGTGAGAAAAAGTCATAGGTAGTTAGGATTAGGAGATTAAGTCTTAATGTGACTCATAGGATAAGAATTACTTCTAGGATGAGGTGGCCACGTGAGGTGGCATAAGTGGGTTTTAATTAAATTAATTAAATATTTTAAGGTGAAAACATGGGTTAGGAAGGTTAATTATCAAAAGGGTATGAAGGGAGCTTTGACACAGGGAATCATGCAAGTGTGTGACATAATTCTAGTGTCTAAAAGTGGTGGTTACATCCATTTTTGACCCCTCTCTCCATTTTCTCATGCAATCCCCTTCTTCTCTCATCCCTTTCTACTATATATTGAGGATTTTGAGTCTAAAAAAAGGATCCCTCAAGTGGTGATAGAGTTACTCTGTCAAAATCACCTTATAAACACTCTCTTGAAGAAATAAGATAAACATTTTGATTCTAATTTAGAGCAAAGTGTGCATTATTGGAATTTTAACTTGCAAAATGTGTGTCTCTTTTCATCATCTATGAACCCTCCATGCACCTTTCTTCAATTCTTTTGGTTCTTTATAAGTTTTGTGAAGTGTTAGACATTGGTGCCTTATTAAAGTGTCACAAGTTTATAATGTCTCACACAGACCTATTTCTTTCTACCCTTCAAATTTCAAGGTTTCCCTTCGACATCCATAGGAAATAATTATGCTTGTGGCCTTAAGATAAGATCATATTAGTCTATGTCTTGGTTAGGTTCATTAGTAGTTGTTAAGGTTTCCAGGTTGAAAGTGGATCATTTTGTATTTTAGTTCATCACCATCCTTATCTTATATTTCCCTTTCATGTTATCTTCCTCTCCATTTTCCTTAGTCAGTAGTAGATTCTAGTGTGAGAAACAAGCCAAAGTAAAGCATCTGAGGAGCTATCTTCATTAAAAATCCTAGAGGTTCAACCTCACTACAGGATACCCACAACCTAAGGTTACTCCAATTTTGTAGATGGGAGTGAGAGACCCTAACAAACTCTCCCATAAGGGTGAAATTCTAGCATACAAAATTTTTTATCATGCCCATTGGGACATATTTTGAATAAGATTGGTCATGTTTGATGTTGGTTTGATCAATTTTTAGTGGTTATATATTTCATCTTTCAGTATATGGTGGCTCCAAATAACACTCAACAATTTGGTGGTAGAACAATAACTATCTTTCATGCCAAAAGTGACTATAAGATCAGCTTCTATAGGTATTCCTTTTGAATTTGTTGAATTACCTTTAAACTCAGTAGGAAGGTTAAGATTTACTAACACTCACCCATACATGGGAAGCTTTCCTCCTAAACCATTTTTGAAATCTACCTCTACAAGAAAATCTTTATTGGGTCCTTTCATTACCATGATTCCCTAAATAGCTTTTATAGGATTCAATGGTCAAAGTCCTTTGAATCTGCCATAATACGATCCTATGATAGTAGCATCTCTCAAAAGTGTCCCATATTTTATAGAAAACTAAGCCATAACCCCTGCTGAACACATCAATGACAGCCAATTTTTGCAATATCCATAATGTCATTGTATAAAATATAGCTATTAAACTATTAGTTTTATCACTTAAGGGAAAATACTTATATTGGTATAGAGGCTTAGCTTCTAATTCTATTTAATCATGGAATTAGATAGGAGTGGCCTTTTGTAATAGATTTGTAGACAAGAGTGACCATTTATCATTAATATAATAACTTACCACAATCAAGAGAGCCCCCCATGAAGTCATGCAAGACTTCAACATAAGATTCCAAAAATATTGGGATAGAATTACAACCTCTATTATACCATCCCCTAACTTTGTGTTCTTGTACTAATTAAAGGCTCTAAATAGCGATATAGCTATAATGATCCAATCTAGTGGAGGGGGCATATTGGCAGATGCTTATGAGGTGGCTATTAAAGTAGAAAATTACATGGTTCAGGTTGGTAAGCTTACTCCTAGACCCCCAATGCCTCTTTTACCTAAAATTATACCACCCCATATGGTTATTCCCCCACTTGATATTATTATTCCAACTCCAACAATTATTGATATACCTTTACCTAAGCAAGAGAAGGCCTCCACTATTAGATCAAGTGATTCCCAAGAGTAGAAAAACTACCTATAACTTAAGAGTATGCTATAATCCTTGGGAAATGATCTGGTAAATGGTAAAATCTAGAAAGTTCAATTCAATAAACTTTATCAAGTTCCATATCAACCTCAGCAGTAATGTTATCAAGGGAATAAACCACCCTTCAAGGTAAATTTATAAAACCATAACTATGAGCAAGGGTAAGGATAGCCTAGCTACAATAAGCAAATAAATTATAACCCAAATGCCATAAGCTCTTCCAATTCCTTAGTTCCTATTCAAAACAATATGGCTCAAGAGGCTGAAGGGACCATAACTTGGAATCAATATTTTGGGCAATCCATTATCCCAACTAATGGTTTTAACTAGGCATTCAATGACCAATGGTAGTAGGCTATTTATTATGGATGTAATCAAGCCTTAATGGCTCAAAATATAGAGATCCCTATGATGGAAAAATTAGGATAGTGTCCACAAGACCAAGGATTTTATCAGGTACCAATCTAGCCAAATGCTACAATGGTCATCGGTGAGCAAGAAGAGTGTTATGCACTCAATCAACAAGATAGCTCTATCCAAGAATACATTCCAGTGGTAGCTAATATAAGGTTTAAAATAATAAATATAGATGGTAATTAATAAGCATTCAAATAACCTCATATCATTACTCCTTAATTGTCTAAGATTAATGAGCTTGTTATCACTCCAAAGGTCTCGACACCTAAAAATTAGAATAGAGAGAAAGGTTCTGATCCACAAAACTTGTAAATTCAAAAAACAACAATAGTGGATCCCAAATCTTAGGTGAAGTTTGGTGGTACACCAATCAACATTATTTATCAAATGAATAAATCTAGTGTGAGTGTATCAATGTGGGACATGTTTTCCATGCTCGATTAAGTGGATATCCTTCAAGAAGGTTTTTCCAAGATAGGTGTTACAACAACTATAGGTAAATAACCAAACAAAGAAACTGAGGTCCTCACTAATGCAACCCAAGGTCCTATAGGAGAAGGATCAAGTAAAGTATTCAAACCTCCTCCATTCTACATTTCATTAATCATTGGTGACTCCTTGGTACATAACTACATGGTAGACAATGGAGTAAGTACTTCAGTGATGCCAAAGTCAATAGCAAACTAGCTTGGTTTAAAGTATGAACCTTAATCTAAGGTAGTTTTATATCTTGATGGATCTTCCACCAAACTAGATGGTATTATCATAGGTCTCAACTTAACCGTGCATGTTTGTCCTAGTGTTTCAGTGGTTTAAGATGTGTTGATTCTAGAGGTGCCTCCTTATTTTGCATTATGCCTTTTTAGAGAATTCACAACAAATATAGGAGGTTATCTCATAGTATATTAGTCATACATGGAATTTATAAAAAGGTATAATACTAAGGTATCAATCAAGATTGAGCCCATGGCATAATTTCACATTGAATCCCATCAGCCAGATAACATAAACCTCAATTGTACTATCCTTGATGAGGATGAATTTATAATTGGTAAAGAACTGAATACTTATCCTAAGAAGATTCTAGACTTATTCTTAGATGAGCTATGGGGGGATAATCAATTTTGTAACCCTTTAGAAGGTGGTGAATAAAGAGACATGGGTGTCTATTTGCCACATGAAGAAAATTAGTTCATGCCTTCCCTCACTGGGCATAAAGAAGATCTCAATGGTATGTCAAAGTTGTTCTTTGATAGTTCAAGGAGCTAAAATGGAGTAGGTGCAGGGGTAATGTTGGTTTCCCCTTCAAATGATAAGTATTTATCTTCTTATAGGTTCCATTTTAGTTTCTCCTCCAACACAACAAAATATGAAGTCCTAATCCATGGCCTCCAATGGGTCAGTAAGAGGCGAATCAAGCAATTGCAAGCATATGGAGATAGTGAGATTATAGTGAACCAAGTCAAGGGCCTAAACATTGTAAATATTCCTTTGATGAGGTCCTACAAAAATAGAGTATGGGACCTAATTAAATATTTTGAAGCCTTTAACATTCAAGCTATGAAAAGGAACTAGAATTAGCATGTTGATAGGTTGGCAGTTGTGGGAGCCTAGTTTGATATTCCAAGTAAGTTTAAAGAGGTGAAGTTTTAGCCACATGTCAAGCTAGTGGTGAGGCCATCAGTACTAGATAATGAAGCCCACTGGTACATCTTCAAAAATGACAAACAAATTACTTGTTTCTTGTAATAGGAAGCAGATTTTTCCTCAATGAACCAAGGTAAATTTCAACATCAGTATGAGGATCAAATTGTTCAAATATGGTCTAACAAACATCCTAAAGGTCTGGTCACCCTTGAAAGTATTTTCCATGAGAGAGACACTATGAGAAAAGATAAGGAAGTGATGTCAACTGATGAGGATAACTATGAAAGAGTCCTTATTTTCAAGGATAAGCCCCTTAAGCTTGCGAAGGTAACCAATGAGGTAGAAAGGCATGCTTTCAATGAACTTTGTAAGGAGTATTCAAACATCTCTGCTTGGGAATATAGTGATTTGAAAGGTTTTGATCTAAATTTATCCCAACATACTATAAAATTGGAGGCTAATGCTAAGAATGTGAGGTAGAAGCAAAGGCCTATCAATCCAAAAATCAAAGAGCTGATAAGGAAAGAATTGACCAAATTGATTGAATCCAATATCATTTTTCCCATCAAACACTCCTCATAGATAGCTAACTTGGTACCTATGAGGAAGAAGAATGTGAAATTTGATTGTGTGTTAACTTTGGAGACTTTAACAAAGTCTCCTTGAAGTACCATTACCCTCTACCATCCATGGAGTAGCTTCTTCAAATAGTTATAGGTTTAAGACATTTTTCTCTTCTAGACGGATATTTAGGTTACAACCAAGTATTAATAAAGAAAGAAGATCATTACAAGACTGCCTTCACTACCAAATGGGGAAAATATTCTTATCATAAGATTCCTTTTGGCCTATCAAATGTTAGGGCCACTTTTTAAAGAGAAATGGACATGACCTTCCAAGGATTGCTAAATTTGATGGTGCTTGTCTACTTGGATGACATCATAGTTTCCTCCAAGGATGCCAATGAACACATGGACCACCTGAGCTTGATCTTTGAGAGATACAGAGAGTATGGGATCTCTTTTAATCCTAAGGAATGTGTGTTTTTAATCCATGAGGGCAAAATCTTGGGACATATTATCCAAAAATAAGGATTAGGTATTGATCCTAATAGAATAAGTGCCATCTTGGCCTTATCTTTACCTAAGCATAAGAATGGAATCCAAAGTTTCCATGGGAGAATAAACTTTGTGATGAGGTTTATACCTAGTTTTGCAAACTTGGTCAAACCCATCACTACGATGCTAAATAAAAACCAAGTGTTCACTTGGTCAAATGAAGGTAAATCAGCATTTGAGGCTATCAAGCAGACCATTACCCAAGCACCCACACTCATGAATCCTAATTTCTCAATAAATTTCATATTGTATGCCTTTTCCAATATTGGTAATATATTAGCTATGCTGATGTAAAATAATGGTGAAGGACTTGAGTAGCCAATAGCATTTTTTAGTTAGGGGCTTGAGGAGTATGAGGTGAGGTATACTTTCATATAAAAACATGTCCTTTTAGTGGTAAGAAGCCTTAAAAAATTTAGGCCAATGCTCTCCAATAGCAAAATCTATCTTATGGTGTCTCATCCTAGAGTGAGAGACTTCCTTCTTAACAAAGACTTGAATGAGAAGAGAGCTAGTTGGATTACCAAGGTCATAGAGTATGATGTGGAGCTCAAGGTCACTAAGCTAGTAAGAGGTAAAGGCTTGTGTGATCATCTGGTTGATGACCTTCATGAAGACATAATAATTTTCCATGGTGATATAAGACAACTCATAGGCAAAGGCACCTCTACTTCATAAGAACTAGCTCCATGATATGGCATATTTTCTACTAAGAAGAGAATACCCTCAGGGTCTAGATAAGGCAAAAAGAAGGTATTTTTGAATTTAGGCTATACCTTATGCATTATTAGGTGGTACTCTTTTTATAATAGACCTAAATAGGGTACTCCTTAAGTTCATAGATAATGACCAGGTGACCAAGCTTTTGAAGCAATTCCATGATGGTCCTATAGGAGGTCATTTTGCACCTAGAACCATAGTAGCAAAGATAATGAGGGATGATTATTATGGGCCCAACCTCTTCAAATATGTGTATGCATAGGTAATAAAGTGTCAAAAGTGTGATTTCTTTGTGGGTAAGCAAATATTGGTAGCCTTTATCTCAACCCAATTCAGGTAGAGTATCCCTTCATGTAATGGGGGCTATATTTCATAGGAATGACCAACCCTCCATCAAGTACAAGGCATATATGGGTGCTTAATACAACCAATTACTTCACCAAGTGGGTGGAAGATATTTCATTGAAATAAGCTAATGAAGGTGAAGTCTTAGACTTCTACGACAACATTGTGACCGGGTTTGGTGTTCCATCTACTATCATTTTTTATAATACATTAGCATTCCTTAGTCTAAAAAATGAGTAAATGGGCTCTCAATATGGGCATCTACCTCAGCACCTCTTCCAACTATTATCCTCAATAAAATGGATTGGTTACATCCACAAATAAAAAAATTTATAAGAATCATTAAGATAACTATGGAAAAGAATCAAAGGACATGGCAAACTAAACTAAAGATAGCCTTGTGGGCTGATAGGGTGACTCCTAAAACTACCATTGGTAATTCTCCATATGTCTTATTATATGGAAGGGAGGCCAAATTTCCCATTTCTCTTGAGTTTCATGCATTATAACTAGCCCATCAACTTGAGTTGATGGAAGATGAGCCCATGCATGTGAGACTGGCAGAACTCATGAAGCTTGAAGAAATGAGACACCTAAAAATGAAAACACTAGAGTCACATCAAGCTCAAGTCAAAATAGCCTTTGATAAGAGAGGTAAGGGACTTCAAATAAGGGGATTTAGTCCTCAAGTGGGATTTAAATAAGGCCAAGCTAAGAAACCATACCAAATTTGATAGCTCTTATAATGGTCTTTATTTGATCCACAAATGTAAACAACATAATGCTTTTCACCTGTACTAACTAGATGGAGAGGTACTACCTATCCCATTTAATGGTATTCATCTAAATCCTTGCTATTAGAAGATTTTTCATCCATTGTATATATTGTAAATTTTGTATAATTTTTCATGTTTTCTCCTAAGTGCCTTGTGCACATCTTTTTAGTTGTGTGTTTCCCTTCCCTAAGTGCCTTGGGCATAGTGTTTATTTTTCTCTTATTGTCCTTGTTGCTTCAAGAGGAAGTTCCAAAGAGGGTCAGCCTTATATCCAATTTTAGACCAGCTCAGTTAAAAAGGCTAATGACTCCATGCCTAATGGACTAAACAAGGAAAGTGGTCTAGGTTCTCAAGCATGATTCCCTACGAGTCACTAGAAATGTTGGCCAAATTTTGGACCACATACCAAGGCTTTAAAGTAGGCTCAACATGGAAAAGATGAATGGTATGATTAATTCTTCATGGTTTCTCAACCTTCACAGAATCAAGCCTTCATAGGTTTAGGCACAAACCTAGAAGATCCTGAAGACTAAAAAGGCTAAGTGCAAAATCTCTTATTCAACTAAGTCTTTACTTGTTCATTCTTTTAGACTTTATATGGAGACTAAGTTAAATAAATTATTTCAAACTTTTTGTCTAAAACAATTTTTGAAAGGTACTTTTCAATTCCCTAAAGGCATTTTTTTTGAAAAAATGGTCTTTTTCAACAATCTAAAGGGAAGTTTTGTCAGCAAAATAGTCCATTTTAAAAATCTAAAGGATATGTTCCTTTCAGAAATGTTTCTTTTAAAAAGCCCAAAAGAATTTTCCAAAAGGCACTTTTCCTTCGAGAAAATTATCTGAGACAATTTTTCCCTAAGGCAAAATTCTATAGAACTTTTTGTCTAAAGGACACATTTCCTTCAGGAAAATTGTCTAAGACAATTTTTTTTGAAGGCAAATTTCTTTTGTAACTTTTGTCCTGAAGTTAGAAAGCTGAAGGATTCTTTTCAAAAAGTTGAAGGAAATTTTTTTGAAGGAATTTATTCAAGAAGAAGGGCCAAAACACTTTTTCCAAAGAGTTATTTCCATTCCAAAGTGTCTTATTTAGCAATTTTGAAGGGTATCTTTTTGAGGAATTAGACCTTTGTAAAAGTCCTAAAGGCTTTTCTTTCGGGAAAGTGGTCGAAGCAAATTTGTCCAAAGGGTCTTTTCCAAAAAAGCCAACAGTTCATCTTAAATAACCAAAGGACATTTACAAAAGTTTTGAAGGGTAAATTCCCTTTGGAAAGGGGTATTTTGAAAGTGGCCAAAAGATACTTTTCCTTCAGAAAAAGCACTTCTCCAAAAGACTTTTCAAAATTTGAAGGGTCATTCTCAAAAAGTCTAAAGTTTAATTCCTTTGGGAAAAAAGTTTGTGAAAATTGTTCAAGAAAATTATTTGAAAGAAAAAGACTTGAAAGGAAAAGGCCTATAGGAAAGTGTCCAAAGGAAACATGATGTTCACACCAGTGTCAAAGTTCAAGATTAGCAAATAGCCATTGGGATCCAAATATCTCATGATGGGCCCATAAATGTCAAAATTTAAACCCTATAAGTAGCTATTTGGATTTGTATAGACTTACATCGACATAAATGGATACAATAAAACTAATGTCCTTAAATTATTTTTCCATCTATAAGAAAGATCTAATCAAGGTTTTAAAGCAAGAGCTAGTAGGTGTAATTAATGGAGAGGTCCTCATCCTTTAACATGGCCATCATCTCTAACAAATAGCCACTCAATGCATAAGTAGCATGGCTCAATCTAGATTTAAAGATATGGGTATTTTGTCCTTAAACATATAGGACATGAAAATTGAATAAATATGCGAAGTTTTTTAATATAGATATCAAATCATTCACACTTGGTGGATACATGTAGCTACCTTCAACATGGCTCTCTTAGTTCTAAAAAGGTAGACTTGAATGCATGAGGGGATCGAGGATATTTGTAGTGATCTTGGATAGTTTATCTCATGGTCAGGGTAGTTGCATGCTTTGAATGTAAAAAATATAAAAGATAATAGTGGTGGTTGCATCCATTAATGACCCCCCTCTCCATTTTCTCATGTAAGCCCCTGGTTTTCTCATCCCTTTATGCTATATATATAGGATTTTGAGTCTAAAAAAATTATCCCTCGACTGGTGATAGAGTTACTCTACCAAAATCACCTTATAAACACTCTGTTGAAGCTATAAGATAAACTTTTTAATTATAGTTTGGATTAAAGTGTGCATTATCAGAGTTTTAACTTGTATAATGTATGTCTCTTTTCATCATCTGTGAATCCTCCATGCACCTTTCTTCAATTCTTTTAGTTCCTTGTAGGTTGTGTTAAGTGTTAGAGATTGATGCCTTCTTAAAGTGTCAAAAGTTTATAATGTCTCACACATACCTATTTATTTTTTTCCTTTAAATTTTAGGGTTTGCCTTCAACTTCCATAGGAAATACTTATTCTTGTGGCCTTGAGATAGGATCAAATTAGTCTATGTCTTGGTTAGGTTCATTAGTAGTTTTTAAGGTTTCCAAATTTAAAGTGGATCATTTCATATTTTGGTGCATCACCATCCTTAGCTTAAATTTCCTTTCATGTTATCTTCCTCTCCCTTTTCCTTAATCAGTACTAGATTCTAGTGTGGGAAACAAGCCAAAGTGAAGCATCTAAGGAGCTAGCCTCATTGAAAATCCTATAGGTTCAACCTCACTAAAAGATACCCACAGCCTAAGGTTGTTCCAATTGTGTAGCTAGGATTGAGAGAGCCTAAAAAACTCTCCCACAAGGGTGAAATTGTAGCTTACAATAGGATGTATCCTATGAAGTTTTTATCATAATGGCTTAACCTCTAGATGGGTGATAATGTTATAGAGGGTAATAAAATGGTCAATTTTGGGCATATCTTGATAAGACCAAGAAAATGCTCTGCTATGGTCATGTAGGAAAGAAGGGTAGTGTTTTTGCTCTATGGAATTTAAGGATTGTCTAATCTTGATGATATGGGGATTATCCTAGCTACCCAAGTTGACATCGATAATAGATTCATTTAGAATGGTTTGGTTCTTAGGAGGAAGGGATTTATTAATAGAAGAATCCCCCACACCAAATTAGGTATAATGGAATCATCATCATGTTATTGAATGGTGTTTATGGTAGGATAATCTCACTCTATCACTTTAGGATGAATGAGAGGAAGGATTTTAGTTCATCCATCCTTTTGATAGGTCAGAGGGCCCAAACTAGTTGTATTAATAAAAAAAGTTATATGGGATGATATCAAGATCCTTATATTTAGAGGGAGATGGGGTTGGTGAAGATGGAACATCCTCATCGATGGTGGTGATGGGTTTTGATGAGGTGGGTTATTTTGGTGGTATGAACCTAAGGCCAAATAACTCATAAGGAGTTTTGATTATGGGAAGCTCGTGAGGTCTCTGTTCATAAAGGTTGAGACCAAACCCCTTAAAAGCACACCTATAAAGGTAATTTTTGGCAAAGGTTGGTTTTTTGAGATAATATAAGTTAGAGGTGAATGGTCAGATGGATGAGGTAGTGGTGAGAGTGATAAGTGGCCGATTAAGTCCCCCATAGATGAAATTATTTTTATTGTTGGGAAACCTAAAAGGGATGATGGTTTTGATGTTGGGATCATAGAAAGGGTCATGTTTGAGGTTCTCATACTCTTGTGGAGTAGGTAAAGCATCCAATCCTAAAATATTATATTAACCAAGGGAGAGACATTAGAACATGGATTCTAAGGGATCCTCTATGGGAATCTAGGAAGAAGGGATTAATGAGCTAGTGGAAGCTTCATCATTGTTGTGGGTGGGAGTGTTATGGGTTTTGGATAGTGGTAAGGTAGTATTGTTAGTATTTTATGGTGAGGTATATGAGGGAGGAATAAGAACATCATTAGGCTGATATGTCATATTACAAGAGGCAAAAGGACTAGGGTCAGCTTTGATGGTAACAACTTGACCTTCATGTTCAAATTTAACACATCAATGTAAGGTGGAAGGGATATAACTCATAGCATAGATCTAAGGGTTTCCAAGTAACACATTGTATTGTAACTCACCATCTATAGCATAAAACAACTCAAGAATGGTGTGAGGTCCTAAGTGGATATAGTAGACAATGGTCCCCAAGGTAGTAGCTATGGTATCATTGAAAGAGTGAAAGACCACTATGCTTTCTGACATGATGTTCTTGGGTAGTTGTAATTGGTAATAAACATAAGAGGAGATAATTTTTATGTTAGATCCTCCATCAATAATTACCCTTTTTATGTGAGTGTGATTTATGTACATGGCGATAAATAGGGGAGGATCAAAATCCTTGAGATGAATAGGAGGTATTTTGAAATCTTAGAAGGTGCTAAAGGCAAAATGTTGGAGGGATCCCTCAAAGAGTGCAAGAGGTTGAGGGTCATTTGGCTGGACATATATAGATTTTAGAGCCTCTATCAATGCCTAAAAATGGTGAGGTAAGGTGTTTATTAGTTCATAAAATCTCATTTTAATTGGTGTTTAGTGAAGCTATTTTAACATGATGTGTTGGATGGAGTTAGAAGGTTTGGAGGGAGAAGCTCCCAAAATTGATACTTTAGGTTTTGGTGTTTGTGGAGGTGAGGTTAAAGGTGTAGGTGTTTGGGTTTGGTTAGAAGTTTGAGGGTTTGAAGGTTATGTCCAAGAAATGGATACTTTGGCTTTTCCCTTGTCCTTCTATTGGGCCCATGATCAGTTAAACATATGAATAGTGTGGATGTGAGGATTTTTTCGGTTTGATGGTTGCTTTGATTCCTCCTCACTTTTGGGTGGGAGTGGATGAGTAGGTAAATGTTGGATTGGTTGAATTGATGGTTATATTGGTAATGGGGGTAAAATAGGTTCATCTAAAAACAAATCATCTTCATCATATAGTCTATGAATAAGTGATTGAAGAGCTTTATAGTTCTCCATGTCATGTCTTGGTGCCCTATGGTATGCACAAATCAATTTATCATTGAACCAAGAAGGCTTGGTATTGGAAGGGTAGAATGGTTTGATAGGTGGTAAGCTAATGGAAGATTTTGCAATAGCCTTTATAGGATAGTTTAGTAAGATTCATGCAAAGGTGTTAGGTAATGAGTTTATATTTTTAGGGATGGGAGCCTTCTTAGAATCAATTTTCACCTTAGAAGTTGTAAGTGGTGGAATGGTTTGAGTTGGTGGTTGGGATTGCTTATCTATGGTTGGTTTTTGGGTAAATGATTTGAAAGTGGAAGATTTGGGTGATGAAGGGTTAGATATAGATGGGAAAGTAGAGGTGGAGAGGTTAGTTAAGAATGAAGGATAACTAGATGGTTTGGTAGGGTTAAGTGTAGGTAGAGAAAATGGGGATGGTTTACTAGAGGAAAAATAGGTAACTAGGATAATAAAAGGATGGGGTCCTAAAATAGAAGGTAAGTGGGAAGGAGGTGGTATGGGTCTATTTCAAGTTTGTGGTTTAGGAAATTCTACCTTCTTAATTGGTTTGGTTGGGGGTTTATTTAGTGGGATAGATGGAGTTAAGTCCAACTTCAAAGAGGGGTGAGTTTGATTAGGTGTGGGAATAATTCCCAAATTTTTTACTAATTTGGTAAGAGAGGCATGAGGTGGTTTGGTAATGCTAATGGGAGGTGGTTGAGATGGTTTGCATATGGTTTTGGAAGATAAAGTATGTGATGGAGGGGTAATAATGGGTTTAAGGGTAGATTCAAGTGAGGTTGAGGATTCCAATTTGTTTTGGTAAGGGATCCCTAGATGATGCCAAAAGGTGGCTATATCAAATTTGGTTGAGAAGTGAACTCTATATTTTGAACTAGTCTAGAAAATGGCTTATAGATGGGTTTGGTTCCTTGGTCATTGGTTTCAAAAATTAAGCCTTTCGATGAAGAAGAGGGAATGTTTACTTTGTCCTTATTCTTGATGGGAGGTTCTAAAATTGGTGGTTAGGTGAATGAGGTAACTTTCTCTTATAGGATGGTTTTAAAAGAAAAAAATGATGGTTCTATGATGGGGGAGGTAGGTATGGGATCCTAGAGTGTAGGAATGGACATGGTTGCTTCCTTTGTTTTGGTGTCCAAAAGAATGGAGGGCAGTTCTACTACTTCAATGGTTTGAGTAAAAGAGGAAGAAATGGTTAAATCAAAGGTTGTCTCCTTTGGTGTTTCCATCAAAGGAGAGGTGGATAAAGCCAAGGTCTCATTAGGTTAAGAGAGAGGGGTAGATGATTCCTTTATTTTGGTATCTAAAGGAATAGGAGGTAAGTCTACTAATTTTGTAAATGAAATGGATGAAGAAGTAGTTGTGATAGTGGTCTCCTCAATAATAGTCTCACTAATAATAACATTGATTGTATGTGCCTCATGTGAGTGAGATGATTTTGGTTTATTGTCATGGTGATGGGTAGAAGGAGCATGATTGGGAAAAGGTTTATGGAATATGTCAAGGGACTGATTAGGAGGTGTATTAGGATTATAAAATTTGATTTCTCCACTATCAATTAAGCTTTGGACAAGACTTTTGAAGGTATTACATCTATTGGTGTCATGTCCAATAATGTGGTGAAAATCACAATGGTCATTTTTATTGTACCACCTAGGAACGGGGTGATAAGCATCAAATTTTTTGGGTGGTTTGATAGGTATAAGTTGGATAAGGTTAGCTTTGAGTAATTTTTCCAAAACTGAAGCATAACACTCCCCTATGGGATTATATTGTTTTGGAGAGGCTCAACTTTAGTTTCAGTTTTGTTGATAGGAAGGGTTGAAAGAATTGGTTTGATAGGGTTGGTTGACAGTTGGTGGTGGGATAGTCTTTAGGACAACTAATTGTGTAGATGCTTTTACATTGGTATTAGGATGGTTAGATTGGTTAGTATTTTTGGTAGATGGAGGATCATTGGATTTAAAGCTATAATTATTGTTTCATAGTTTAAATTTCCCTTTGTCAATAGCTTAGTTTTCAAGTTTACATGCCATGGTGAATGCCTCATAAAAAGTTTTGAAAGTTTCAACTTGAATAGTGGGGGAAATATGTTTGGCACAACCCTAAGAGAAGATCTCAATCAACTTAGGTTGGGGTATGGAGAAATAAATTTAGTTGATGAGACCTCTCCATCTTGCTACAAAATCAGAAATTAATTCATCATCAAATTGACTAATAGAATAGAGGTTGATAATAGAAACCTTTTTGGATATATTTACTGATAAATGCTTTAAAAATATTTGGGCAAGTTGGGAAAATGAAAATATGGAGTGTTTGGTAAGAGCACTATACCAATCAAGGGTTAGTCCTGATAAAGACATGGGGAAGGTAGGAAGGAGGAGAGCATCATCATATGCAATCAAACAAAAAGAATGATGAAATGATCTTAAATGTTTTTGGGGATGCTCCTTACCTTGGAATTTAGAAAACTTGGGTAATTCTCATTGAGGAGGATATAATGGATAGGAATGGATGGATGGATGGGTTCATTACAGATTTGATAATAGGATAAAAGGTTATGAGACCTAGAGATAGATGACTCCAAGTTGGTCATCTTGTCCATTAGCATCTGGACCAAATCTATTTGAGGTTGGGAAGTAGCATACAGAGGTGGTAAGATTTGTTGAGCTTGGGTGGAAACAATGTATGGATGAGTTATAGATGATGATGAAGAAGCCACATATTGGTGTGTGGTCATATGGAGTTGGGATAATGCCCCATAAATATTGATTGGCACAAATAGTTAGATGGAAGGTGTTATGTATCCTTATGGGTTAGAAAAATATGGGTAAGATGTCATGGGTGCTTATTGGGGAGCTGATATAGGTAGGGTTAGAGGTATGTTTGGGTTGGTGGATGGAATAATGGACATAGATTGGGTTAGGGGTATGAAAGTGCTAGTGGGTTATTTATGGGTGGTAACTGTAGCGCTAATAGGTGGGAGGGTTTGAGGTATGGAAAGTACCAAACTCTAAAGTTGGGTAGAAGTTGGTGGGTTGGTTAAACTAAGGGGAATGGTAGAAGTAAGGGTATGAGATACTCCCATGGTAGAAGGAGTATAGGTGACAAGAGGTAAATTTGATCGAATGTAAGAGGTATTGGCTGGAGTAATAGGTGTTTGGTTACTAGGTGGGATGTTGGATGGAGTTTGGGGAGTGGTAATAGGTGGGATATTAGAGGAAGAATATGCTTTGGTGAGCATAGGTTGGGTTGAGGTCTCACCCACCATAAGATGGGAAGGCATACCATAAGGAGGATCAATAGGAGGAATTGAAGCAAAAGGCATATGGTTAGATAAGGTGTTTAGGTAATGCTGAAGAGTCACAGGATTGTTATCAAGGAAGGTGGAAAAATTTGGATCACCCTCAACAAAAATTGAAGGATTAGTAGGAGGGGGAGAGAAATGAGGGGAATTCTTAACATCAGAGGTATATTCCATGGAGGAAGAAGAAGAAGGGGGTTGTTGGTGGGTTTGATTCCTCAACTATTATTTAGTAAAGGCCATGAGAGGAAATATGAGATAAAATGATGAAACTCACTCCTCAAGCAAAGAGCAAAAAAAATAGAATAACTCAATAAAATCAAACATGTATTAAGGTGTGTTTAACAACCTAGGATTATTTTAAATTACTTTTGGCTTATGCCTTAGAAAGTGTGAATATGAAATTTGGTTTGTAGAGAAGGTGCTAAAGAGGAAATATAAGGTTGGATTCATGTTATTTTTAGGTGCTCAAGAGAGAAAATATGTAATGATCTTCAATAGGTGGCTTAGTATTGGGTTCTACCTCCTCACTTCACACACCTCAGCAATAAGGGTGTCGGGTGCTTATCCAAAATATCTTGAATCTTAGAGTTTATACTCAACTAGAGAGCTGAGTTGGTTCTCCCCTTGGTAATGACCTCCAAGTCGGGCCTTGTCTCAAGTGTGTTTTGATGTGTTGATTGGTTATGTGGTTTGGATAGGTGTGTGATAACAAGATTGAATACTATAATTAATTAATTTGATTTCAAGGTACTATATGAACTAAGACAATCAATAAATCAATGTATACAAAAGTTTTATTTTAAGCCCAAAAATAAATTTTAGATTGAATTTGATGAGCATACAATAAAGGAAGAAAAAGGGATGATAGGTCCCATCCGGGCATGCCAAAATATTTTAGTTTAATTTTTGCTCATTTATTAATTTCGAAGCAAGTAATGAAACTAGTAATAGGGGTGTGTAGAATAATATATGGTAAAAGTGTGTGCATGATCTAGAGAATGGTGAGAACTCCTCTTTAGCTCAGAAGGAATAACCTATAGATAAGAAAGACACTGTAATTTGGTGGTGGAAGGCTGAAGCAATTTGGCTAAAGTGACAATAATTTGATCTTTAAAATTTATTTCAATAGAGGTTCAAGTCTTTGTTGATGCTAATTTCTTGTTAAATGGATGTTGGATACCTGGATGCAAATTGCTAGATTTTTTGATCCTTTTCACTTCCTACTTCTCTCCATTTATAGGATGAAGTTACTAAATCTGCAAGAGGAAGCTGCTAAATGTATAGAGGAAAGAGTTGTTAATTATGATGTTATAAATAAAGTTGGTTGTACATAAGGGAAGTTTCTAAATTCATATATGCTTATCTCATACAGTTGGTAATGCTTTAAAGCTTTAAATTAGGTTTAAATACCTTACCATAGATGGTTAGTCTAACCATTTATGGTTAGGTTGACCACCAGTGGTCAATTTTCTAGAGGAAAAAGGGTGAAAGGAGTGAATTAAGAAGTTAAGTTAGTAATTTAATAAGTGGGATAAGTCAACTAGGTGGTCAACTAGTTTTAAGGTCGGGTAGGGGTTCTAGGTTTTTTGACATCTAAAACTATGCCATTTTTTAGTGTCTACAGTGGTAAAAGACTAGAGGAGTATACAAGATAGAAGAATAAATTTAGGGGAATGGTTTTTAGGAGATAAGTTTGTATATAAAAAGTGGTAAAAGGGAAAAAAATCTTATGAAGAACAAATGGTCTATCCACCCCTTTCCCGTTGCGCCCCTTAGGGCATGCACTTAGAGAGATTGAGACTTGACAAGTTCTTACAAGATTAAGAGCATAAGTGATTGATAAAAGTTTAAAAATATTTTGTATACAATATACACTCATTTTCAATTCCCATCACTCTCTCAATAATTTTATTAATCATTTCCTAACACTATGTAACCTTAAATTTCCCATTTGTATGTATAGGCTTGTGTATAAAGTCAACTTATATGCAAGGAGTGCGTAGAAGTTGGGGTCATTTAATTCATTCATTCATTCATGCTTCTTTATGATAAAATGGGGTCAATAATTGTCAAATGAGTGTCCATGAGTCTTTATCACCTTTCTTCATTTCCAAATCATCTTCAATATGAAACCTAGATCCATGAATATCCACCTATAAGTCTACAAACTTGTGGGTGAACAAGATTATCTAAGCCCTCATTAGAGAGTGTATTTGAGATTCATGCTCATAACCTTGGAATATAACCTATTAATTTCCATATTTATATTCTTTTATGGGTTTCTCATTTCCATTCAAGCCAAATTTGGTAATCATTCTTGTAGAAGACTGTTAATGCATTGTGTCATGCTTCTAAAGGACAAGAACATGACACCTCTTGAAGGATTATCTACAAAGAGATAATTATCAAGGAGAGGGAACATGAATAATGGAATATTTAGGGGATTTCATTATTATTTAATAAATTTTAACCTTATGAGAGTGACAACATTTCAAACCAACCCAAAAAATTGTAATATGGGTGATATGTTCCATGTACTTGAGACACTATTCTCCTTATTGAAGACACCTCATGAAGTTGAGTTGATTGATGAAAAAACACTAAAAGGACTCTTTTTAACTCTTAAAAACATCCCACAAAATTTATTCTCCTCCATCAAAATCTAAAGTGAATAAATAGAATAAAAATTAGACCCTACTTGAATGGACAAGTCATAATGACCTCCTTGCATGCTTAACAATTATTCATAAAGTATGAATGATTAATATACAAAATAATGCCACAAAATAGAATATTACTAAGACCCCTAACATTTCCCAAAATTTCAACCTTTAACTTTCTCTCTCCTAGCTATACCATACATTTTAATTTTGTCTTTTTGAGCTTGTGAAGATAGCAATGGAGGAGAGAGAGGGTATTTTACATCTTTGAGACGTAAAATTTTATCCCAAGCTTGAATTTTAATTTTAGAATCTGAAAATACTCTATGAAACTATTACCACCTACAAGTGGATCTTTCAAGTCTGTACAAGTGCCCATAACTACTTGTAAAGGAGTACTTCTCTCAATTTAGGCATTGAAATACAAAATTATCAGTCTTTGACCATATCTAACCCTTATCTGACATTAGGTAAATTATAAAACTTCTTTACATATTTTTCCTAGAAAGTGGTATGTACTATTCTTCAAAATTAGCCCAAAAGGTGACTAAAATGACTTTGTGCATAACAACAAAATAAAAGGTTAATACATGACAATATAACTTTCAAGACACATTAAAAACTTTATATAATGACTCATTACCATGTCATGACCTTGACCACACTTTAAAAAATCATGACTCATAAATGACTCTTAGGGCTATATAAGTACATATGAGACCAAAACTTAAACAGAGGTAGTTAAAGACCAATATGACCACATAGGGACCATTGGAAGACCATTACATTCATATACAAGCTTTAATAACCCTATGAAAAAGTTTCAACCTATAGGGGTTGACCATTTTTACTTGGGGGTCAAAATTGGTCAATAGTTAAGATAGGAAGACTAATGGTTACAATAAGATGGCTTGGGCTAAATATGATTGAATGGCCAAAATGGATGGAATGGTCTATAAAGAAAATGAGGTTTTCCCCAAGTTTCAAGGTGATTTAAGAGAACATATTATTTATTTATGATGTTATAAACTTAGATTTCATCATGTTACTTTCCCAAGATTCCATATAAATGGTTTTCACCATTGGATGAATTGTTTTTTATCTTTTAATTGTTTTGTATTTTTAATTGATTTTTTTCTTATCATCTCAACTCAATGAAGGATTATGAGATGCAAAATGCATATCCTTTATTTTTCAAACCAATACCTTCTCAGAATAATATCTTTATCCGAATCCCACTACTAATATGAATTATATTGATGCTATCATGATCTTCATTGGTTGTTGATGATGATTCCTCCAAACCTGTAGATAATGTCTTCATAATTGTTGACTATTTTGACCACAAGTCAAAATAAGTCAACCCCCTAGTTCAAAACATGACATAGGGGTCTTATAAGATCTTATAGGGTGTGTCATAGTCCTAGTTGATGGCATTAGATGTGTTATTAACCTTGGTCATAGTATTTTCATATGTGTATCATTTCATGTCATATAGGGTCATATTTTAGCCATTAATAATATTTGTATGGTTTTCATAAGTATAAAAAGGTGTATAAGTGTTTCTTAATATCCATCATGTCAGATTATTGTCAGTCATGTCATTCCTAACTAAAAAATTGTAGGTACTACATTGAAATCAAGAAAATAGTTAGAAAAGAGGATGTTTTGGTAGTTGTATGACTTATATAGGAGTGTGGTACATGTGGAAGGTTTATAAAATGACCCTTCATCTCCCCTAAGCTCACTTTGACACTTGGTCAACTTTGAAACACTTGAAAATGGCTTTAAACCATTTCACTTCTCCATCACTCCACTAGGTAGGCAGCAATGACTAATTAATTTTGGTTTAGCATGGCTAATAGTGGATGAGTCAAGTCAAATCCACTTGATGGTAGATATTAATCTTAATCTACTTCAATTTCATGGTAGTATTTCAAGGATTTATGAGTTATGTTCTTTGAACAATTGTTTAGAAGTTGATTGTTCTTTCCTGCTTGCTTATCCCCATAACCTGTAGGTTTTGCTTTTATTTCCATTATTACATATAAACAAATTAATGAAAGTGTTTATATAATTTTTTTGCATCCTTATCTCATGGTTTACATCTTTTATTACATGTGTGGAAGTGAGTTTCTAGGCAAAACATCTCAGTTTGTTAGGTAGGTGCTCCATTGCTATGTTGCAAGCATGTTCATCAATTGTAGAAGTTTCCCTTCCTATTTTTGCTTTCAAATATAATTTTTATGTCATTTTCCACATTTAAAAACATTATTATCATACTCTCCACAATATTTTTGATCTCCAATGCATCTTTTGACTGAGTGAGAAGTTAAGGAGGCTACACATAATGAGTTTCCTGTAGGTATTCACCTATAGTCATGTGAATGACAATTTTGAGAATATCCATGAAGATGTAATTAAAAGTTTAAAGAGTTTTAAAACACTCATAAAACATAATAAATCAATCTAAATTATTCAAATGATATATAGTTTACTATGACAACTAGTTCTTCTATATACACAGTCATGTATTTTGATGTGCCCCACAGATGACTAATCATTTGGCAATAAAATAAATGGAATTTGTTTAAAGTCTTTCAAGATGTAAATCATAAATTTAAAGATTTGAAAAAGGATAATATTAATTATAGGACCATCCACTATACATTTTTCCATATCTCACCTTCACTACCCTGTGTCCTATATATGCACCTATAGGTGGCTCATACAGAGTACTAAGTAATTGGAATGTAGATGTTGAAAAAAAATTGAACCTTCCTTAAGGTCTTAAATTTTGTAACATATAAATAAATACTGGATCCATAGAGTGTAAATTATACTTTAATCAGGTTCATAATTCAAGAAAGTGAGTTTAGGGACATGTTACCTTAATTCCTTTGAAACAAGGCCTTGTCCATATTTGGTGCTATCATATAATAGGGTGACATGAAGTCTAGAAAGATTTGAATTCTTCCATATTGTATCCTGATTATAGGGTCAATTACTTGAAAAATCAGGTGGATTTTTGGTCAAAGGAGTATAATTCTAGAAGGCTCCCAATTTAGGGAATATTTCACTGAAGGTTGACAGTATTATCTATAGTATTTTGAGTCTAAATGGATTCACAATGCTATGAGACCAATAGAGCATAATCCTATAGGAAACTACTTCTTTATATTTAAGGTGGTACTATTAAATCAAGAAAAAATTAAAGGATTTGAAATTTAAGGTCTTGATTCATATTACCATCTTATAGGGGCTCCTTTTATCTCCAAAATAGGCACCTATAGTCGATTGTAGAATGATGACACAATGTACATTGAGAGAGTTGATTGTTGGTTTGGATTTAGGCTTGATATGAGTGTGATTTATTGTGAAGGAGATTTAAAATGGATACAAGGGAACCTAAGCATAAAAAATAATGATTATGACATCATACATGGGTTTTTGTGGCCTAAAAATAGCCACCTATAGGTTGTTATAGAGGAGAAACTAACTCAGATTAGTGTCAATAGAGAAGTAATGAACACTACCCATAAAAACATAGACATTTGCCTAAGAAAATATAAAATTAATTTATATATTTAAATAAGGTCTTATGTCATAATTTAAAAGGTCTAATTCTAAGTGAGACTATATAGGAAACTTCCTTTATTTGAGAAACACAGTACATAGTCTGCTAGTTTAGTCTAGTCAAGAAGAGATGAGTGCACTTTGAGTTGGCACAGAATTTGGGAATGTTGAAATGTTTTAGTACACCTTAAAATTATTATGTACATTTTACATTATTCCCACAAAAATAAAATAGAACATGGATGGTTCCAACATGCAACCTACAGTCAAGATACCAACCTTGCACATAGTATTACAAAAGTCTACCTTGGAGTTTGAAATGTTTGGAGGTGCTAGGAGTATAATATATACCTAATAATTTATTAAAATGGTAATAAATACCTATTTAATCCCATAATACCTTCACATTTCTTAGGACAATAAGGTAAGTTCCCTATGTTCTATCTCAACCAGATGGCACTCTTAGAGAGATACACCCTACAAGCTTAGTATGAGAAAGGTTAAGAGGTGAGTTGGGGAATATTGAAAAAATTTATAAGGATTTAGGGAGTTTATTTAAACATTTAAAAACATGTAAAATACCTTATATCCATGAAAAATCACTCAGAAGTGGTTGTAAGTAACAAAACATAAACTAAGCCTACTTAGCCTTGACTAGGCCTAAATCCCTAAGTGGGTGTAGCCTCACTTCTAACACCAAGTGAGAATTTAAATGAATTTTATCACATTAATTATATATTATTTAATTATATATAACCATTTTTATATAGTAGATATCACAAATGGGTCATTTCTTGACTTAATAACAACTCAAGGTACATAGAATGCAGGGAAGGGCTCAAGAGGCAAACTTTGGAATCTCATTTCTATATGGATGATTATCATGGGAACCCAAGGAGTTAATATATGTTTAATAGGGTCTTAAAAATTCTTCTAGTGAAATTTTTATAAAGTTTCAACATCTAAATTTTATGAACAATCCCTAAGGGTCAAAACTACCTAAAACCCTCCAAAACCCTTACTCTTAACTCGATGGGGAAGAAGTTGATATAAATACATCCAGATGAGATAATATGAATTGGAAAGTTATTTTAACTTTAAAATAACTCTACTAGTACTCTTCCCATCATATTGGATTATACTACATATATATGAATAGGGTACAAAACAAGTTCTCTTGATAGATTTATGTGTTTTAAAGGTTCAAAAGAAATTTTAAGGATGAGGATCACTTTGATATATCAAGTGGGACCTACTATAACCCCACATGTTCATTTATTATTTTATATAAACACATATAAACATTCTCTAGCTCCTTCACTTTAGGTAGTCCAAATTGGCATAGTGAATGGAAGTTTATCACCAAGTGAGAAGGTGATAAATCTAATTGGGGAGCATTTTAAGGTCTTCCTAATGGATTTAAAGATAAAAGGACTCTTTATAGGTGTCATATAACCTCCTACATGTATGTTTTTTAAAACTAAAGACAAATTTAATGACAAGTGTGAGGATTGAGTGAAAGAAAGATGATGGTGACTGCAGGTAGTGAAAACACTTGTCTAAAATAATACTAGTGGTTAAGGACACATCTAATGCATGTTAGAGATTTTTATTAACCCCATAATAATATTTCACATGTGTTATTTCTCCCTATTCTACTTTTGATCACTCAAAGAAGACCAAATGATGAAGTTAGTTTCCAAGAAGGTGGTTGAAGTGTCCCACACTTAGTTTGAGGAGTTTTCATGCCTTGAGGGAAATTTTTGTTGGGAGGAGGATGGGTAAACCGGAAGCACACAATTTGATTACCAATACCAAGCAACTTAATATGCGGAAATTAACCAGATTCACCAAGTAACTAGAATTCAGAATAACACAGCATATGAGAGACAATACCAAATTGTATTAACACTTTATACAGAAAAGAATACAATAAAGAAGATGCCACTTCTTCTCCACCACCTTACAGAGGTTTCCCACACCTCAAGTGAATAGTAATTCTTCTCCCCAAAGCTCTCCCTCTCACAGGTCCCAACACCCAACTCAAATACAGAGTTGGTGTTCACCTCCCGTGCTCCACGCACACCACAAGTGCTCCACGCACTCCACAAGCACTCCACGTGCTCCACAAGTACTCAAGGTACTTCAAGTAGATCTCCCATGAATCTGCAACAACCTGCAATTCAACAGACCATACTTATGGAAGGAACTCCCTTGCCTTCCTCTTGCTCTATCTGAGTACACACCTGTACTCCAAGTAGATCATGCCTGATACTGCTCCCTGTTGTGTTGCTGTCTGTATGACCTTACACACCTGCAAATCAAACAATGGTTCTATTCATCTGTGAACCTCGACCTTGCACACACATACACCTGCAGATCAACGATCTTACTTACCATGTAGATCTCCTATATAGGCCATGCAACTGTGACCAAGATCCTACACTCTTGAAGAACCCAGCTGGCTCTCCAATCCAGCACCAACACACCTGGTACTGAGGCACTAGGAGGAACGCACCATAGCTCTACCTCACACACAGAAGGAGCTTATAATTATGCTCTCTTACTCCCTAGCACACTTTTCCAATACAACCATGAGTCTATTATATAGATCTCATCCAAACAATGATTAGACATCTAATTACAATAATTAGATCCGCAGCTATGAGTCTAAAATTAGCGCTCATCATGCAAACTCTTGGTTCGTTAGCTCACTGCCCATAATTAACTCGCAATCAAACTACACAGGCAACCGACGTCGGTCCCTGTCTGCCTGGGGTCGCCGACGCCGGCCGATATATGACCGACGTCGGTTGCCTTCCTGTCTTACCCTGCCGACGCCGGTTGGCCAGACCAACGCCAAACACTTCTGACACTTAGCAACTCATTCTGCAACCTCCTCCATGTCTGCATCAGTGAAGCTTTTAGCTCCACAATCCTAACAATTTTTCTAAAGAGACTTTTCATGGTCTATTTCACAATCTACTAATATATAACATAATTTATTTTCATTATTTGACAAGTGGCATTGTGACTCTTGATCTCCACTTCTCTTTCTCCTCTCACACATTCTATAAGTACTAGCCATTTTGGCTCTTATTTTCTAACTCCACATCTGGTATGGTGAAGTCCTACTAGTTTAATGTTGTATTTTCCCTTTGAATAATATATATAATATAGTTTTTAGTTCACAAACATTTTTTCTAAGTTTGTTAAATGATGTATGGTGAGGTTCAGTGATAAGCTTTTATCCTTGTTTCTCTTTATCTTTTCATGTTTGGTACAAGTTCTCATTATAACAGGTCATATGGAGTGTATCTAGTGTGTTTATCTTCCTTAAAGTGTTAAAGTGTCCTTAAATTATAAAATCTAACCTATATTACACTTACCTTGATCAATTTTATGAATATCACCTCCATATTGAAATACTATTGTTAGAATCTTTTACGACTTTGAAACTAGTGTTGTAAGTCTTTTCTCTTAGTGAAAGAGTATGATAGCATAATTGAATCATTATGGTATATCAATACCTTAGATTATTTTACTTTTATTTATATTTATACCCCTTTTCCCACAATAAATCAATTAGTGTAGGTGATAAGGACTTAAAGGTAAATCTAGGGAGCTAGCCCTTAAACCTAGAGGTCTACCTCTACTATAGGCAACCCATAGGCCTAGAGTTATTCTAATGTTGACCAAATATTAGAGTAGGATTTAAAAAATCCTATAGGGTGAAATATTATTTATGATAGTTCTATCAAGCCTAGTGGGACCATTGTCCTAAAGATAACTTGTCAATGTGAATGTTGGTCTTGACAACATCAGCTGCATATGGTGTGCTACTCAGCATTTAGTGACTCCAGTCAAGGTAAAATATGATTTTAGACAAAAAAATTTCATATATTTATGCTCATATTTCATGGTCCTTACTAGGTCATCCTATAGTAGAGTTTTCAATCCCATCAATCCACCTCTTCAACATGAACTTCCCCTTGAAGTTCAATAACCTTAGCCTATTATGCCCTTTAAAGAGTAAGAGGACTTTTCTAGTTAATAAAACCATGAAAGTGAGGGAGAACTTTAAGAAAACATGGATAGGTAACATTCCTTCTTAGAATTTAACACTAAAAAAACAATCCATCTTGATACCTATGATGATATTCCCCTTAATGGTATAAATAGTGTTCTTATATTCAATGGTGAAGGTCATGTCATTCCTAATGATCATATTAGGGATATCTCAAAATTTTATAGTTTTTA
This sequence comes from Torreya grandis, assembly GCA_037957365.1. Lineage (NCBI taxonomy): Eukaryota > Viridiplantae > Streptophyta > Pinopsida > Cupressales > Taxaceae > Torreya > Torreya grandis. The sequence goes on from JARHVA010002458.1 coordinate 2,431,639, forward strand.
AAATGTCACTAAGGTCAATATAACTATTAGACTCCTTGTCATTTCCTTGAGATGGAAATCACTTGATTGGTATAGGACTTCTCTCGATGGTTACATTATAACATGGGATGATTTTTGAGTGCTACTAATATCAAGATTTAAGGATAAGAGTGACCATACTTCACTCATTAACCAACTCAATTTGATTCAAAGAGACCCTAAGGGGACAATGCATGATTTTAATGAGAGATTCCAAAAAACTTGGCATAGGTTGCCTCCTCCCATGAGACCATCTACTATCTTTATGTTTCTTACATACTTGAGGGTCATTGGCATGGACATAGCTATCATGATACAATCCATGGGTAGTTTCACTCTACCTGAAGCATATGACCTTGCCATTAGAGCTGATAATTTCCTCATACAAGCTAGGAAGTTGCCTCCAAAAGTGTCTATGCCTATTTTTCCTAATACTCCTATTGATACTCCAAGTTTTGCTTAAGTTCTTAATGCTAATACCAATCCAAGGACTGCTCCTAAGAAGGTAGAAGAGAAAATCTATTGGAAGGCAATATATCAAACCTTAAAGGCTCAAACTAAGCAATATAATCTACAACAAGGTGCTCATCAAAACCCTTACCCTTATCATTAGCAATATGGTCAACAATATGGGAAAGGGAGAGGTCAAGGCAGCCCAATTTCAACATTTCTACCAATGGATACAATCCTTTTTCAACTTATAATACAAGAGCAATGGTACCATTGCATAGCAATATGATCCAAGTAGAGTAATGTAAACAAGGTCAATTCATGGATGCTAATGAATTTGGAGACAAATCTCTAGTTTCTTAGGAAGAGTCACTCTTCTACCATCAGTAGAAGATGACATCTTTATGCAAGCAATTGAAAGGTAAAATCTTCAAGGAGTATGTTTCACTAACTTCCTAGTTGAAGATAATTTTGTGGTTAATCAAGGAAATTCAGTTGTATAAAATACTATAGCTAAATTGAAGACTTTTGGAGATGCTAATGGTGTGCCTACAATTGCAAATAGTCCTCCTATAAGGAATAAAATCATGACTGCAAACATGGTATTCCCTAACGATTCTACACCTCCTTCAAATTAGAATGTTGGAAGTCCTACTCAAAGTGATTTAATACCTCAAGTTCCAAACACTTCATTTCCTCCAAAGATAAAGACAAATTATGTATTTTTGATCTAAACATTGTGGAATCATTGAATAATTAAAGATAAAGACAAATTATGTATTTTTGATCTAAACATTGTGGAATCATTTAATAATTCTAAGACATCCATTTCTCTTTGGGATGTCCTTCATATGCCTGGCCAAAAATAACTCTTGCAAAAACAATTATCCACTATCCATGTTATCCATCCATCATCAAGCCATGGTCATGGTCATATTGATCTTACTAATTCCCCTAATAACATTATATAACCTTGTACCAAATTTTATAAGCCTCCACCTTTCTACCTCACTCTCGTTATAGGGGATAAGCTTGTTCATAGCTGCATAGTTGATAGTGAAGCTAGCACTTTAGTGATGCCCAAGGTTGTAGCTTAAAAATTAGATCTAAAATATGAACCATATAAAAAATTGGTGCTTTAATTATATGGTACACATATCAAGTTAGTAGGATTTATAAAAGGGTTGAAGTTTTTCTTACATGATTATCCTAGTTTCCCTATTCTTCAAGACATTGTGGTTGTTGACTTGCCTACCCACTTTTTTATCTACATATCAATGGATTTCATAGCTAAAATAAGAAGATACTTCTCAGTTGATTGGTACGTATTAGCCTTTAAGACAAGATAGGCATAAAAATTGACCATTAGAACTCAACCCCTTTTTAGGTTCCACATTAAACCCTGTGTTGAAGCAAGCTCCAACTTGAATTATTTCAATAATGAAAAAGAATAATCTATTGTGGATGATGGTGTTTCTTTTAAAATTGAAGTAATTTCTAAATTATTTCTAGATTAGTATGGTAAATATTCTTATGCACATTATCCATACACTTATTTTGAGAAAACTGACCTTGGCACCTATATCATCCATGAAGGAGCATATGATAAATCTAAGATAAACATTGAACATTCTTTCTCACAATCTACTAAAGGAAATTACTTGGTCCATGTGTATGATGATGATAACTTGAAGAACATGGTAGATAACTATGATGATAATAATAATAATTTCCTTCTTCCTAAAATTGATGAAGCAACTCTTGAACATGACATTCATGAAGAATAATATGACCTATGGCAAAGGTTCAATGCCATAATTCAAGTGTTTGAGTAGCTAATTAAGACTCCTTCTCCTTAAAAGAATCCCATAACTAATGTCAAGTTAGTTATTAAACCTAATGAATAGGTTTTTGAGTGTTTGATTAAGCATGAAGTTGAGTGTCATGTTATGAATGAATATGAACATCAATCTTCTATCCAAGGGTTTATAGTCATAAAAGATCTTGTAAAGGTATTGTCCAAGAAATTGTAGTCATGGAGGAGTCTCTTGAATCCAAGGAATGTATGTTTCCTTTGGTATGTCTTATTTTTTTTGTCTTTTATTATTTTTTGGTGTGGTTTCAAAGGAAATTGGGTGTCAAACCTATGAATTGGTAACTCCATATCCCAATGGATAGGATTAGGCTACTTGTCATTGGCATAACAAGCATCCTATTTCTAGGAAATTACCAGGAATGTTGACTATTTTGACAAGTCAAAATAAGTCAACCCCTATAATTCAAAACTTGATATAGGAGCCTTATAAGATCTTATAGGGTGTGTCATGGTCCTATTTTATGTCATTTTATGTGTTATTAATCTTGTTCATAGTGTTTTTTTCTTTTTGGGAATTAGGTATTTAATTCCTAAGCAAATAAAGGTCTGAGTAAATGTAAATCAGTAATTAATGTGTCTCAATTAGCCTACCAATTTTTGAAAATGGATATGTATTTTACCTTTTCTAAAAATATTAAGAAGTGTGAAGAAATCAAACTTAGCTTATTATGGGCTAAAATGGATGATGTAAGGTATGGAAATTGTTGTGCAGGGATGGCAGACTATTGTAAATAAGACCCAAAACTCTATTTTTGGATTGGATAGGAGTGCCAAACTAAGGACACCCTGATACTTGGCACTATATTCCAACTCCAATTTCTTTTTCCACTTATAGATCTATTATCCTAGTGGTCTATCTTTTTTAGGTTCTACTTGGTAGGCCTATGACACCTTAGAAGTGAAATATTGAAGCCTAGGTCTGTGCAGAGCTCATTGTGTGTCTGATTCAATCTTATAAACTCTTAAGAAATCCTAGTACTTTAACTTAAGTAGATAACTTTGGAAATATAGTAGGGGTTAGTGTGAAAAGGATATGTTGGATGTACTTCACACCCCATGTGTGGGCACATTGCCTACATACCAATACTTTGAAGAGGTATCAGGGTAATGTAGGTCTCCCATTTGAAGTGTTTGGTGTAATTGTGTGATGTATGAAACTATATGTGAAGCTATAATATACTTTATATTACTAAGGACTAGTATTAGTGCTTGAATAGGCTTGAATTGGTCTTATAAGGCTGTATGTAGAGAATAGGGAAAAGTGCTTGAGTGTACTTGTTTATATTCTTTATTTTTTCCTATGAATGAGTGTCAACCCTCATAAATATAAATTAAATAGCTTTATATAGGGAAAATTATGACCATGGTTTATATGATCTTACATTAGTATGATAGGGGGAAAGATAAGGATTCAATAAAATCTAGCCATTTGAGGCTAAAGTGAACTTGGACAATAGCATATGACACCACTGAGTTATATTTATCTTGTCCAAGTTGGCCACTATTTTCTTAGGAGGATGAGACCTAGGGGTATGGATCTAGGTCTAAGAGGGCTACCTGGGTCTCAAAAAACTAAGTTTGAGAAGGTATGGGTGATTGGGAATTATTGAAAGTCTAATCGAAAAGGATTGAATGAGCAAGAAAGAGGACTTATAGCTTGGGTGATATTCGCCATGCCTAAATTATCCAATTTCACATTTTATATGATTAAATCCCCCCCCCATTTATTCTATTGATGAAACAAAGTTAAATACTAGGATAAATTAAAAATCGAAATCATATCTGGAACTTACCTATAAGGGAAAAGTTCATGAAACTATGTGATGTTGGATGTCTATAGAAAGAGCATGTTGTGATGTGTGAATCTATAAATAAAAACATTAATTAGATTAGTTATTACTATATATTCTATATCTAAAATAAGAAAATACAAAATTTGATAAAAGGAAGAGAGAGGAATGAATACACCTCATAAGGTACATGAATCAATACAAAACCTATTGTGATGCTACATTGTGTTGAGTATGTGTTGAATCAAGAGTAATATCATGAATGGAGTTGAGTGATAAATTCCCCAAAATGTGGCTCAATAATGAAAAGGTTGACCCTTTGGCTCCATCATCACAACTAAGTGAATTTAATGAATCATGTATATGTTAATCAATGTCTGGATTGTATTTCCAATCCCTCTAAATAGGTGGCTCAAAAATACAAAAGTTAGCCCTTTGGCTCCATGATTTCCCCATGAAGTGAAACTATGAAGTGATACTAATATAGAATATATGTCATATGAGATGTCTCATGGATCCCATGAATGTGATATAAATCTAACACTATGGCATGGATAGTTGAATGTGCACTAGAAACTAGGCCACTCATGGCCATTTCAAAAGATGGAGATTAGGCTTGTATGAAAGCCAATTTTAAATTGATCTACTAGGATTATATGAAATCTAAATCAATAAATTGGGTACTTAGAAAGCTAAAATTGTATGAAATTTTAACTTGAATGTGATTTTAACCACCTTTAAATGGAGTAAGGCATGCAACTACTAAGAATGCTTGGAATAAACTAAACTCGAAAACAAAAGATCAATATGCCATGCATATTATCCCCAATCACTGATGTCTAGAACATGGATTTTGATTTTAAAGTTATGCCAACTTCCCACTCTGAACTAAAAGTGAGAACCATCATTCCATGTATGATAACCCCTTGTATCTGAGAAAACTATGTTGAAATTGCTAAATTTGAAGGATCTAGAAGTGCAAAAATTGTCCTTGAGCTAAACATTTTGCCTATTTATAGAAAACCTAAGTGTTTTTTTACCTGGATAGGAGTGAAAAACTATGGACACCCCTATTTTTGGTGATACTATCCATTTCTATCACTACTATCCATTTCTAGTGTTGTTATCTGGTGTGAAAATTGACTATTGATCTGAGACTATTTATATTTTTATACTCTAATTTGATTAGTTTGACCTCTAGATTTTGTAATGACTATTCTAAATTCTATTGTTTTAATTTCTATGAGTTTTTATCTCTATGAAAAATCTCGTATTTTATTCCCCCTCTTTTGAGGGTAGGAATGATGAACCTACAATGACTACCCTTAGAATAAAACATAATGCCCAAATACTCATTTGTCATATCGTAAAAACTTTTTAAAAATATATATGATATAGCATTTGATGTTTAACAATATGTTTTAAGATATATAAATATTTTTATTGAGATATATTGTTAGATCAACAAGGGTATGCCTAAATAGATATAATAATATGAAAGCATGCACAAAGTACTAAATTAAAATTGGAAATGTTAATTATTAGTTGTTAGTTGGAGGGATAGAGCATGATGTCCATCATGGAATCCAAGAAAGCAAAAAAAATGCATGATATGGATCATGACATTGCACACATTTGATAATCAACAAGCAAACAAGAAAGAAGCAAGAAGTAAGAAGCACATTAGATGGGCCAAGTGGCCATGCAAACAAGGGACGTTGTCACATGTCACTCAAACTAGAAACAAGCATGGAAGGCATGTTCAAATTCCACATACACATACAAGTGAAATAATCAAATTTGGCACATAGGCCATAGGCACATAGAGGAGTACAAACAAAGGACATTGGAAAATGTCGTAAGGCACACACATCAAAAATAAGCAAAGGACATTGGCAAATGTCTAAAGACATAAGCTAAAATTGAAAATGCAATCACACAAGCTACACTAAGTAATCAGAGAAATCATGTAATATATATAAAGAGACAAGCACATCTAACTGATCAAAGCAAATGTGAGAGTATGTAAAACATGTGCAGTACAAGACTAGGTATATGCTAAGAATTACACAAGTACTAGATATTAGTGAGATGTTGATATAGTATTCTATGTAAGCTATAAATTAATGTACATCATCATGAGAACTTATAGTTTGTGGTGTAGAAATGACATAAACTAGATGGTTTATTCATGTAGAAGATGCCCCTAATGGGTGTATTTAATAATGTATGTCTTGAATAATGTATGTCTCGAATGTAGAAGTAGGAATGCCCCCTCTATGGGTAGAATGAAGCAATCAAGTAGTTAGATTTCACTACACACAGTCAAATAAGATCAAGTGAAGCATGGTAACATAGAATATTGACATACAATAGCATTAAATAATAGATTTAAGTCCTAGCATGATATTAGTGATGTAAAGCATGGGTGATGCATACAATAAAAATATTTTTGGCATTTTTGAAACTTTTTGAATGTTATTTTTTTGAAAATATTTAAACTATGTACAGGAATAACTAAGAAGAAATGATACTAACTGATGAGTCTCAGGTGAGACTCCCTCTCCTGATGTCCTATGTCAAACAACTAAATCATTAATGATCATCAGGCATGAGTGTATGATTGATATTGTGAAGCTAAAATGTGTTTACATTGTAACTACTCTAAAATCTTTGATGTGGAAGCCAAATGTGGGGTCCCCCTATAACTTTGAGAAGTGGATGCAACTATAGGGATCTTATGGACCCATATGAGGGTAGGAGAAGAAGCTCTATGAATAGGTGATTTTTGTGTAGCTATATGAGATTGTAATGTAACTGCTCTAGGTGTGAACACTATAGCTAGAAGATAGATAAAATCCTAAAACTATGGGGGTGTTTGAACCCTCTATACTAGTGATGAATAGTATAACTATGTTTGGATCGAAAGTGGAAGCTATACTCAAACTAGAGGATAAGCTAAAATTGGTGGGAGAACTAGAGCTGATGGCTGGAAGCTAGTAAATGGATCTGAAGTGGGGAATGGTGACATATAAAGAACTCCATTTAATGCAATAACCTAATTATCATGAATGAACTTCATGCATCTATGAACTATAGAAGATACTACCTTGATTTTTTGAATCCATGGTTGACCAAGTAGTATATCAAAAACTCTTGCACTGGGAACTACAGTGAATGGTGCAGTCACATGTGTAGGACTAACCTATAATGGAAGTATTATCTCACCCAATGAAGTCTAAATCTGCCCACTAAAACCACTAATAATTATGTTTTTCATAGTTATATCCTACTCTGAATAAACCAAATGCTATAGTAGTGTGAAGGTGCACATGTTAAGACTAGAACCATTGTCGATGAGTATATTGTAAATAGGTTGATTATGAATATGTGATCTAATAGAAAGTGAATTATAGCTTGTATTATCATCTATAATCTCCTAATATAAAAAAGATATCAAAGGCCTGGCTAGAACTCTGGACCACACCTATCATACCCCTTAAAGGATGTGTCTCAACTAAAGATGCCTGGTATGTAGCTGGTGGAGGATGTGTATAGTATGTATGATGAACACCTAATGTGTCCTCTTTCTCTTATTTTTAATGCTATGGAAATGGATCTAAAAATATTTTCAAAGCTTTTTATTGTGTTGGCTTTGTCTTTGTAAGCTCAACTAAAGTTCCCAAATCAAGTATATTATCGTCTATCAAGTCATGTATCTTATGTCACAAACTAATGCATATATTTATGGTGTGGCCTGGTGCCCTATGAAAATTGAAAAATTCATGTTGATCATATCCCCATACAAGAGGCTTTCCTAGATCTACTTCTTAAATAGGTGGGAGAGTGATGATGTTACATTCTAATAACTATTTTATAACTCTAGCTAGAGAAACTGGTAAATCGGTAAATGCACATCAAGGAGGTGATGGTAAAACCACATGTTGAGGGGGCTCTGAAGCCACATTGATTTTTGGTTGATTTTGATTCTTTTTATCACTAATTTTGAGCTTGTATGGGACTTTTCTATTACTCTTATTTGTTGTGTCTGAAGTACTTCAATACATGAGTTTACCCATTGAGATTAGCTTGACTTCCTTTCCCTTAAGTGTATGACATAATTTGGTAAAGGAAGAGAATCCTTTGAACATAATAGATTCATGTAATGCCGATAGAAGGCTTTATTTGAAGATGTTTGATAGCTCTTAATTAGCCATGGGGCTAGTTAGCTTAGCCAAAATAGTCTTATATCTGAGACCATAATTCATGAGGGGATGATTTGACCTTTGTTTCTATTGTCTAATCTATGCATATGAAACCTTATCACCAATCTTGATACTAAAATGTGCTAGGAACATGTCTGCTAAAGGATTGAAAGTTGTGATCAACTGATTTGGTAGATTATAAAACCATTATAGAGCATAATATTTTAGGCTCCATGGAAATATTTTGGTAAGTATCCAATCATTGGGTACATAATCCAAACATTCTATGTGAAAATCTCTTAAATGTGTCTCTAGATCACCCTTGTCATCATAAAGAGTAAACTTGGGTTGAATAAATCCTTATGGCAAGGGTGTAGAAGTAATATGACATGTTAATGGTGTATGTAGAAGAGAAAAGGAATCCAAATCCTACGTAGGTCTAGTGGTACCTTGCTCAAGATGTTGTACCTTGGATTGAAGAGATTGTATCTCTTGTACAAGTGTTACCACATCAGGTGATAGGGATGTACTAGCTACACTTGGTGGCATAGAAGAAAGTTGGGATGCTATAATGAGTGGTTGATACATAATTTCCCCTGTAGTATCATTTACAAATGGCTGCTATGTGGTTTGAGAATATTTCCCATTGGTTACTTTTTGCTATTCTTCTTGTAAAATTTTAAGCATTTCATCTTGTATATTCAAATGTTTGGTTAATAGTTCTTGAAGTTTTCTTTTATCAGTTTCATAAAAACTAGTATATTGAGCCATTGGTAAAGTAGGAAAATAATTTGAAATGTTTTGCAATATGTTTTAATAGGTAATGTGCTAGAAATGGAAAGTGCTGAAATTAAGAAACATAGAGTCCAAAAAATAGTGAATTGGAAATTATGCAAAAATGATATTGAGCTGCCAAATATGTAAGGTGATACCTCAAAAGCAAGTAGGTGCTATTATATACCACTAGGGATTTTTCAAAAATATTATTTGTAAAATATTATGAACTTTTGAATTTGAAATTGGTTTTTTGAGTTTGATGTGCAACTAAATTTTCAAAAAATGATGTGAAAAGTACTAAAAATAACTGAGAATGTATTTGATGCAATAAGGGTTTTGAATGAATTTTTTCAAAATTAGTGTAGTAATTTGAAAATTTTTTAGAATATTTGTATTTTTAATTTTGAAAAATTGAGGAAAAATCTAAAAATATTTCTAAAATTAGCAGTATATTTTTCCTAGTGGTTTGAAGGTGTTTGTATGCAAATAGGACCTAGTATGTGCAACATAGGGTTTAAACAAAATATGTGAGATTTTTGTAATGAATCGATAGATTTATGATTTTTAAATTATATAAAAATTAGGAAATTATAGAAAAAAATTAGAGATAATTATCCCTAAGTTTTTTAGGGTTTTTGTGCATAAATTTGAAGTCATATTCAGTAAATGTTTTATTCTTTTTGGGAATTAGGTGTTTAATTTTTAAGCAAATAAAGGTCTGAGTAAATGTAAATCAATAATTAATGTGTCTCAATTAGACTACTGATTTGTGTAAATATATATTTATTTACATTTTCTTAAAATATTAATAAATGTGAAGAAATCAAACTTAGCTTATTCTAAGTTAAAATGGATGATGCAGGGTCTAGAAATTATTGTGTAGGGATGGCAGAATATAGTAAATAGGACCCAAAACTTTGTTTCTAGATTGGATAGGAGTGATAAACATAGGACACCCTACTAATTGTAATTTTAGTCCACTTTTAATGTTGTTTTCCACTTTTGACATTGTTGTCCTAGTGGTCTAGCTTTTTTGGGTTCAGCTTGGCAGGCCTATGACACCTTGGTAGTGAAATATTGAATCCTAGGTCTGTGCAGAGCTTGATTTGTTTTGATTCAATATTATAAACCCTTAGGAGCTCCTAGTACTTGAACTTGAGTAGAAAATTTAGGAAAGAGAGGATGGGTTAGTGTGTAAAGGATACACTAGATGTACTTCACACCCTATATGTGGGCACGTTGCCTACATACCAATACTCCAAAGAGGGATTAGGATAATGTATTTCTCCCATTTGAAGTGCTTGGTGTAATTATGTGATGTATGCAACTATATTTGAATCTATAATGTACTTTTTAGTATTAATACTAGTATGAGTGCTTTAATAGGCTTGAATTGGTCTTAGAAGGTTGTATGCAGAGAATAGGGAAGAGTGCTTGAGGGTACTTGTATTCTTGATTTTTTCCTATGAATGAGTGCCAACCCTTGTAAATGGACATTGATTGGCCTTATATAGGGAAATTAATGATCATGGGTTAATAAGCTTACATTAGGCTGATAGGGGAAAAGATAAAGATTTAAGAAAATATGACCATTTGAGGCTAAAGTAAACTTGGACAATAGCACAAAAAATAAGATACCCCTAAGTTTTGATGCTCTTATCTAAGTTGGGTACTATTATCATAGGAGGATGAGACCTAAGAGGATGGATCTAGGTCTAATAGGGTTATTTAGGCATCAAAAAGCTAATTCTAGGAAGCTACAAGTGACTGGGAATCAATGAAAGTCTAGCCAAGAAGAGTTGAGTGAGCAAGAAAGAGGACCTATAGGTTGGGTGCTATTATACATGCCTAAGTTATCCAATTTTGCATTTTATATGATTACACATAGTATTTTAGTCCTTATATCATTTCATGTCATATAGGGTGATTATTGATCCATTAATAAAGTTTATATGATTTTCCTAAGTAGACAAAGGTGTACAAGTTATTATCAACATCCCTCATCCCAGATTATTATCAGTCATGTCATTCCTAACTGAAAACTTGTACGTACTATGTTGAAATCAAGAAAATAGTTAGAAAAGAGAAGTTTTTAGTAGTTTTATGGATTCTATAGGAGTGTGTCACATGTGGTAGGTTTCTATGGTGACCCTTCAGCTCCCTTGAGCTCACTTTGACACTTGGTCAACTTTGAAACACTTGAAAATGGCTTAAAACCATTTCACTTCTCCATCACTCCACTAGGCAAGTAGAAATGACTAATCAATTTTTTAGTATGGCCAGCAGTGGATGAGTCAAGTAAAATCCACTTGGTGGTAGATATTACTCTTAGTCTACTTCCATTTCATGTCAGGAGTTCAAATATTGATGAGTTATGCTCTATGAATCATTGTTTAGAAGTTGACTACTCTTTTTTGCTTACTTGTCTCCATACCTTATAGGTTTTAATTATATTTGCATTGGTCCATACAAAATAATTAATGAAATTTTTTATATAATATATGTACATCCTTCTCTCATGGTTTTCATCTTTGATTGGATGTGTTGAGGTGAGTTGATAAGCAAAAAATCTCAGTTTATTAGGTAGGATCTCCATTGCTATGTTGCAGGCATGTTCATCAACTATATAAGTTTCCTTTCCTATTTTGATTTCAAATCAAATTTGTTCTGGTTGTCCACATTTAAAATGATGATTATCAGACTCTCTATAGGATTTTTAATCTCCAATGCATCTCATGAGGGAGTGATAAGTCAAAGAGGGTACACACAGTTAGTTCCTTATATATATTCACCTACAGTTAGGTGAATGAAAGTTTTGAGAATAGCTATGGAGATTTAATGAGGAGTTTTAAGAGGTTGAACCTCTCATAGAACATAATAAATCAATATTAACAATTCAAATGATATATGGTTGACTATGATAACTAGTTCTTTTGTATACACAGTCATGTAGCCTGATGTGCACCTACAAGTGCCCCATAGATGACTAATCATGTTGGAATAAAAACATTAGAACTAGTTTGAAGTATTTTAATATCAAAAGGATCAATTTTAAGATCTAAATAAATCTAATATTTATTATATGGCCATCCACTATGCATATTGTCTATATCTCACCTTCACTACCATATGCACCTATAGGTGGCTCATATAGATTACTAAGCAATTGGAATATAGATGTTGAAACTTAGCTGAACCTTCCTTTAGGTATTAAAGTGTTGAATGTGCCATATCAATAAATAGTGGATCCATATAATTAAAATTATACTTGAATTAGGTTCATAATTAGAGAAAGTGGGTCTAGGGACATGTTAGCTTAATTTCTCTAAAATAGGGCCTTGTCCATATTTGGTGCTATCATATAATAGGGTGACATGAAGTCTAGATAGATTTGAATGCTTCTATCTTGTATCCCAGTCATAGTGGAAATGTTTTGAAAAATAAGGTGTTTATTTATTCAAAGTAATATGATTTTATAAGTCTCTGAATTTAGGTAATATTTCATTGAAGGTTGACAGTGTTATCTACAATATTTTGAGTCTAAATGGATTCACAATGCTATGAGACCAATAGAGCATAACCCTAAAAAAAAATACTTATTTGGAGTGAAAGTAGTAATATTATATCAACATTTAAAGGAGTTTATATACAAGGTCTTAACTCATATTACCATCCTAAAGGGGCTCTTTTTGTCTCCAAAATAGGTACCTACAGTCAACTGTAGAATGATGGCACAATGTACATTGAGAGAGTTGACTGTTGGTTTAGATTTAAGATTCATATGAGTGTGATTGATTATGAATGAGAGTTAAAATTCCTTCAAGGAAAATTTATCATAAAAAATAATGAGTATTACATCATACAAGGGGTTGTATGGCCTAAAAATAGCCACCTACAGGTTATTATGGAGGAAAAACCAACTCGAATTGGTGTCAATAAAGAAGAAATGAACACTACCCCTGAAAACATAGACATGTGCCTAAACAACAATGAAATCAATTTATATATTTAAATAATGTCTTAGTGCATAATATATAAGTTTTAATTCCAAGTGACACCCTATAAGAAATTTCTTATGTTTGAGAAACACAATGCATAGTCTAACAGTCTAGTCTAGTCAAGCAAAGATGAGAGCACTTTGAGTTGGCACAGAAGTTGGGGGTGTCTATATGTTTTAAAAAACCTTTAAATGATTATGGAAATGTTACATGATTCCCATAACAAACAAATAGATCATGGAGGGTTCCAATATGTAACCTCAATCAATATACCAACCTTGCACATAGTTAGTGTTACAGAAGTTTGCCTTGGAGTTTGCAATATTTGGATGTGCTAGGAGTATGTTATAGACATAATAATTTTTGAAATGGTTCCATAGGACCTATTTGATCCCCTCATACCTTCACATTACCTAAGACATTAGGGTAATCTCCCTCTATTATATCTCAAATAGAGGGCACTCTCAGAGAGATACACCCTATAGGCTTACTATGAGAAAGGTTAAGAGGTGATTTGGGGACTATTGAAACATTTTATAAGGGTTTATAGATTTGATTAAAACATTTGAAATTCCCTAAAATCATGAAAATCTACTCAGAGGTGGTTGTGAGTAATAAATCACATACTAAGCCTACTTGGCCTTGACTAGGCCTAAAGCCCTAATGGGTGTAGTCTCAATTTTAACACCAAGTGATAATTTAAATGAATTTTATCACCTTAATGAGATATTATGACATTTTTTAGAACCATTATTATAGAGGGGAGATCACAAATGGGTCATTTCTTGACTTAATAATAACTCACAGTACATAGAATGTAGGGAAGGGCTCGAGAGGCACACTTTGGAAGCTCATATTTATGTGGATGCTTAGCATGGGAACCTAAGGAGTTGGGACATGTTTAAGAGGGTCATAAAAATTCTTATAGTGAAATTTTTCTAAGGTTTTAATGTCTAACTTTTGTGAATAATCCCTAAGGGTCAAAACTACTTAAAACCCTCCAAAACCCTTAATCTTAATCTGATGGTTAAGAATTAGATAGAAATGGATCCAAATGAGATAGTATTACTTTTAAATTCATTTTAACTTGTAGATAACTCTACCAGGCTTCTTCCCATCAGATTAGATTGTACCCTATCTATACGAATAGGATATAGAACAAGTTCTCTTGAAAGATTTATGTGTTTTATAGGTTTAAAATAAAATTAAAGGATGAATATCAATTTGGTATATTAAGTGGGACCTAATATATCCCCTCATGTTCATTTATTATTTCATATAAACACATAGAAACATTTTATAGCTCCTTCACTTCAAGTAGTCCAAATTGGCATAGTGAATGGAAGGTGATCACCAAGTAAGAAGCTAATAACTCTAATTGGGAGGCATTTTAAGGTCTAATTGATGGATTTAAGGAAAATAGACTCTTTAAATGTTTCATATCACCTCTTACATGATTTTTTTTGAAAAATTGAAGACCACTTGAATGACAAGTGTGAGGAATGAGTGAAAGAAGGATGATGGTGATTGTAGGCAATGAAAACACTTATCCAAAATAATACTAGTGGTTAGGGACACATCAAATGCATGTTGGAGATTTTCATTAAACCCTTAATAATATTTCATGTGTCATGTTTCCCTAGTCTCAAATAAGGCTAAAGGTGGTTAAAGTGTCTTCCACTAGTTTCGAGGAGTTTTCATGGATTGGAGGGGCATTTATCCAAAGAGACATTTCATGGTCCATTTAATACTCTAGTAATCTAAAATATAAGTTATTATCATTCTTTTACAAGTGTTATTGTGACACTTTATCTCCACTTCTCTTTCTCCTCTCACATATTCTACAAGTACTAGCCATTTTGGATCTTGTTTTCTAACTCCACATTTGGTATGGTGAAGCCCTACTAGTTTGATGTTGTATTTTTCCTTTGAATAATACATGAAATATGGTTTTGAGTTCATATACATCTTTTCAAGTGTGTGAAGTGATGTATGGTGAGGTCTAGTGATAAGCTTCTATCTTTGGTTCTCTTTATCCTTTCATGTTTGGTGCAAGAATTTCTCATTCTAATAGGTCATATGGAGTGTATCTAGTGTGTTTGGATTACTTAAAGTATTAATGTGTCCTTAGAGTCTTCAATCTAACCTCTATTTCACTTACCTTGAGAAATTTCATGCATATCACCTCCATATTGAAATACTAATGTTAGAATCTTTTAGGACTTTGAAGCTAGTATTGTAAATATTTTCTCTTAGTGCAAATGTATGATAGCATAGTGGAAATACTTATGGTGTATGACCCCCTTATATTAGTTTCCTTTCATTCATATTTCTACCCCTTTTCCCAAAAGTAATTAGTTAGTGTAGGTGATAAGCACTTAAAGGTAAATCTAGGGAGCTAGCCCTTAAAGCTAGAGGTCTACCTCTACTATTGATAACCCATAGGCCTAGAGGTCTACCTCTACTATCGACAACCCAAAGGCCTAGATGTATTTTGATGTTACCCAAATCTTAGATTAGGCTTAAAAAACCTCCTATAGGGTATAATATTTGGTGACAATAATAGCCTTTAGAAAAAAGAGTGATGCCAACAAGCACAAAGAAGGATAGGCAATGGAGTAAGGATCTAATTGGATAATGAAATATAGGTCTTGAATGAATAATATGATGATAATGGAATGTATAAATATTGAGGGATAAATGAATATTGGGAATTTTAGTCACACACTTTTGTTGATTTCAAGTTTGACATAATTTTAATTTTGGTGGGACTAAAGAGCTTTGGAAATTATCTCAATAGGACCACAAGATTTTTTTATTTTTAGGCCGAGAGATATGTAATAAAATTTGAATTATTGGTGGTGTTGATATTAGCTTCAATAATTTCTTCATCAAGTAATGAGGAACTAATTGGCCTATCTATTGTTGCCTCGAAGAGTTTTTCACCAAAAAAGTATTCTTGATTATTTTGATTTGGATTGTCCAATAACACCTTGAAAAAGGTTTCACTAAGGGATGTTTATAATTAATTTTAATTTTCCTTAGTGCCTTAATCAAGGTTTCACTAAAGGATTTTAATTATCATCTAGCACCTTAAATAAGGTTCACTAGAAGATGTTAAATTTAGACTTTGATCATCACCTAGTACCTCAAATAAGGTTTTGCTAGGAGATTATTCTTATACATGAATGTTGTCTTGATTCCTTAGAAATTTTACCACTAAGATGTTTCCATGGAATAAGTTTAATAAAGTGTGAATCTGTCAATCCCAATTGACATTATGGGTGATTGGATGTCAATATAATGGCTAGGTTGGTTAATGTTAAATACATGTATAATGTCAATGGAAGGGTACAATCCAATACAATACTTATAAAGGTTACTAGGAAAACTAATGTTAATGTTTAAGGAAACTTCTTCAAAAATTATCAAAGTATCACAAATGTTTTTAATTGGATCTACCAAAAGTGTGTAGCCAATGTTGTAACATCTACTAAGGTATGTTGATTTTACAATCGATTCTGACTCAAATGCATCTGGTAAAAATGTATAGCCAATGTTTTAATATCCATTAATGTATTTTTATTCTAAATTTAATTCTAACCTAATGGGATATGAATATGATGTTGAGACTAACATTGATTCTGATTTTAATGTTAAATATAATATTAGTTCTAGAATATAACCCAATTTTGATATTGGTTCTTAAATAGTGCCTAATTTTAATGTTGATTCTATAATAGAACCTGATTCTAATGTTGATTCTATAATAGAACTTTATTTTAATGTTGATGCTAATAATAATCTTGGTTCTAAAATGGAACTTATTTCTAATGTAAATATAGCCATAAAGAGGGCCTATTTGATTTCATTGTCCACAAGTACCTTGTTCACCTTTCACTTGGAAATGAAGGATTTAGGATGAAGTAATTTTCTAAAATGGGGAATGTTTGGAAATGGATGAACAATGGGATGTCATTCAATAATAATGGGCCTTTAAAAGATGGGATCATTGAATATGGGTCAAATGCTAAATAGAGGTCCTTCATCAAATAAAGGTGGACCAATTTGGTTTGGGTCTAGTCAAAGATTGGTGGTTCAATAAAAATGTTGACAATGGGTTGACTATATTGATCTTAATTTGGAATTGGATGTATATAATTATGCTTGGGAATAGGATCATGACATATTTTGATCAATTAGTTATTATAATTGGACACACTCGGGTCATCAATAGATAATGGCCCTTAGAGGGTCAAAATGGCATAATAGGTATGGATAGTTAGATCTGTTATGGTTTTAAGACTAGATTAGCTTACAAACTACTAGAAGAAATTTCAAAAGTAGATGCAAAATGGGATAAATGTTGGCTAAGGTGGGTGACCTGATCTATCCCATTTTGATGTATGAATGGCCATGCTATAATAGATTTAGAATAAATAGATTCCATGACTTAGATTAAACTTGAACTAATGCTCCTAAGCAAGGATACATGCAAAGGACATGATTGGAAGAAATTGGCCCCAAAGAGGATGGACTTGGTCTTAATTAGAATGGAACCAAATAGGGTAGTCCTAATCTTAATTATACTAGGATGAAGGAGGTGGATTGACTCAATGTAATTGGCTTGTCTTGACTTGGCCCCAAACATGGTAGAATAGATTAGATGGGAAAATTGGCTTAGACCGATTCAATGTAATAACTTGTCTTAACTTCGACCAAACATGGTAGAATAGATTGGATTTTATGGCCCTAAATAGGGTGTTTTTGACTAGTATGATTCAAAATAAATAAAGGATGGATGACATGACATCATCATTCCCAATAGATAGATGTAGGAGATTGAATGAAAAGATAAGAAGTAGTTTGAATTGGTTTGAAGTTAATTTAGGGTAATTAGATTTGGTTGAAATATACCTGGCTTGGAATTATAATTATAATGCAATTCAAAATGAACCTGATAGGATTGGAATGTGGTTTACAGTGAACCTAATTTGGCTTGGGTTGGGTTGGTATGTAGTTAAATATGAACCCAATGTGGATTAGATTTACTTGGCACATGGTTTAAGGTAAATTTCATCTAGCTTAGATTGGTTTGGTATGTGGTTCAAGACAAAATTGATTTGGCTTAGATTGGATTGACACATGTTTCATGGTGAACCTCATCTAGCTTGGAATAGTTTGACCTTGTTTGACTATTGAATTTGGGATAGGAAATATAATTGTAATTTATATTTGGTTTGAAATAAAATGGACAACATAATGACAATGGTTTAGACAAGAATTTGGACTTTTGGTCTTGAATTAGTTTGAAATTATAACTAAGACTAAGTTTGGAATAAAATGGATGGCATAACAACATGGTTTAGATAAGACTTTAAACAATGGTCCTGAATTGGTTTGAAATTGGAAATTGGAATTAGAACTAGTACTAGGTTTGGAATAAAATAGATGACATAATGACATGGTTTAGATAAGACTTTGGACCTTGGTCTTGAATTGGTTTGAAATTTGGTCAAAATTATGGATATGTTTGGAATAAAATAAATGACATAACGACATAGTTTAGATAAGAGTTTGGACTTTGGTCTAGAATGGTTTGAAATTAGAATTTGATTGAAATCAATACTAGTTCAAAATGGACAACATAATGGCATGGTTTAGACAAGAAGGTTGGACCTTGATTTTGAATTGTTTTAAAATTTGAATTTAAGCATAACAGCATGGTTTAAACATGAATTTAAACCTTAGTATTGAGTTGGTTTTGGATTTGAATTTAGAATTTGATTGGAACTAGAACTTGGTTAAAAATGGATAATATAATGGCATGGTTTAGACAAGATTTTAAACTTTGGGTCAGAATTATTTTTTAATTAGAAGGTATAATGGTACCACACTAATAGGGTAATAATAAAATTGGTCAGTGTAACATTAAGATGATACAAATATGGTCCAAAAATTAGGTAGAGTAACACCTCATCTTATAGGTGTGGTATAACAATGTTTAGACTTGGTATTTGGACTTGGATTAATTTTGAATTGGTTTCAAACATACAATGGCTTTTTAAATAATATCCAAGAAAACAACCATCTAGGTATACAATCCTATCATAATGGTAAATTATGATTGCATCACAAAGACTAAGCCTTCAATATATCTGCTTTGAGATGATAAATTTAATATTCATTTTAATAAAGTTATAAATATATGTGGAGGATCCACCCTCACTCACATTCTATACATGTGAGGAAATATTTAGGGGATGTTACCTTTACACCGCTGCATTAGTGAAGGTTTTGTGGCCAATAGGTTTTAATCTAATTTTTTTGTTGGCTTACTAGATGATCCTCGAAAGGACACAAAATTCATTGAAGAAGAGATCTAGGCATCAGGATATTCATAATGGGATACATCCCCTATCAAAGAGACCATGGAATATCTGATGGTGATGTCTAATGGATTAACATTTGAAGTTAACCTATTTCTTTCACTAAACCCTTTATGGGGAATTCTATTAGGCACTAATAACACTTTCCAATAATTTATATCCCCCATCAGATGTATGGGGATGGTATGAATGTTTGGGGATGAAATATCACTTATTATTCCTTAAATATCCATGAGAATACAATGACACCCTAATCACATAGCCTAATATAAAAATGAAATGTATCACCATTCTGATTCATAAGAATTTGATTAAGGGAAAGTGAAGAGCATAATTGGAAAAAATTTGTAGATAAAAGTAGATAATTATCTTCATGTTTTTAGGTCACCGTATCAATGGGAGAGAATACATTTAAATTAACCATAAAATCACACAAGAAAAAATATAATGAAATAAGTGTGAGAAAGGAAATGACTTGGAAATAAAGCAAGTTTAAACCCAAATTGAAATTGTGTGTATATTTTAGACCGAAATCAAAAATATTGAAAAGAGGAAATGCTTTTTTTTTTAGTTCTAAATCCACTTATTTGGCCAAGGACCTGAAATAAAATTGTTAGAAGGTTTTCATTTGGCATTTGACAAGCAAAAGTTATGGTAAAAAAGTTAGTATCCTAATATTATTATTACCCTCAAATTTTTAATTTTGTGAAAAAAATATGAAAAATGAAGATAAATTAACTAAAAAATCATAAAATTTATGACAAAACATGTCATTTTAAAAAATAATCTCCCAAAATGGATCCTCGATGATGAATAATGAGCCTTTAGAAGTTGGGTTACTGATCATAGGATGATTTTTCTAATCTTTTAGATAATTTTTTTGATCCATTAAATTCTTTTGATGATCCGTTAAATGATTTTGATGATATGTATGATGATTTTTATATTTACTAGAAACTAAAAAAGTAAAATATAATATAAATGATTTAATTATTCTCTAGTGTAATTTCACTGTTATCTAAGATGATTTTATTTTTTATAAAAAATTGTAAAAAATAAAGTAAAATAGAAAAAAATGATTTCACTATTATCCAATGTGATTTCACTATTATCTATGATGATTTCAATGTTTACCAAAAACTATAAAAAATAGAAATATATGATTTCATTGTTATCTAGTGTGATTTTTTTATTATGCAAGATGATTTCATTGTTTTGACCTATAACAAAAATTATAAATTTCTTGAAGAAAAAGAGATGAATTAAGCCAATAATTAGTTTAATTATTGTAATTATAAGAATAATAATATTTTAAGGAGGATTGTGGGATGTGTTGGGCCCCACTAGGTGTGTCATTATGTAAAATAGGAATCTAAGGAGGGTTAATTCATTGTTAGTGTATAAAACATCAAAAAAATTGTATGAAGATAACACTCTAAGCCTATACACTAGGATTGAGGAAGGTAAAACAAGAGGTGAGTCAATTAAAAAGAAAAGAAACATGTTATAACTTCCTTGGAGAATCCTTTGCTTATCGATTCAAAGAGGCTTATGCTTGACTTGTAGACTAGATATAATTATCAATGTTGACTCCATGCATGGGAAACATTTCCCCCCATCTATACTTGATTTAGTTTGGTAATGGAATGATAATTGTGAATTTCTAGTATGATTTTTGCATAGTAAGTTTGGTTCAAGAGATTTTTTTTATTATGGTCAAATTCCCTTGCATTTATAGACTTTTGGTTTGAATGTGAGCCATTGATATAAGATCAAGATCAATGGTGGAGAGGGAGTCCTCAAATATCATGATTATAACATGGAGTGTGGAAGGAACTCCATTTAAGACCTTTTTGAAGTGTTAAAGGAATTTTGGAATAAAAGTGCAATGATTGGTCCTCTTAGAATGTGTCATAGGCCATGTAGGATAAGAGTGTGTAAGAGGCTCTATCATAGGTGTAATAGAGTGTAAAAGTGGCAATGTCATAATCCACCTTTCTTTCACTTCACTGCCTATTCCATTGAATTTAAAAATGATGTCACTAATGTGAGGTAATATTGCAAATTTATTTTTAAGAAAATTTATAATTCCAAATCCATAGATTTTTCCATTAGAAGAAGGTTAGGTTAATTAATTATATGATTAATTAACCATTTGAATAATGGTGTATTTTCAATGTTCATTTTTCCAATTAAATTTTCATTTAATTTACATACAATAATGCTTGCAAAATTTCAAGTTCATTTTGGGTTTACTTCATAAATTTATTTGAATGTTACAGTGCATTTCCCCAATTAGGAACATGTTATTAAAAATTTAGTTTAAATCAATAGTTATGTGGGTAAATTTGGTCTATTAATGACTTTTAGGTAAATTTATGTGTGATTGTGTAAAGTTGATATGATTTTAGTTTAGACATAAAAGTGGTGAAAATGAAGTGTCCACAATAGGTAGATGAATTCTAGATGATAATGGGATTAGGCTTGATATGATTATATAGTTGAATATTTGGGTAATTTTCTTTGAAATAACATATGAAAAATATGTTTTTATCATATGAACAATTTAAAATTTTAAAACTATCCATTAAAGGGCACAAAAATAGGTCTGACATAAGTGGATAGGTCCACAATGATGAAACTATCTAGGAAGTGTGAACCTATTCCAAGAATAGGAATAGTTATATGAGATCAGGAGATAATATAAAAATGATATTAAGATTTTTATGTTGATAATACAAATGTATTGTGTAGTATTAATGATAATTTGGAAGGGTTGGACCCATATATGGATAAATGTCCAAGGAAGAATGTGAACAAGAGTCATGTGTTTGAGGATAAGTTAAGTATGTCAAAGAGTTGTCAAATTACACATTTTCAAGTATCTAACACTGAATATAATTGTATAGACTTTAGTAAATAGTATTATATTTTGTTTTAAATACTCCTTTGCATTTCTCATTCCACTAAATTTATATAATTTAGAATGCGATTCCCCTCTTTCTATTTATAATAATCATTTAACCTGGGATACAACATTTGGGGTTGTGTTGACTCCTTGAGATAATTTTGGTATTATTTTCATATTGAGGAGTTTCCACACCTTTGTCTCCATCTCCTCATACAGCCATACTTTTATATATTCATCATATTCAATCTCTAACTCTTTACTTTTAATCATTATTTATCTACCTTAATTAGAGTCATATTCCTTATTGAGGTTGCATGATTTATTGATAGTAAAAACTAATATTAATTCATCAAAATAATTCTTTCATTACCTTCCCATAATTTAATTATCCAATATACTTCCATACTTGTCTTAAGATGAATTTGGGCTACCAACCCACTCTCTTCAAGTAAAATTTCCTCATTCTAAGAGTTGAATATTTCATTACAATCTTTGAACCATTCCAAATTAATTAATGTAAATTTACTTTATATGTATCCATGACCTTGTAATTCACTTTTATTTTAATCCTCATAGAGTTTAATGGTACACTTTTGAGTATTCCTATGGGTCATCTTAGGGTTAAATCTTCCATAACATGTTGTAAGTTTTTGCATGTAACTATGCTTTCCCCAATTACTCCAATGTACTCCTTAGTAAGACATTTATTTTTGTCTCTAAATATAGTAGCATATTCTTCACCTTTTTATCATTTATTTTACATCAATTATTATTCTATCAATTTCATTTCCTATTTATCCTAAACACATTTGTATTTGGTTTTTCCTTTCTATTTTTCTACTCTCCTCACTTATTCCTCTCATTCTTGCATGTTCTAGTATTTTTAAAATTGTGTTAATTTTTCCAATAATCCATGCTTCCTAACCAATTTTAGCATTTTATTATGGTTACCTATTTATTATTCATAAAATTAATTCATTTTTTTAATTTCTCTCAAATTATCTTCTTAATTTTTCACTATAACCTTATGTTCAAGTGTATTTGGATAATTATCATCACTTTCTTCCTCATATCTCTCCTATGGATCATCAATTTTTATTTTCCCTTTCTATTATTAGTTATGATACAAGTGGTTACTACCACTCATGGTTTACGCTCATCTATTACTGTCCTTAGTTATTTTCTCCTAAGGGTTTCCTAATTCTATTTTATCAATTCTTAGCATTCTCTTAAATATTTCATATATTGATTCTCTCTTGATTAAGCATTCTAAATCCTCCCTTATTTTTTCATTTTCTAACTTTCTCCTTATCTCATCTACATGTTCCTTTAGGCCCAAGTACTTTGGGTATCTTATCTACGTGTTTCACTCCTTTATGTGGAGGACCTCCCTTAGGTTATTATATTTTTGTGCCTTTGTTATTATATAATTTTTTATCTTTTTTTCAAGATAATAAATATTGTGACCATTTTTCATGACAAAATACACTCTCTAATTGTAGATCTTGTATGAAATTTATGTCCTGTATTCCTACACTTGTATTAATTTAATGGTGCCCTATCTTGATTTTATCCCTGATGGTACCCATCACCACCTATTATAAGAGGTTCCTAGAAAAACTATTGATATTTTTGTCTCAAAAATGTCGTTACATCTTATACCCTAAGGGACACCCCTTTTTTTATAAAATCCCCTAAAACCACCAAAAACCCATCTTCCCTTTTGCACTGTAGAATTCAAAACTCTAGATGTGATTCACAAGTTTGAAAATTGCTTCATGGGTTATGGAGCTTGCAAATCAATCACCATCTAAACTAATGGAATACAAAACTTGGTATGCATGTTGAAATTTTAAAAACTTTTAATATACATGGTGGGTTTTGGATCTCATGAAGCATCCAAACTGGGAGAATTTAGAACTTGGTGTGTATTTTACAAGTTGAGAAACTTGAAAAATGCATAGTAGGCTTCATATCCCATGAAGAAAAAGACCTCCCCCTTCTGTCAAGTAACTAAAATTCATAATGTGTAATCCCATAAGCAATTTACAAGTTTACAAACTTGTAAAATGCTCAATGAGTTCCACCTTCTACTGAACCTTCAAATCATAGAATATGAAACCCAATGAGCAATTTTCAAGTTTTCAAAACTTGAAAAATGCTTGATGGGTTTTGCCTTTTACCAAACCAATCCATAACCCTGAACAAACATGGGACCTACTCTAAGTACCTCCTAGATCTACCACTAACTACCATTACTACATTTATTATAGGGTTTTCACTATTTAAACCAAATGAATTAGGGATCTTTTATCATTTTTTTAAATTACTAATCAAGTTCTTGAAGCTTTGACAATGACTTATACCATGCCATCAACCCCTGAGCCATGTACCAAGTAAGTACCTACAACTTTGAGTCATGACTCCTAAACATCTTCCAAATCATTTTTTCCTATTACATGGTACTTTCCTCATGTTGTATATCATTGTTCCTTAAATTTGAAGCTTTTTGAGTGATTTACATTTCTCACAAGGTTATCTCCAAGTTTGAGGTTTTTTTTGAGTTGTCTGGTTAGGATTTTCATTTGATTTTTCATTAAAATAAATTAGAGGGTTGATTTGTGTGTTTTATTCAAAAGTTACAACCTAGGGTTGATCTAGGTTTTCCTAGGGTTTTCTTTCCAAAACATTTAACATTGAGAAAAATTGTTAATTTTTTGCTTGATATTTTGTAGTCAAAATCAAGGTTTTCACTAAACTAGTAGAATATTCCTAAGCATACCCCACTTTCAAAACTATTTAATATTCCCTATAGATACCTCTAAGGTCCTCATAGACATTGAACTTGACTCAAGCACCCCAGATCCCTATGGGTTTTACTATTGTCCTAAGCACTTTCAAACCCTGTAAAACTCCAAATCTTTGTGGAAAGTGGACCTACTCTAAACACCTCCCATTACCATAGGATTTCATATTGATTTAAACACCTTTCACTTCCACAAAAACCCTCTCCTACTTAGAGCACCTTCCATGTCCATCAAAGATTTAAACTACTTGAAACATCTACATACTCCACCAACTTTTATAGTTGGTTTCCTATAAGTAATAGCTCCAATTTTCATGTCTCCAAAGGAAATGAAGTTCAAATCCAAAGGGCCTATAATGACTCATACTTTATATTCTAACATAATAGAGATTACTGATATGGATTTAGGTCATATTGACCTAGGAGACTATTGGGCTAGGATAGGAGTAGAATTTAAGAATGACTAGATCTAGAGTATTTATAACTCTAGTTTACCATAATCTATAGACTTATCATTGTCAATTCAAAGACCTAAGTTGGTATTCACATTGGCCCAACATTATGATCTTGATAGAAGAAAGATCTTTAATGACAAAAGGGGAAAAGATTCTAAATCTACACCCTGATTTCATTAACGCAATGTTTGTAATCCCAAAATTTGAGATTTATCTGATATAAATCCATAGACATCCACATAATTATTTCAGGTTAAAAGAGATGGGTGTCATAAAATTATCAATAAATAGTGGCTCAATTCCCCCAATGCTTCTTCTACTAGGCTACCAAAGACCATGTATAAGCCCAATTTCATTGATGAAGCAAGGGATATTATTATATTGTTGTAGAGGATCACTGGTATCCCTAATGCTAAGTGTTTTCAAGAATAGATGTACCAATATATTTGGGTTAACTAGTAAAATAAATAATACATTCATTGGACCTAGTTAATAATTGATTCCCTCTGTAATAAATTGATGGTGGTTTAAACAATTGGCAAGTTCTACATGACCTCTTACATTATCTAAATTTTGGTGAAAGGGAGATTATTCCAAAGCCTTAATACAGTTCCTAAGTAAATAATTAGAGTGTATAACTATTACCCCAACCTCATATTGGATGCTAGTAAGTAGCATTTTAGGCAAGCAAATGATGTTTTCATCTATTGCATCATTATCATGTTTGACAAGGAACTGGGGAGAGCAAGGTTCTCACCAGTAATAGTGGAAGAAATCAAAAAATGGGGCTCCTATTTCATTTAGTTCCCCACCTTTTCTTACATTAGGGTAGTAGGTTTTATTGGTTTCCCCTATACACTTCCTTAATATGTTAGTGTAAAAGGGCACTAATGGATCTAGTTAGGCAGCTCGTAGAGACACATAAGCTCTTTTTTAACAAGCATAAGGTAGGGATACATTTCCAAATTTTTATTGGATGATACACATGCCAATACTGTTAGGAACCCGTGCTTAATTGCTATGGACGCATATGCTTTGTAAGTCGTCCCTTAGAGCTTATTCGAATTATCCCACATACAAGGGGAAGTAGTAGTTGTTAGAATAGAGTTAGTATATAAGTAAGTGTTAAGGCCGAATAAAGGCATCCACGAATTCATTGTATTGAGCTTGCTCAAAGGAGGTTGCCCCCTCGAAGAGGCCTGCGATCAATATAAGCTTTGTTGTGTTTCTGTTATTGGTAAGAGTTATTTTATTTTGGCATATTTTGATTAAATCTGTTGTAAGAGGTAAATTGCTATAGGAGGTTCATCACATTTGGTATCAGAGCGCTTTCTTGGCTTTGTGGGTAGATTTGGCGCAATTTTTTTTCAAAGCAGGGCTTTCCAGGAGCTGCGCCAATTTTTGGCAAGAAATTTTTCATTGCAGGTTCCATCATTTTGGATTGGGTAAATACCTATCCGCTTAACTGTGGGAAGTGCTTGGGCATAAGCCCTAAAACTCATTGTGAGGAGTACCACAGGAACCCCGAAGTAGCTGGCCCATTGAGAGGACCTGCCAGCGAAAAGGGCAACGACCCCAACCTGATTGACTAGATCCCACCCGTGAGGTAAACCAAAAGCTGTCGTTAAGAGGTAAACCCACGGCCAGAAATTTCTGGAGAGCGGTACTCGCTCAGACAGCTTTGGTGGCCAGAGAGAATTTTAAAATCCTTTAGGCAGCCAAACAAACCTGGGGTCCATATCCAACTTATCAGGTTCAGACAGCAAACAACAGCATACCCACAGTTGATGATATTTCGAACCACACAGTTACAGATAATCCGTTCCTGAAACAGCGGCTTATTTTTTTTTTTTTTTTTTTTAAAAAAAATGACAACAGCAAGCAAAAAAAAAAAAAAACAGCAGCAAAAAAAAAAAAAAGTCCAAATTTTTTTTTTCGGGGCGCTGCCCCGAACCCCGCCCTGCATCGCGTCGAAGGATCCCCAGCTATTCACAACTGGTTATGGTCACCACTCATGCAAGCACAAAAATCATGGAGGAAGAAATTGCCACATTGAAATCTCAGGTTACAGAGTTAACCGATATGATGCGTGGCTTGAATCAACAGAATAGCATCTTGCTCAACCGAATGCAGAAGGAGGAGTCTTCTTCAGACCGTCACTCCTTTACTTCCAACTCCTCCCGTGGACCTAAGCTAGACTTTCCACGGTTCAATGGTATAGATCCTACAGGATGGATATATCGAGCTGAACAATTCTTCAACCTCCACAATACTTATTCTGTAAACAAAGTCCCAATTGCTTCCTTTCATTTGGAACAAGAAGCACTTCAGTGGTACCGTTGGTATCTCAAGACCAATGATGAACCTGATTGGTCAACTTTTGCATCCTTAATTTTGGGTAGGTTTGGTCCCTCAGCATTTGAGGATTTCACAGGCACCCTCACCAAACTCCGTCAAACAGGAACTGTTCGGGAATATCAGCTTGAATTTGAAAAACTCGCTAATCACACTGAAGGGTTGTCAGATGACTTCTTCAAAAGTTGCTTTGTTAGTGGCCTTAGAGAGCCGATCTGCTCAGAGGTAAAAATGTTTCAACCTAAAAATATGATGGATGCTTTGGGTCTGGCTAAGTTAGCAGAAGATAAACTCTCCACACAGCGTCGACCTCCCACCTTTTTACCAGCCAAGAACACAGTGAATCAGCAGACAACCATAACCACACCAATCAAGCGCCTGACTGAGACAGAGATGTGGGCTCATAAAGAAAAAGGATTATGTTACAACTGTGATGACAAATGGGTTAAGGGTCACAGGTGCATCCAATAAAAACTTTACTTGCTAGATGTGGAGTCACCACCAGAACAAGACAGCGAGATTGATATTCCAGAATTTCAAGATGCTCAAGATGAACCCAGCACTGAAGAGGACCCAATGGTTTAAGAGACTCAACCTGAGATCTCAGTACATGCACTAGCAGGTGTCACTACTCCCCAAACCATGAAGGTCAAAGGGTGCTTCAAAAAGATCCCTCTCACAATTCTCATTGACTCGGGCAGTACTCACAATTTCATTGATCCTCGCATTGCTAAGGTAGCAGACTGCTTTATATACCCTTGTTCTAGCTTTGAAGTCATGATTGCTAATGGGGGCACATTGCCATGTAAAGGGAAGTGTCAAAATGTGCGTCTTGCAATCAGTGATTATAATTGTCGCTCTGATATGTTTGCCCTACCCTTAAGTGGGTGTGATGTGGTTTTAGGGGCACAATGGCTTCGCACATTAGGACCTATTTTATGGGACTTCTCTGAGATTTAGATGCAGTTCACAGATAATGGTCAGAAGCACACCTTAAAAGGGTTATTACCAGGATCTGCTAGCATCATCAGTTCTCATCGCATGGAAAAACTTTTGAAAAAAGGCTCACATGGGGTCATTGCACAACTGCATTCCATTCAACTCCAGCCCTCTGCTGCTTCTAACCACCCTATAGACTTACAAGCCATACTCGACAAGCATGTAACCATTTTTTTAGAACCAGTAGGGCTACCCCCTTCATGCCCTGAAGATCACCGCATTCCTCTCCTTCCAGGAAGCATTCCACCCAACATTCGGCCATATCGTT
Source organism: Torreya grandis (assembly GCA_037957365.1). Taxonomy (NCBI): domain Eukaryota; kingdom Viridiplantae; phylum Streptophyta; class Pinopsida; order Cupressales; family Taxaceae; genus Torreya; species Torreya grandis. The sequence goes on from JARHVA010002458.1 coordinate 2,460,936, forward strand.
ACCCCCATCTGCAAAAGACAGAAATTGAGAACTTAGTCCGGGAACTCCTCAAGTCTGGCGTTATCCGCCCCAGCACCAGCCCATATTCCTCCCCAGTGCTTCTTGTCCATAAAAAAGATGGGTCGTGGCACCTTTGCATAGACTTTCGAGCCCTTAACCACCTCACTATCAAGGATAAATTCCCAATTCCTGTCATTGATGAGCTTCTTGATGAGCTCCATGGGGCCAAATTCTTCTCCAAGTTGGATCTGCGTTCTGGCTATCATCAAATTCGAGTGCATCCTAATGACATTCCCAAGACAGCCTTCCATACACATGAGGGTCACTATGAGTTCCTTGTCATGCCATTTGGCCTTACAAATGCCCCTTCCACTTTTCAAGCACTCATGAATAAAATCTTTCGGCCTTTTCTCCGTCAATTTATTTTAGTTTTCTTTGATGACATTTTGGTTTACAGCCGCACATGGGCCGAGCATCTCCAACATCTTGACAAGGCATTACAGTTGTTAGCCGACAATCAATTATGTGCCAAGCAATCCAAGTGTTCATTCGCTCAAGAGGAAATTGACTATTTGGGGCACATTGTTTCAGCCAATGGGGTTCGCGTGGACCCAGAAAAAATTAGTGCTATGCAGAATTGGCCTCAACCAACCACCCTCAAGAGCCTTCGTGGTTTCTTAGGCCTGACAGGATACTATTGCAAGTTCGTCAAAGATTATGGAAAGATCGTGGCTCCTTTGACTTCCTTATTGAAGAAGGATGCTTTCACCTGGGGTGCAACAGCTGATCAGGCATTCATCCAACTCAAACAGGCTATGTGTAGTACACCAGTTTTGGCACTGCCAGACTTCAGCAAAACTTTCACCATCGAAAGTGATGCCAGTGGCATTGGCTTGGGTGTTGTTCTTCTCCAAGAGGGTCGACCAATTGCCTTCACCAGCAAAGCCCTTTCTAGCCGCAATTTAGCTTTGTCTACATATGAAAAGGAAATGATGGCAATTTTACATGCAGTACAAAAATGGAGACCCTACTTACTGGGAAACCATTTTTGCATCAAAACTGATCATCAGAGTTTGAAATATTTCTTGGAATAGCGGGTCTCATCCCCAGCTCAGTAGAAGTGGGTCAGCAAACTCATGGGCTATGACTATGAGATCACCTATAAGAAGGGAAAAGACAATGTTGTGGCTGATGCTCTCTCAAGAACCTTCGAGGACCACCCTTCCCTCTCTGCCATCTCCATGCCCATTCCTAAATGGTTGGAATTTTTCCAACAAGGGTATGTAAATGATCCATCCTTATGCCACATCATTCATCAATTGACCACTGACCCCTCTGCCATACCACATTATTCATGGGATGGTGCTTCTCTGCGATACAAGGGTCGTTTGGTGCTTCCCCAAATTTCAGACCTACATCAGGCTATCTTTTATGAAATTCATGCTTCCCCCTCAGCAGGGCACTCAGGGTTTCTCAAAACCTATGAGCGGGCACGTCGACACTTCTTTTGGAAAGGCATGAAAACCAAAATTAAACAGATGGTGGCTGAATGTGAAACCTGCCAATGACACAAAGGTGAAACCACATTGACTCCTGGTTTGCTCGTGCCCTTGCCCATTCCTACTAGGATCTGGATAGATATTTCCATGGATTTCATTGAGGGCCTCCCTAAATCTGGGGGAAAGACAGTGATCCTAGTTGTTGTCGATCGCCTCTCCAAATATAGTCATTTTTGTGCACTCAGCCACCCATACACCGTGTCCACAGTTGCACAGGTTTTCTTGGATCAGATCTTCCGTCTTCATGGCATTCCTTCTTCAATTGTCTCAGATCATGATGCCACTTTCACTAGCCATTTTTGGACAGAACTATTTCGTCGCACAGGCACACAATTGAAAATGAGCTCTGGGTACCACCCATAAACATATGGCCAGACAGAAATTGTCAACAAATGCTTGGAGACCTTCCTTCGTTGTTTTGCTTCAGAACAACAACATCAATGGGCCAAGTGGCTTCCCCTAGCTGAATGGTGGTACAATACCTCATACCACACTTCCACCAAAATGACTCCCTATGAGGCAGTTTATGGTCAAGCACCGCCACCACTTCTTCCATATCATCCTGGTAGCTCACCAGTTCAGGCAATTGACACTACTCTCCGAAACCGGGATCAGATTCTCTGCACCTTGCGAAACAATCTCCACATGGCCCAAAACCGAATGAAGCAGCAAGCTGATCAACACCGCTCTGAGCGTACCTTTCAACCTGGTGATATGGTCTTTCTTCGTCTACAGCCATACAAGCAATCATCACTAAAACAAAAAGGGCACCAAAAGCTTGCTCCAAAGTTTTATGGGCCATATAAGGTTCTTCAAAAGATTGGGTCAGTTGCTTACAAGTTAGAGCTTCCACCTTCCTCCCAAGTTCACCCCGTCTTTCATGTCTCATGTTTGAAACAAGTTCTTGGATCCAACATCCGAGTGCAGACAGCTTTACCAGCACTTGATAACGAAGGCTCCATCCTTCTCGAGCCCGAAGCAATCTTGGACAGGCGCACCCGCCAACTTCGATCCCGCTCCATCACAGAGGTCTTAATCCAATGGCACGGCATGCAACTAGAAGATGCAACATGGGAACCACTCTTCCAGATTCAACAACAATTCCCACATTTGAAGCTTTGAGGGCAAAGCTTTTTTTTTAAGAGGGAGGGGATGTTAGGAACCCGTGCTTAATTGCTATGGACGCATATGCTTTGTAAGTCATCCCTTAGAGCTTATTCGAATTATCCCACATACAAGGGGAAGTAGTAGTTGTTAGAATAGAGTTAGTATATAAGTAAGTGTTAAGGCTGAATAAAGGCATCCACGAATTCATTGTATTGAGCTTGCTCAAAGGAGGTTGCCCCCTCGAAGAGGCCTGCGATCAATATAAGCTTTGCTGTGTTTCTGTTATTGGTAAGAGTTATTTTATTTTGGCATATTTTGATTAAATCTGTTGTAAGAGGTAAATTGCTGTAGGAGGTTCATCACAAATACCTCTTTAAGGCCAAGTGTGTCAAAGTTAAAATGTGACAAATGACACTTAAGACTTTGGATTCAAGGACATATTTTTATGTATATGGAAAGATCACTAGTACACTAGCACTTGCAACAAATGCTCATGTGTCATATAATGAGGATTATTGGGATGATTGTGACGATGAAGAAAGAGTTAAAATGGGGGATTACTCTAGGATCTCCCTAAAACAAATCAAATATTATGATCTGGCACTAATTTTATATGACTTGGTAGATAATGACTCTATAGTGGACCCAATCTATTATACAAAGGTCATCACATAACCCCTTCCACTAGTAAGGTGGTTTATTCTAAAATCCCTTTATCTATTTTATAAAATGGCTCATGTGATCAACAGAATAATCAATTAGCTAATTATTAAGGGAGTTTAGGTCACAAGGGAAATAATAGGCATCCAAGAAAATCTTTTAAAGCTTAAGGCTGAAGGGATCACTCTATCAAAAGAGGGTCCAAGATAATCATCAGAGGAGATAGAGAAGAAGAATAAGAATAGAAAATACTAAGGCAAACAAAGAGGAATCAAGCAAAATGGGGGAAGCTACAAAACAACCTAGTGACCTTTCATTTGGAGACACAACAATAGCATAATATTCCATAGCTTCAATCCCCATGAATGTCATAGTGAAAACCCCCATTTCTTTGGTTCACCCTCCTACCTACATTTTTATATATATTTCAACACCTCCACCTCTTGTCTCCACTCCCCCTACACCTGTAGTTTCCACTTTACCTACCATTCCAACCATATTTCTTAATATAATAAGCTAAGTGCAACTAGCATAATTGAGTCAAGTGGACACTCAGGGTCCCCCATTAGTGAAATATCAAGTTTCCACTCCACTTTCCCTTCCTCCAATTTCACCTTCCCCTTTCATTCAACTCCCTATTTCTATTCCATTCATAATTCCTTCCATTTCATCACCATTAATTTCTAATACTACTCAATAGTACAAAATCATAGATGCCATTATCCTAACTTCAATCTTGTAGGCCACCCTAACTCATGAGGTAATTGTTTTACTTTCATATCCACTCACCTTCTTTACATCACTAACCCTGAGTGGACTCACACATTTGATTGATTCATTCAATGCTTTAGCTTCCACCCTACCACTTATTCCCAAATTCATAATCCATGTGTCTATGCCATCATGCAAACCTTCAATATACATAGTTAATTCCATTGCCTCCACCTCATCCACTTATATTATTTTCATAACTCATTAAATATAAATTACAAAAACATAGGTGCTTGTTTGAATGTAGGTTTATAGCCTAATGATGGGAGTGAAATATCATAAGCACCTCCTAAAAAATAAATAACATCATCTTCCCAAGATTCTACAATGGTCATAGTATCTACTAGTACAACAACATCAACTACTAATTCTTTGGTGACAGTTTCTAATCAACCAAAACTACCCCTAGTTGGCTAGAAAAATTAGTAGGGAAGAAGAGGAAATAAATGACTGATCTAAATACATTAGACGTTGATCTCTTAGAGGTCCAAAATAAGTCCAAACTGACTCCCAAGACCCTTTCCATAATATTTATTGATGACAAAGGAGAGAGGTATGTTGAAATTACAATACCCCCATTAGATAAATCAAAGGGAGATATTATAGTTGGGGATTATTAGATTTTGAAGATCCACCTTAGATGGCCAATAAGAGAGGGGATAAATCATAATGTGCAATCTGGCTTAAATTCTCTCTTTGAAAGGATTGATCATGATAAGGCCACCAAGGATGAATTAAAGATAAAAGTAGATCAGCTTACATTTATATTAAACCAATTCATACAACCTAATGAATCATCACAATAAACACAGTCTATATAGCCAATCAATTAGAGTCTAGATCAAGCTACAATTGATTTTTTTTGAGAGATGGATCACATGGGAAGGGCTACAAAATAATGGTCAAAGGAATTGATTTCCAAGGGAAATAAGGTCATTGTAGCAATAAAGGATCAATATGAAAAGATTAGAGAGAGAAAGAATATTTTTAAAGAACAAAATAGTAAATATGAAGGAGATATTCAAACCTTGAATCTATTTTATCTAGTTGTAGGTTCAATCAACATAGATATCTTCATTTCTAAGAACATACTAAAAAATGAGGCTGAGCATGATGAATTATGTAGAGTAGCTCAATTTTGAATAAGGATACTTAGAAACTCTACTCACCAAGCCAAGGTGGCACATGATAAAGCTATTGACATGTTATATGACATCAAAATAATGATGGATATGATTCATGTCAACCAACAAATGACTAAAAAAATATCCTACATGTTGAAGAGGTCTAAAATAAGTTTAAGAAGGTTGTTGAAAAAGAATCTTTAAAGGATATAGTCTTCACCTTGAATTCTATCCATAGATTTGTTAGGTATGAAATATGATAGATAAAATAAGAATAGAGATGCAGGGAATCAAGACCTTCAGAAGAGAATTGTTTCATATTCAATCAAATTATGTAGCTTCTCACAATCACTCTTGTGGACTAAATGAACAATCAATACAAGAATTTTTCAAAGCCTTTGATGCATATGTTGAAACACTCGAGGCCGAGAAAGACAAGAAAGCTAAAGAAATTATAAATGTTGATTAATCTTTCTATTAAAATATTTTTGTGTTTCATATTTAAAAAACATTATAGGTTGTAATTTTGGAGAAACAACTATTCTTTATAACTCTTTTTGAGAAATGTATACTTGTTGACAATGTGAAAGTTATAAAAAGTAATTACAATTTACACTTTCTATTTTGACAAGTTACAATTTCTAAAAGTGTAAAAGCATGAATTGTAAATTACAAGTTCCATTTTGACAAAAGTGATTGACTTAAAAGTTGTAAAAGTCACACTTGTGTTTTGCAAGTTAGGGTTTTTCAAAGGTAACTTTAGATATCTTTTGAAAGTCAAGTTTTATTTAGTGCACCACTTATTTTTCATGATGAGTTATTTCCAGTTGCATGAAGATGAAGAAGCATTTCATGGATATATTCCAATTCCAACCATGCCAAGGATCATACCCAGCGCTTATATGCCATTTTTCATAGCTAAGCTATAGTGGAGTTCCTCCTTATCCCTGATACCCATATAGTTATAGGGCTTCAGCTATGGAATAGATTATATCCATCTTTTTCTACAAGTCTAAGATGTTATAAATAGAGCAACTCACCTCTTTTTGCATGGAGTTCTAGATCTTGATGGTTTCTCTTACTAGGTGTTCACATTTTGATGACATCTCATCTATGAGATATTTTGTATAAATATATGTGGACCTCATGGCCCAAATAATTTTTTCTATTAGAGGATAAAATTTAAACATTTTGAAAGTATTTTTTACAAGCTATATCCTTTGTAATGAAAATAAATTGAAGATTTTCCTTTCTTGTCTAAGAAATCTTTGTATGTACCAGTTATTTGAATATTTGTAGAAGTTTTGATTCTTATTTTAGTCACAAGAAATTCATTAGTGGTATTTTTACCCTTCTAAAAATATTTTTTGATTAAAATAAAGAACTCTTTTCCCTTTTGTGAAAATAACTAAATATTGCCTCTGGTTTCCCTTTTGTATGAGTTTATGCTACCAATTTCAATATAATTCTCTATTCCATTATTTTCATCAATTAAGCATTAATACCCACTAATATATTTGGTGAAATCACCATTTTAGTTCCATAAAGTTTCATTCTTTCCCTTTTCCCCGTCAAAATTTAATTTAGGAGAAAGAACACTAAAAAGCAAATTTTTATAGAACTGATATCTTATCATTTGCATCAATTTTAGTGAAAGGAAGTTATCCTTATCTGAAGTTTAACGTCAATTTGACAAATTCACATAGCTTAGAGTTTTTTCCCATTGTATCATTAGGTGTTGCACAGTGAGCTATTCCACATCAAAAATGAGTGTAAAAATTATGTGATAAGATTTTTTGGCATGCCTAGTAGGACCCAAAAAAATATATATATAATGGTGTTATTCTTGGCAAATGTTACATCAGCTTTGAATGCATTCCAAATGCACCTAGTGACTCCACTAGTTTATAATTTTAGGATATCAAGGTTTATTCATGCCAATCTGACAAACAAGATCAACTACAAAGGTAAGAAAATTGATTTTTCAAAATTGTCATTTTCACTTAAAAAGAGATCAAGATCAAGTGTACCTCATTATAAATTATAACCAACAAGTTTATTTTCATCCCTTGCAAGTAATCCTATTCCTGTCAATTTTATTCCTCCTATAATGGCTATAAATTTTGTAGGCTTCAATGGGGCCATCCCTCTCCAGTTGGCCCAATATGATGATATACCAACCTCAACCTTAAAAATCCTACCATATTTCACTAGTGAAACCTCCACTACTCCTATGGATCACATACAAGATATTTCCAATCTATGCATTGTCCACATTATGGTAAAGAGAATGTTACAATTAGGCTCTTAGTCTCCTCCTTCAAGGGTAAATCTTTGCAGTGGTATAGAGATCTTGCTCCCAAGTCTATCCAAATTTAGGATGATTTAGGCACCGTATTATGTGCCTAAATCAAAGATAAGAGTGATCACCTTTCATTGGTTAAATAGTTGACTGCCATTAAATGGGTTCATCATGAGCTCATGATTGATTTCAATTTTCATTTTGAGAAGACATGGAATATAATTCCATCACTATTTAAGACAACTACACATAATTCTTTCCTATATTACTTGAGAGCCCTAAATAGTGATATAATTGTCATGATTCAGTCTATGGGTGGCACCACACTCCCTGATGCTTATGAAATTATGATAAGGGCAGAAAATTATTTAATTCAAGCCCTAAAAATTATCCCAAAACCACCAATTCCTCTATTTCCAAAAATAGATCCTACACCACCTACACTTGGCCTAATTCTCACTATGACAAGGCACCAACGTTGACCCCCACTCATATAGATGAACTACATGAGTTTAAATCACAACTTAAGAGTTTTGTCAATGAGTTAGTAGCTATGAAGAGGAAGCAATCTCATAATTATAAACCTTATCATCAGGCTAACCCAACATATCATCCCAATAAATAGCCGTATTAGGGAGATATGTAATAATACCAAGGCAATAAGAAACTACAAGGTCAAAACACATAATTAAAGCCCCCAAATGTTTGTGACTTACTTGTATTAAGTACTTTCAAATCCATTTTACATGTTCAAAATAACTTGGTTCAAGACTATGAGTGGTGTTATCCTTATTTGTAGCCATACAATTAGAATACTTGCCCCAATGCCATCATAAGTCAAGCTTTGATGTTGAAAGGCATCATATCCACTTCCCAATAAGTAAACACATAAGAACCTACTCAAGGAGAAGCTACTCATCTAAACTAGAAATAAGAAGACTTTTGTAGAGTAAATCAAGGGGAGGCATTTTTCATTGGTGTAAGTCTAGTGGTATCAAATACACAATAAAAAAAAGAGCAATCAAGAGTGATCAGCCCCTCATGATAGAAGAAGCTTCAACTTTTAAAATTGTACTAGAACCTATAAAAAATAACATAGTACAAAGGCCACCCTTTGTACCCACTAGCCATCCCAAAGTGAAAGTACCTACTCCAAATCTTGTGAAAGAGGATGCGACTCCATCAAAGACACAACTAAAGGTTGGTAGTATCCCTTTTAGCATTATTGAGTAAATGAAAAATACTAATTTGAATGACACTATTTGGGATGTGTTATCTATATTGGCACAAAGAGATCTACTACAAGAGGCCTTAAATAATTTTAAAATAATAGATAGGACTCTATTTATGGGGCCTAATACTAAAACTATTTTATGTTAGCCATAAACTAAAGCCAATATGGTCAAAAGTGGCAATCCTCCCCCTTTTATCTCTCATTAATAGTTGGGAAGCATCTAGTTCATAATTGCATGGTAGATTCAGGGGCTAGTAATTTTGTTATTCCCAAAAATAATACACCTATGAATAATGCATTGGTTCAGTTGGATGGGACTATTTTTCAAATAGTAGGAATATTAAAATATATAAATCTCATTATCCATGCTTGTCCCAGTTTATCAAAATCCCAAGATATCTCAGTTATCAATCTTCCCCCTTATTTCACCATTTATCTTTCATGATATTTTACCATGAAAATGGGAGGATATTTGTTTGTAGCTTGGTCTCACATGTTTGTTAGAATTAGGTATGGGACAAGAGTAACAATAAGAGTTGAGCCAGTAGCTAAAGATCGCATTAAACCATACACCCCTCCTCCCATGAACATGAACTACATATTACAAGATCAAGGAGAATAATCTAATCATAAGGATGCAACCACCATGGAAGATATTATATATATTCTCTTAGATGAATGGGTATCAACCTTCTATTTTGATCCTTATGACCATGTAGTAAAAACTGGTCTAGGTACATATTACATACATGAGAATGATGTAATCATTCCCGATATCCTAAAACTAGTCAAAGCTCCTTAAGGTATATGGAAATTATTCTTTGATGGTTCAAGAAACATAAATGGAGTGGGTACAAGTGTTGCCTTGGTTTCTCCTCAAATAGATAATTATTTTTATTCTTTTAGACTTTAGTTTAGCTACACTAATAATGTAGTTAAATATGATGCCCTAATTGGAGGATTGTAACTAGACAAAGAAATAGGGATATAATCCCTACAAATATTTGGTAGTTATAAACTAATTGTTTACTAAGTAAGATCTAGAAGCATGGATAAGAATAATTTATTGAGATCTTATAAGTATAGGGTATGGGATCTATTTGAATATTTCACTACTTTGAATATTCATGCAATAATGTAGTTAAATATGATGCCCTAATTTGAATATTATAACTAGACAGAGAAATAGGGATATAATCCCTAAAATATTTGGTAGTTATAAACTTATTTTTCACTAAGTAAGATCTATAAGCATGGATAAAAATAATTTATTGATATCTTATAAGCATAGGGTATGGGACCTATTTGAATATTTCACTACTTTGAATATTCAAGCAATACAAAGATCACAGAATAAGGATGGTGATTATATGGCCTCAGTGGGATCCCAATATAACTTACCCAAGGGGATAAACAAATAAAATATCCATCATGTAAAATTGGTAGTAAGACCATCTTTTCCTAACAATGTCACTAATTGGCAAGTCTTTGATAATGATCAATAAATTATAAATTTCTTGAGAGAATTAAATTCTCAGATAAGAACTAGCCTAAGCTCCAGGATCAAAATGGGGATCAGACCATTTGGCTAAAGACAAATAAGCTACATATGAGTCTTGCTACATTGGAGAACATCTTCATTTGGATGACCAAATAGAAGGTGAGAAAAAGAATATTTCAGTCAATGAAAAAGACTACAAGCCAATGGTCATCTCAAAAGGCAAAACTCTAAAGCTAGGATAGGTATATAACGACTTTGAGAAAGCAAAATTTTATTGAATTGTGCCAAGAATTTGATGATAACTTTTCTTGGAGTTATCTTTATATAAGAGGGTTTGTCCCTAGTTTATCCTAGAATATAATATAATTGGATATAAAAACTAAGCCTATCAGACAAAAGTAGAGGCCCATTAATCCAAAGATATAACCCTTGATAAAAAGTGAGCTTTCTAAATTGATATAAGCTAATATAATTTTTCCCATCAAGCAGTCATCTTGGATTGCCAATCTAGTCCCTGTCAGAAAGAAAAATGGTGAAATAAAGTTGTGCATGGATTTTAGAGACCTAAATAAAGCATCATTAAAGGATCATTATCCTCTCCCAACTATGGAGAAAATTTTATAAACTATAGCAATATCTAAAAGGTTTTCCATTCTAGACAATTATCTAGATATAACCAAATCTTGGCACAAGAGTTAGACCAGTACAAAATTGCCTTCAACACAAAATGGGGCATGTATGCATACAAAAAGATCCCTTTTGGTTTGACTAATGCTAGTGTAACATTTCAAAGTGTCATGGATATAGAATTTAGAGGGCTGATAAATGAAATGATCCTAGTATATCTGGATGATATCAGCATCTACTCAAAGCATGTTAAAGCACATCTATACCACCTTAGAAAAAAAATTGAAAGGTGTAGAGAATATGGGTTTTCCTTAAACCTAAAGAAGTGCATTTTTGTGTTCCATGAAGGAAACTATTGGGGCATATAGTGTCAAAATAAGGTCTTGTGATAGACCTAGAAAGAGTTAGTGTTATATCTTTATTGGCACTACCAAGCCATAATAAAGGACTTCAAATTTTCCTAGGAAAGATTAATTTTGTGAGAAGATTTGTCTTGAATTTTTCCTCTTTGGTAAAACCCCTCATTGTAATGCTCAAGAAGGGTACTATTTTTAGCTAGACACAAGATGGAAGAGATAGTTTTTAGTCCATAAAATAAGCTATTTCTCAAGCTCCTACCCTGGTCAACCCAAATTATGATAGATTATGATAAAGACTTCATTATTTATGTATTTAGAGGGGAATAAATCACCTCAACCATTCTGACTTAGCATTATCAGGAACAATTAGATCTTTCTTCAGCCAATCCTTGAAAGGATATGGGGATAATTATAGTTTTATGGAAAAGCAGGTATATGTCATAATTAAGCCTCTCAAAAAATTTAGGCATATTCTCTCTAATAGAAAGATTCATCTAATGGTAAGTCACCCAAGTGTTAAAGAGTTCCTAATCAGCTAGGAGATAAATGAAAAGAGAGTAGGATGGATCACCAAGGTTATGGAGTATGATGTGGACATCAAAGTTACCAAGATGGTAAGAGGAAAAGATTTGTGTGAATATCTAGATTTTGATATTAAAAATGTTAAACCAACACCCAAATCAGTATATGCCTAAAATGTGTCTCAACCAGCCAACCTACCTATTTTCAATAGCCGGATCCAAAACATGACCAACTTCCTATAGACCGATGAGTATCTATAGGATTTTAAATAGTTTAAGAAAAGGTATTATAGATTCCAGTCTATTCCTTATGTCCTTGTTGATGGAGTACTATTTATAAATGATATGAATGGAGTTATGTTAAAATATATTAAGCATTATTAAGTTCTTAAGGTACTCCAAGAATTCTATGATGGCCCATCAGGAAGACATTTCTCCATAAGAACCATAGCCATCAAGATAATGAGAGGAGGCTATTATTGGCTTGAATTATTTAAAACTACACACCAATGGGTAAATAACTATGAAAAGTGTGCTTACTTCACTAATAAGTAAAATTTAGCAACCTTTACTCTTAAGCCCATTCAAGTAGATCAACCATTTTCCCAATAGGGACTGGACTTTATAGACATGATCAATCCACCATCGAGTGCAGAGCATAAATGGGTCCTCATATAAATAGATTATTTCATGCAATAGACCAAATAAATTACACTAAAATATGTTAAAGAGGCATCAATCTTGTTTTTGTGGATAGTATAGTGTCAAGATTCAATGTACCCCACACCATTATCTTTGATAATGCTAAAGATTTCATGGGTACATAGGTGAGTGAATGGGATGTCAAGCATAATGTGTATCTAAACATTTTTTCTAATTAGTATCCTTAGGTTAATGGCTTGGCTAAGTTTACCAACAAAAACCTTATCAAGATTATCAAAAGAGAAATAGGCAACAACTAAATATCTTGGCACATAAAGTTGAAATCATCACTTTGGGATGATAGGATCACTCCTAAGAGAGCCATAGGTAATTCACCTTTCATGTTGGTATATGGAAGAGAAGCTAGAGTCTGACTATCAATCGAGCTACCATCTCTAGAGCTTAATCACCAATTGGACTTGATCAATAATGATGTAATAATGGTAAGATTGGCCAAGTTGATGGAACTCAAAGAAATCAAGAACCAAGCAATGAAGGTCTTGGAAGCTAATCAGGCCCAAACCAAGAAGAATTTTGACAAAAAGGCATCTAAAAGGAACTTTAATGAAGGAATTATGGTTCTCAAATGGGATTCAAATAGGGTTAAATTAGGCAAGCACACCAAATTTGATGAAATATGGAGCAATCCATACATGATTACTCGATGCAAAGGAGCCAATGCATTTTAGCTCTCAAAGCTTGATGGAGAAAAATTTCATATCAAATTCAATGGGATATACCTTAAATCTTATTTGTGAGGTAATAACTTGTTCCAAAAAAATCAAATTTTGTATAAATTAGGGTTGTGTCTTTTAATAAGTGATTCTGCATAGGTCAACTCATTAGGAGTTTTTGTTTCCTTAGGTTGTGTTATTTTTCCTTGTTTTGTTTGTCTATGTTTTTCCTATTTTTTCATGTCTAGGCAACTCCTAGTCCATTTGTCCCTAGGTTAAATTTTGTCAAAGCCAATGATTGAACCCATGCCCAATGTCTAGAAGGCTACTGGATTAAAATTGATTAGTAGGCAATCATCCCATAGAGGTCACCAAAAAATGTTGATATTTTTGTCTCAAAAATATCATTACATCTTATACCCTAAGGGATAACCCCTTTAATTTTATAAAATCCATTGAAACCACCCAAAAACCCATCTTTTATTTTTCACTATGAAATCTATAACTTTGGATGTAATTTGCAAGTTCTCAAATTTCTTCACGGGTTCTAGAGCCCATAAAGAAAACACCATCCAAACTGGTGAAATATAGAACTCAATATGCATGTTACAAGTTTGCAAACTTGTAACATGTATGGTGGGCTCTGGATCCCATGAAACATCCAAACCAACAAAATTCAAAACTTGGCATGCATTTTGCAAGTTGAGAAACTTATAAAATGAATGGCAGGCTCTGAATCCCATGAAGTAAAGTACCTCCCCCTTCCATCAAGCAACTAAACCATGGAATACATAACCCTGCAAGAAATTTGTAAGTTTTAGAACTTTTAAAATGCTTGGTGAGTTTTGCCTTCTACTAAACCTTCAAACCATGAAATGTAGAATCCCACGAATAATTTAAAATTTTACAAAACTTGTAAAATGCTTGATGGGTTCCACCTTCTATCAAACCAAGCCATAATGCTTGAAAAACATGGGACCTACTCTAATTAGCTCTTATCTCTACCACCAACTATCATTACTACATTTATTATAGGGGTTTTCACTATTTAAACCAAGAAAATTAGGGATTTTTTATCATTTGTTTAAATTTCTAATCAAGTTCTTAGAGCTCTGGCAATGAACTACACCACAACATCAACCCTCAAGCCACATGCCAATCAAGTACCTAAAACTTTGAACCATGACTACTAAATGTCTTCCACATAATTTTCACCTCTCACATGGTACTTTCCTTATGTTTTCTACCATTGTTCCTTTAATTTGAATATCTTTGAGTGATTTACATTTCTCACAAGGTTATTTCCAAGTTTAAGGTTTATTTTGAGTTGTTTAGTTAGGGTTTTCATTTGATTTGTCATTAAAATTGATTAGAGGGTTGAGTTGTGTGTTTTATTCAAAATTTATAGCCTGGGGTTGATTTGGGGTTTTCTAGGGTTTCTTAGGGTTTTATTTTAAAAACATTCAACATTGAAAAAACACTTAATTTTCCCCTTGAGATTTTGTAGTCAAAATCAAGGTTTTCACCGAACTAGTAAAATATTCTCAAGCATATCCCATTTTCAAAACCAATAATATTACCTACATATACCTCTAAGGTCCTTATGGATATTGGACTTACCTCAAGCACCCTAGATGCCCACAGGTTTTACTATTGTCTTACACACTTTCAACCCCTGTAAGACTCCAAATCTTTGCATAAAGTGGACCTACTCTGAACACCTCCCATTCCCATGAGAGTTCATATTTCTTCAAACACATTTCACTTATACTAAAACCCTCTCCTACTCGAAGCACATTCCATCTCCACTAGACATTTAAATTACTTAAAACACCTATAGACTCTATCATAGTTTATAGTTGGTTTCTTATAAGCAATAGCTCCAATTTTCATGTCTCTAAAGGAAATAAAGTTTAAATCCAAAGGGCCTAGAATGACTCAGTTTAGATTCTAACATAGCAGAGATTACTAATATAGATTTAGGTCATATTGATTGAGGAGACTTTTGGGTTAGGATATGAGCAAAGTTTAATAATGACTAGATCCAAAGTATTTATAACTCTAGTTTACTACAAGTTTCAGCCTTCTCATTATTAGTTCAAAGCCCTGATTTGGTGCTCACATTAGCCCAACATTATGATCCTGATAGAAGAGAGGTCTTTAACAACAAAGGGGAAAAGATTTTAAATCTAGACCTTGATTTCATCAACTCCGTGTTTGCAATCCTATAATTTGAGAGTTATCTAGATATAAATCCACAAACATCTACACAATTATTTTAAGATAAAATAGATGGGTGTCATAATATGATCAATAAACAATGGCTCAATTCCCCCAAGGCTTCTTCCACTAGGCTACCAAATAACATGTATAGCCCTAATTTCATTGATAAAGTAGGGGACATTAATATATTGTTGCAGAG
Organism: Torreya grandis; assembly: GCA_037957365.1. NCBI lineage: Eukaryota > Viridiplantae > Streptophyta > Pinopsida > Cupressales > Taxaceae > Torreya > Torreya grandis. Next base: position 2,476,499 of record JARHVA010002458.1, read on the forward strand.
GATCATTAACATCCCTAATGCCAATGTTTTCAAGAATGGATGTACCAATATATCTTACTCATCAAATAAAATAAACAATAGATTAATTGGGCCCAATTAATAATTGATTCCCTTTACAAGAAATTGATTAATGTTTAAATAATTGGCAAGTTCTACATGACCTCCTACATTATATATATTTTGGCCAAAGAGAGATTATTCTCAAGCCTTAATATAGTTCTTAAGGAAATAAGAAGAGTGTATAACTACTACCCTAACCTCACATTAGAGGCTAGTAAGTAGCATTTTAGGTGATTAAATGATGATTTCATCTATTTTATCATTTTCATGTTCAACAAGGAACTTGGGAGAACAAGGTTCTCACCAACATTAGTGGAAGAAATCAGTAAATGGGGCTCCTATTTCATTTAGTTCCCCACCTTTTCTGACATCAGGGTGTGAGTTTCAGTGGTTTATCCTATACACTTCCTCGATATGTTAGTGATAAATGGGCACTAATAAATATGGTCAAGTAGCTCATAGAGACACACAAGATCCTTTTTAACAAGCATAAGGCAGGGATATATTTCCCAATTTCCATTGGCTGATACACATGCCAATCCCTCAAGGCCAAGTGTGTCAAAGCTAAAATGTGCCAAATGACACTTAAGACTTTAAAGTCAAGGATATATTTTGATTTATATGGAAAGATCACTATTACACTAGACTTGTAACATACACTCATGTGCCATATTATGAGGATTATTGTGAGGATTGTGAAGATAAAGAAAGAGTTAGAATGAGGGATTATTCTAGGATGTCTTTATAACAAATCATAGATTATGATCTAGCACCAGTTCCAGATGATTTGGTAGATGATGACTCTATAGTGGACCCAATCTATTATACACAGGTCATCACACAACCTCTTCCACCAATAAGGTGGTATGTTCCATAATCCCTTTCTCTATTTGATATAATGTCTCATGTGATCAATGGAATAATCAATTGGCTAAGGAGAAAGGGAGTTTAGGTTATAAGGGAAAAAATAGGGGTCTAAAATTATCTTTTAAAGCTTAAGGTTGAAGGGATCACTCCATCAGAAGAGGGTCTAGGAGAATCATCAATAGAGTCAAATAAGAATAAGAAGAAGAAAAATAAAAAGACTAAGACAAAGAAATAATAAATTATAATGAGTGAATCTGTAGAAAAACCTAGTGACATTTCATTTGGAGACATAGCAGTAGCACAATATTCCATATCTTCAATCCCCATGGTTGTCATAGTGACAACCCCCATCTTTATGGTTCACCTCCTCCTACCTACATTTTTCTAGAGGTTTCATCACCTCCACCCTTTTCTCCACTCCCCTTACACTTGTAGTTTTCACTTCACCTACCATTTCAACCACATTACCTACAATAATAATCCAAGTGCAACCAACATAATTGAGTTACGTGGACACTCAGGGTCCCCCATTAGTGGAATCTCAAGTTTCCACTCCACTTTACCTTCCTCCAATTTCACCTTCCCCTTTCATTCCAATCCCTCTTTTCATTCCATCCATAATTCTTTCCATTTCATCACCTTTAATTTCCAATACTACTCAGTACTACAAAGTCATGGATTAAGTCATCCTTACTTTAGTCCTGTAGGCCACCCTAACTCTTGAGGTAAGTACTTTTTTACTTTCATCTCCACTCACCTTCTTTACATCACCAACCCTGAGTGGACCCACACATCTAATTGATTCATTCAATTATTTAGCTTCCACCATACCACATATTCCCAAATTCATAATCCATGTGTTTATCCCATCATCCACACTTCCATTGGCTCCACCTCATCCACTTTCACTATTTCCATAACTCCTTTAGTATAAATTAGAAAAACACAGGTACTTGATTTGAATGTAGGTTTGAATCCTATTGATGGGAGTGAAATGTAATGTCACAAGACCTTCTGAACAATTAATAGCATCATCCTCCTAGTAGTCTACAATGGTCATAGTATCTGCTAGTGCAGCAACATTAGCTATTGATTCTTTGGTGATAGTTTCTAATCAACCAAAAGTTACCCCTAGTTGGATAGAAAAATTAGTAGGGAAGAAGAAGAAACAAATTATTGATCCTATCACATTGGACTTGGGTCTCTCAAAGGTCCAAAATAAGTCCAACCCAACTCCCAAGACCCTTTCTAGATTATTTAATGATGATAAAGGAGAGAGGTATGTTGAAATTCTAGTAACCCCACTAGACAAATCAAAGGGAGATCTTGTGGTTGGGGATTATCAGATTTCCAAGATCTACCTTTGATGGTCGATAAGAGAGGGGATAAAGCATGATATGCAATCTGACATCAATTCTCTCTTTGAAAGGATTAATCATGATAAGGCCACCAAGGATGAATTAAAGAGAAAATTTTATCAGCTTATAGTTGTATTAAACCAATTCATATATCCTAGTGAATCATCATAATAACCATAGTCTATACAGCCAATTAATCAGAGTCTAGATCAAGTTATAATTGATTCAGTTCAAGAGATGGCTCACACGGGAATGGATACAAAAGAATGGTAAAAGGAATTGATTTCCAAGGGAAATAAGGTCATTGCATTAATAATGGATCAATATGAAATGATTAGAGAGAGAAAGAACATTTTGAAAACGTAAGTTAGTAAATATGAAGGAGAGATTCAAACCTTGAATTTATATTATCCAAATTGATAGTTGTAGGTTCAATTGATACATATATCCTCATTGTTGAGAACATACTAAAGAATGAGTCTAAGCATGAGGAATTACACAAAAAAACTCAATTACAAATAAGGATACTAAAAGAGTTTGCTCACCAATCCAAGGTGGCTCATGATAAAGCTATTGACATGTTATATGACATCAAAGGAATGATGAATATGATGTCATATCAACCAATAGATGACTCAGACAATCTCTTATAGGTTGAAGAGATCTAGAATAAGTTCAATGAGGTTGTTGAAAAAGAATCTACAAAGGATATAGTCTTCACCCTAAATTCTATCCATATATTTTCTAGGTATGAAAATGCAATGGATAAAATAAGAATGAAGATGTAGGGAATCAAGACTTTCGTAAGATAATTGTTTAATATTCAAGTAGATTGTGTAGCTTCTCACATTTACTCCTATGGTCCATATGAAGAATGAATACAAGAAGTTTTCAAATCCTTTGATACAGATGTTGAAAAACTCCAGGCCAAGAAAGACAAGAAAGATGAAGAAATTTTGAATGTTGATTAATCTTTTTGTTAAAATATTTTGTGTTTCATATTTACAAAACATTATAATTTGTAATTTTGGATAAACAAATATTTTTTATAACTCTTTTTGAGAAAGAAAAACTTATATTTTTTGAAAATGTGAAATTTGTAAAAGAAATTACAAATTACACTTTATATTTTGATAAGTTACAATTATTAAAAGTATAAAATCATGAATTGCAAATTGCAAGTTCTATTTTGACAAAAGTGATTGACTTAAAATTTGTAAAAGTCTCACTTGTGTTTTGCAATTTAGGGTTTTATAAAGGTAACTTCAGTTATCTTTTGAAAGTTAAGTTCTATTTGGGGTGCTACCTATTTTGCATGGGGATTTATTTCCATCAGCATGAAGATGAAGAAGCACTGCATAGAGATCTTCCAATTCTAGCCACACCATTCCATGCCAAATATCATGCCCATCTCTTGCATGTCACTTTCCAAACTATTCTACAAGTCCAATATGATATAAATAGAGCAACTTGCCTCTTTTTTGATGGAATTCTAGATCTACATGGTTTCTCTTACTGGGTGTTCAATTTTTGATGACTACATCTCATCTATGAGATATTTTTATATAACGATGCACAGACCTTGTGACCCAAATCATCTTTTTGTTGTTATAGATTATAATTTCTATATTTTTAATGTGTTTTCTACAAGATGTAACCTTTATAATGGAAATGAATTGAAGATTTACCTTTCTTGTCTAAGAAATCTCTGTGTATACTAGTTATTTGAATATTTGTGGAAGTTTTGTTTCTTATTTTAGTCATAATAAATTCATTTATGGTATTTTAACCCTTATAAAAATATTTTTTGATTAAAATAAATAACTCTTTTCCCTTTTATGAAAATAACTAAATATTTCCTCTGACTTCCCATTTTTATGAGTTTGTGTTGAACCAATTTTAATATAATTCTTTATTCCATTATGTTCATCGAGCAAGCATTAAGACCCACTAACATAGTTGGTGTAATCACCATTTAGATTTTAAAATTTTCATTCTTTCCCTTTTCCCCATCAAAATTTAGTTTAGGAGAAAGAACATTAAAAAGAGTAAAATTTCTATAGAACTGGTATCTTATCAATTGCATCAAATTTAGTGAAAGGAAGTTGGCCTTCTTTGTAGGTTAACCTCAATTTGCCAAAGTCTAATGGATCATAGGTTTTTCCATTATATCATTAGGTGTTTCATAATGAGCTATTCTATATACACATAATAGTTTCAAACTTTTATTGATTATTGACACTTTGTATCTGGCAAGAACCTATCGAGTCTTAGTCTCTCTGAGTGCATGACTTAAGGGGTGCACTGAGAAAAGGGTGGGTAGACTATTGGTGATTCATTAGATTGTTGTCCCTTTTTTCACTTTCCATCTACACACTTGACTCCTAAAACCATTAACCTTAAGCTTATTTTTCTCAATCCTACCTATTCTAGTCTTTTCCTCTTTTCATCCTCCTTTTCTTAACTTAACACCCTTTTGGATAGTCATCTATAATGGGTCAACTAGGTCAACCTAGTACAATTTAGGGGTATTTTTAACTTTCTTGGCTTGTTATCCTTTCAGCCGACCTAGCTCAGACCTAATGATTTGTCCTTGAAAACATAATGGGTTGACTAGGTTGAACCTGTACAGTCGACATTCCTACGAGGATTTAGGGTAAGATCTACCTATATATACAAGTTCATTTCCCACCATTAAATAAGAGAATAATTATTAGTGAATAAGTGTGAATGAACATCTCCTTATTGACCATTCTACTTGAATAATAAATATTAGGGTTATGTACTTTATTTGGAGATACAGATCTTGTCTTGTGGAGAAATTTTTTGGATGCTTAGATAGGTTGTGTAGCCTAGAGATGATTTATCTTGGTTATCCTTGCATAGCACAATAATCTCTTGTGAATCACCTTGGCCAAGGGATATATTGAGGCTCAACAAGTTCATCTTCAAAGTTAAGTATTCCTAACTTTATTTATCCTTTGTAAGAGTAGATAGATAATTCATTTTTATTCACTCCCATGTATTATTATTCTATATACATTATTGTGAGTATATGTCTTCTAATGCATGTTTATTTTAGTTTAATTTATTATTTCTAACCCGCACTTTGTGTCACAAGCTTTGGTGTGCACTAAACTAGATTTACTTTCTTGTTATTAGAATGGAGTGAATATTTTAAACCTTAGGACTCTATTAGGTTTGTTTTGTGATTATGTTAGACTGTAAGCTTTGGAACTCTTCCTAGCATGATTTTTTTTTATAAGTGATCCCTTAAACGGGTCTAGCAGATCCCCATATTGGTCATGATCTCTCTTAACAAGTGTATCCCCAATTAAAAGTGTAGTTATCCTCTATTTTCTCCAATCCAAGATTGATTTATATACATGATGCATTTTTGAATGCATGCATTCTAGTGAACCTGATGTGAAACTAACCCTTGTAGGATTTATTTCACTTTTTTATTCTTTTAGTTATTATTTTGATCATCATTTTTATCATATATTTTGACATATTGGATCAATTCTGTTGGCCTAACTATTTTTCTCTATGTGTAATTTTCTAAGAATAGGTAACTAGATCAACCCAATTGACCCAGTATAGGTTTCCAACCTTTTAGACACCCAATTCAACCTATTAGGTTGACCTAGTTGACCCATTATAGTTTTAGTATTTTGTAGCAAGTTCCTGCATAGCTTGATCAATTTTGTCAACTTAGTTTGTAGGTTTTTCAAACATATTTCAAGGTTCTTCCTTAGTAATCTTCCTTCATTACATGTTTAATCCACCAAGGTTACTTTATACATCTCTATTTATTTGATTCTTTTCATAGTTTATAGTCTTTAAAACTACCCCTACATAACTATTGGATCATCCTTGCCAACCCAATTTTGTATTTTGTGTATTGTCTAAAATAACTAGATCAACACTATCGACCCAGTTCATTTTTAAACCTTGCTTCCATAGTATAGGTTTGACCCTATCGACCCTATTTTGTATTTTGGTACATATATTTTCAACACTATACCTTGTTTCAAAGTTGGAATTAACCTCATATCTGCTATTAATTAATTCACACTTTCCTTTCATGTTGCTTTCATGCTTAGAATAGTTCACATAGTCTAATTAGGGGTTTTTAATTAATTGATTAGTTTTACTATTTTTATTTTATGCACACACAGCTAAATCACAAAAACATAAACAAGCACTTTAACATTTTGTCTATCCTAGGCCAACCTACTTAGATTTCATCACCAAGGGGGAAGCCTACTTGATGCTCTGATCAAGTATAAAGTGATGTTAATGGTATATTATGGCTAAGCACCTGACACCTTATCACTTTTATGTGTGAATTGAGAGGGTAAGCTCCAATACTAAGTCTATATCATTGCCACTATAGTCCCTTTTAGCCTAAACTACCTAAAACCATCCTTAAATTTCTATTTAGTACCTTGCTTATATCCAACTTCCAATCACATTAAAAAAATCATATCTTAATAATCTAATTAACATTCAGGTTGATCAATTAGTTATCTTTAATTTTCAATTTGTTTTCTTTGTCGTTATTCAATTGTGTGTACAAAAGCTTACATTAGCCAATGTTAGTGCCAGATTTTGCTTTATGTGTTACAATTGGATTGGCTAGTTTAATCTAATTGGTTGTTTGTTTCCTTTCAATACTTACTACTTTTCATTACTTACAAAGTTATCTTGTTTCATTTTACAATCTATTTTTAGCATTCTTAAATTCCTTGTCTACTATACTAGATCAACCTAGTCAGCCCAATAGCTTTTCTACCTTTATACACTATAATAGATTGACTCAATTGACCTTGTATAATTTTAAAATCCTTGTTTTTGTGCTAGGTTGACCCATTTGACCCTGTACTATTTCAGTGACCTTTTTGACCTTTGCTTTTTCATCTCTCTTCTTTCTCTTCATCATGGACTTTCTGTTGGATAATGACACTGAGATATAGTCAATAGACATGATGAACTTTACCAATCCTAATAGGGTCTTCCATAGACAAAGTAGGGATATTATTTTTTATTCTAGTAATTTTCATATTTCCACTCATACAATGAACTATGGGACCCCTCCTAATACCTCTTCAGAGCATAATCCTCTTTTCTTATTAGAAGACCAACCTAAGTTAGAGTATACCCCCAAAATTCTTTTATTTATTTTTGAATTTCCTCAACATAGAGGAAAGGATATTTATACCATTTACAACCTCATGATTAGTGGTCAAACTAAATATCCTCATTCATTATCAATGGTATTTATACGTACCACTTTCATTGGTTCTCAACCTCTTCCTTTAATTTTGACTCCTTCTTATGCCATGGCATCTTCTTCTCTAACTTATTCTACCTTCATGCCTAGTATCTCAACTAACATGGTAGGTTATACATCTATTGGACCTCTCATAAGATCCACTATCCTTAATCCTTCTACTATTTCATTGTTTTCTACCCAAGGGAATCATGATTTTATTGCTTCTTCCTCTCAAACATTCACTAGTCCATCTTTTACTTTACAAGTAAATTTTTCCACTAGTGCCTCATATTCTCACAATTCTTCTCAAACTCATAGCAATACTAATAGTGGTACCCAAGCCACTAATACTAACACAAATACCAATACTAATGATTCTAATGTTAATCAAACACATCAACTTTTGTTGCACACTCTCAATAAAATGAATACCTTTCAAGATCATAACATAAATCAAACGATGAGAATGCAAAACCACCTTCTTAATCTTTAATATCATCTACAAATAATGGCTTGGGGCACACCTAACAAGAATTTTCCCCTCCTCCTCTTTGATATTCTCAAGTAAATCTCATTCCTCAACCTCCTTTAATCAACAAAACCATCAAACATCTACAAAATAAATCTCTCACTACTTAAATTTCCAATATTGATATAGTAGGTATAACACCTATAATTTATTATAATGGGTCAATCGATCCCACCCTTCACCTTAAAACATTTGTAAATATTTACAAGGATTAGGTCAAATTAAACACCTTTACCACTACCAAGGTCCTAGCCAAAACTCTCACGGGTGATGCCTTAGTTTGGTATAATCAATTTAGATCTCATTTCGTTTATAGTTTGTTAAGGACTTAGTAAATGGTTTAGTTCAAAAATTCCAAACTAATAATCTTCCTAAAAAAACTTTGGCCCATTTCATTAATTGCAAACAACATGAGAATGAAATTGCCCAAGCCTTTGTTAAGAGATGGAAGACTTTGTCAAACAAATGTGAACATAACATGGAAGATGACAATATTTTTCATCTCTTTACAAATTCTCTCTTTCCTAAACTTCAATATTGAGTCCACACTCTCTATCCACATACATTTAAGGAGGTTGTGGACCAAGCTAAAAGACAATATTTCCTAATGTGTCAATTCAAGCCACCCCAACCTTCTACGGGTCCTCATTTATTACTTAAGAATAAAAACCACAATATCACCAACAATGGTGTTACTAACTCTTTTGACACTATTCACAATGTTCAAGTTGTCATTCCTAAACCTTGTTTAGAACCAACTCCTTCTTCTCAATAATATACTAATCCTCATTTCTCTTTACCCAATAACATCAATGTTCACAGACCTCTATCCTTAGCTAAATTGCTTAAGCATCTACCTAGGCCTCTTCCACGAGAGCTTGAACCTACCCATCCTATGAAATCCTAGTATGATCCTAACAAGTTTTATTGGTTTCATGCTAGCTGGGGTCATTCTCATGACCCATGTAGACAACATCATAATTTAGCTATGGATTTTCTTCTTGGACCTAATTTCGATCATGATTTCATTATCCATAAGCATCAACAAGCTTATGAGATTTATTTTAAGGACTATAAATCAAATGATAAAACTCAAGCCTTAAATCAATCAAATACTCATTTGGCTATCTATAAAGATCCTTTACCTAATCATAAACCTATCTAAGAGAATCAATACAAGCCCACCCCTTCCACCAACAATGTAGAAAGTCTTGTTGAACCAACTTCTGAAGAGAATGTGGTTAGCATGACTAACATGTGAAGGGTAGTGGCTTTCATTAATTCCCAACCTATCTACACTCCTTCCCATAATGCATATCACGTTATCTAGGATTCTTATCCAACTCATTTAAATTATTTGGGGCAATAAGATCTTATCATTTTTGATGATCCAATTTTTGATCCTCCCTTGGATAATACATCCCATTCTATTTCTACCACTCTTCCATCATATTCCAATGTTAATGATAATTAAAATTATACTAACACTTCTTCTTCTCCTTCTCAAAATCAACTTAAACCAACCACTTCTTAATATCAACATGATTTACAACCTTGTTCTAAACCTCCTTCTTATAAATAAAAATTCCAATGTACTTTGGCTCCTCCTTTCAAGGATATCCTTAACTATTGTGCACCTATATCTAATAACCTTCTTATTGGATATGATGAGTGTGATTCTATTGCAGAGCTCACTAATCTCCTATCCTAGATTCCATTTATTGAGATTATGAGGACTTCCCCACATCATAAAAACTACCTCATATAGCTATTATTCGAGATGAATGTCCCTCATCCTCCCCTAGCAAGATGGGAAGTGGCTTTATCTGGTTCTGAAGATAGTATTTTACAATAATGTGAAGAGATGTCTATCAACATTGATGAAATAATAGGCACTTCCCTTTCTATAAAATTTCCTATGGTGTCTATGATTCCTGATGAGATTTTGCTTTATGTAGATGGTCCTCCCTTATTTAGTAGCATCTAAATTAGTGATATCCAAGTTAAGTGTGCATTAATTGAAAAGGGTTGTAGCACCTATGTCACTTCTCTTGGTTTCATTAAGACTCTTAGATATTCCAAATGTAATATTAAATATACATGAAACACATGCCAAGGATATGATAGAAGGCAAATACCTCCTCTAGGTTGCATTTGGATTCCCATTACCATCCCACTTATCTCCATCCATGTGAAGGTGATGATCTTTAACTTTCCCCTTTCTTATAACATCTTTCTTGGTAGGTCATGGACTCATCGCATGAGATCTATCACTTCTTATACCTACTAATGCATTAAATTCCCTCAAAATGGAGCCATTTATAGGATTCAAGGTGACACTAACCCTTGGAATTTTGAATAATTACAAGATCATGGTATTTTCAAGATTCATACTCTTGAACCTTCACCAAGTGTTCTATTTCATGAGTATAAACATCTCAACTTTCTTGTTAATTTAACCCATGGTTATAATGGGCATCCCAAGCTCATTGGTAACAGTCCTCCTAATCTTTTAGAATTTGATGATGATGAGTCTAATGAGATTAACTTAAAGATAAAAACTTATGATCTCTCTCCTCATCTCATCTCATAGCTTTTTGATTCCTTATAGCCTCATTTTTACAAGCCTCCTTGTGATAACATTCTTGTAGTCTTGACCAAGACTAAGCATTATATTCACCATGATTCATCAAATGGCAAGGTTATCCCTACCTGTGTCATTGATCTTCACACCCTAGATTATGATGATGGTTATTCCTTAGATGATCCATTATTAGGTGATCTTGTACAATCCTATGATGCCAAGATTGTTTTTTATCATTCTTCTTTACTTGAGTCTTTTCATGCATCTCATCATTTTACTTCACTTATAATTATTGATTTTTACATTTTTCCCCTTTATCATAGGGTAGAGATGGCACCAACACCTTCTATTTCTGAGGAGCCACATAAGACTATGCTTATGGATCATGTTATGACCAAGCCTTACCATTTTTCTAGGCACCCTGACCCTCGTAGTTAGTTTACCCCTAAGGTTAGTAAAACTCTCCTTAGACCTTATGTAGATCCCACTCCTCCCTCAGTAGAACTAGATATAATTGAGCCTCTTCCCACTCCTACTATAGTTGATCCTATTTCCATTCCTATAGTTGTTGAGCCTATCCCTACTTTCAATGTTATCACTCCTTCCATTGAGTCTAGTTCCATTCATTTCTCATCATCACCCTCCCTTGGTGATGGTTTGCTTCCTTTGCCTAAGATGGCCCCTGTACCCACCAAATGGGCCAATGAGTGTTCTTTAGCTTCTTCCACTCCTATTTTACCTCCTTCTATGAGTGCTTCTACTAAAACCACTCATAAGCATATATGTTGCTTCCATGGGATAGATAACCATTCTTCCACCCATTGTCACAAGTTGTGGCAATATATTGATACTTTGCATCCTTCTTCCCCATCATTAGACAAAGCCATACGTCCCCTAAAGGTAATTCCTAAATATTTGCCTAAGTATGGTGAGGCATATTATTTATGGCATATATGCAGCACCCATCACACTAATCATTATCACATCCTACAATAACATCATAAATATCACCTTATATCCATTCTCAAACCTTCTTTCGCTCTTCCCATAGGTCATTCTTACAAGAAGGCTCCTCCTTTTTCTCCCATGGCTCTACCTCCAGTGGTTTCATCACCTCTTATGGTCCCTTCACCACCTTTTATGCCTCCACACGTGATTCCTTCACCTGTGGACCTTCCCTCATTTCTGGATCCTTCTCCACCCATGATTCCTTCACCTATGGATCCTTCTCCACTGGTGATTCCTTCTCCTTTTGTAGATCTTACTCCCATGCATTCTCCTAACTAGCCTTTACCTAATTTTCCTCCTCAACATGATCTTTTGAGTATTACTAATTTCTCAGTTGAGGAGAATAGAAAAGAATTATTTGCCTAGTATTCATTGAAGATTGATGAAACTTTAGAAAAAGTTTGATTATAGCCTCATAGAGACTTATCTAATGTCTTGGATATTGTGTGTGGATAGATTTACTAGTATGTATGAGCACATGCATGATGCTCCCACATTTATATTGGATTGGACATGTGCTCCAATTTTATTTCTATCTATTATATCATTTGACATTGTGTCAAATTTCTGCTTATCTTATATCATTATTTCTTACTTGTTGTACTATATCTTGCTTATCTTTTATATTTTACATATGATTGTCTTTTGTTTATCATTTCTTTCCCTTCCCTTTTCCCTAGATTTTTTCTCAAAACTCTTTTCTTGTATCTTTATGATTGTTTTTTCTTTCTTATCCTTATTTTTCAAAGATAATTTGTCATGGTGATTTTGTTATACCTACCATGTTCCCCTTGGTTATTATCTCCCTTTACCATGTGATCAGTTAGCAAACAATCTATCTCATTACTATCTCCTTTTACCGGTCCACTTTGGATTTCCTTTTTCCCTTCTTCCTTTTCTGCAAACTAAGCATATACACAATTGAGACTTGAGATCACATATTAGTTCATTTTCAAGCCTAAGTGTCCTAGTCAGTATTTGTCTTTGGTTACTTAGCTTCCTTTAGCCTTAGCCTACAGCTCATTCATGTGTATCACTATCTCTCTCATGATTGGTCATTCCAAATCCATATGGAGGAGGAATCTTTAAAAAAAAACCATCAAAAGAAAGTTAAAATCCAAATCATTTAAACAAAAGACAATGATATCAAAAGGCAAAATTATTCTTGAAATTTTAATCACACTAAAAAACACGATTCAAAGCACATCTCCTTATTCTAGTCAAATCTCAAACTCCATAGTTGTCCTCATGGTAGAGTTGAGGTCCTTTTGGGTGTGGTAGGCCAATAGATAATAAGAGGAGAATAAAAATATTTTAGTGCTACCTACTTTCTCACGTAAGTACCCAATCTTCATGGTATACCGATGGCTCTATAAAGGGTCCTAAAGAATGGAGAACATGTCATGGTAAGGTAGGTCCAGTTTACTTTTCCTTGTACCAATATACCTTCATGAATTTATCTTAGTAGCACTCTTATTTTCATATAAAGTTTTGTGTCTATAGAGAATAGGTTCCCTTTGTACATAGATAACCACTAGTCACTTAGTGTCTTTTCATGTTCTTATTATGCCTCTTGCCTCATAAGGTCTTCTAATAATATGCATAAGTCTTTCTTTTTACATTCCCTTTTTCACTTCTCATATATCTTATATTTCCTCTTGAGAAACATTGTTTTGTCTACTGATCACTCCCCTTGGGATTTCATTTGTGAGTTGCATTATAAGACCATGGATAGGTACCGACCATCCTCACAAATTACCATATTTTCCTTCCTATTACCCACATCCTTGATTACCCAATTTTCTTGTTTATTCCACCCTAATGGTATTCTCTTTGTCGAGTTGTAGTGTAAGATCATGGATAGGACCCAGCACTGCTCACAAAATTTTCCAATACCCAAGTCACCATCCAAATTACAGTATCAAATTTGAGATAAGATTTGATCGATTATGAAGTTACACATCATTTTACATGCTTCCCATCTTGATTTAGTATGTTTTATGCTTACTTCATTTTTCTTCCACCTTTTTATCTTCTTATTTTTCAAGTGCATGGAAGATTTCAACCATTTCTTGAATTTTTCATACTTCCCAGCTTGAATTAGTATGACCAATTTAAGACCAATCTTTTACAATTTTTTTTTATTTCATACTTCCCAGCATGATTTAGTATGATTAATTGACTTAATTAATTTGTTTTTATTACCATTTATGCCTTTTGCATACATTCCATTTTATTACTTTGTGTGTCTTACTTCCCAATATGATATTAGTATGATTTTACTTGTTTCAATTTAGTACAAAACTAATTCATATTGGTTTAAAAACAAATTATTTTTTACCATCTTGTTTTGCCATTTCTTGGTTCTTTATATTTAGTTATTTTTTGTTATTACACATTTCCCAACTTGAAATAGTGTGTAGTATATTTTTTGATTGATTATATTTTTTCGAGTCATATTCACCTATTTCTTTTTAACCATGCATGTGTCTTTCATAATGCTAAAAAAGAAACCACATCTCATATATTTCCTATAACATATACAATAAAGCTAAATACATGTGCTAGAAAGAGATATATCCTAAGGATCCACAACCTCAACTATAATGAACAATTAGAATAACCCATAATGATAACATACACATCCAACAACAATATGCCAAAATGATATATATATATATATATATATATATATATATATATATATATATATATATCATTTTGGCATATTGTTGTTGGATGTGTATGTTATCATTATGGGTTTATATATATATATATATATATATATATATATATATATATATATATATATAATGAGTTTTATACAATATATGCAACCATATACAGTGCCCCATATCTATGGCTAGATCCCATCCTATCTATCTTATGGCCTAGCCACACTGCCTACTGAGGCCTCGGTCTAACTCCTCTGAATGGTACACTATAAGGAGGTTGTCCGAGATCTCAATCCCTTTACCTATCCATGTAGGTGTGTTTCCCATATTTTTGACTCTAAAAATTAGGTTCATATCTCTATCATATGTGCTACTATATCTAGATGCATAGCTCTCTCATTTGTTAGGGCCTACCATGCTTGTAGCTCCCTTGTACCCATCATTGCTAGTGGTTTCATACTCTCTCTTTATGCCTATATCTACCTCACTACCTCTCTAACTAATCTAAACCAGCTTGCTTGAGTTGGGGAAGATGGTACACTTAGATCCTCTAGTGTCATGGGGTTATATGGCTGTAGAGTCTCATCTAGGATGTCATGGAGTGTTCCCTTCACCAAGGACTCCCTTCTCTCCTATTCATCCTCAACTACACCTAAAAAATCACACAAAATGGATATTAGTTCACTATTATATCTCAAAATATCTATCTTTCTTTCTAAATAAAATATAAGCAATAATTTAACCATCTCTTTTTACCTATCTATCTCGACTACTATGGTCTCACTATTTGCGTGACTGCCTAACACAATCTCCCAATCTACATGGCCTCATGTCACCTCCTCTACAGGCCACCTCCTTAGATCAAACCTGATAGTCATGGTTTTTTTCAGTCTCAACCTAAGTTTGAGTGGTCTCTCTATCATCTCCTTTGGCTCACATATGGGGTCATCTAGGATGGTAATAGTCTCCACTCTCTCCTCTGCTTTCTACCTCTATTGACCCTATGTTTTTTATGGTTATTGCTCATCTCATTATAGAGATGATAATGGTACATTATCTCTACCTCCACATCCATATCCTCCTACTTATTTCCTTATCATGCCCGACTAGTCCATGGTCACTCTTGATGTGGCCTTAGCTTTATCCTAACTATTAGTCACCCCAATCCTCTCTTCCCCTGTGACTCCCTCACATGTCAAGCCCACTACTTCAACATCAGTATCAGTGTTAATATATGAGGTAGGCCCATCTACTCTGGCATCCATGCCACTAGATGTGACTCTCTCTAATATAAATAGTGTCTAACAACCTCTATCCTCTCTATCACTGGTGTAACTATGTCCCATCTCACCCATGTAACTATATGTGATAGTATGGCTAACACACGATGTCTGCACATCTCAATGATTAAAAAATTAGAACATGGGGCATGTATTACACTACCTTTTCATCCCTCCATCTCTGTATTTTTAGTATTTTGTCCTGTCAATGCTAAATTACTACCCATATCATATGAAATTTTCTTAAAACTGGTCATTAACCTTTTAAAGATGGTCAAACCAATGTGTTGTGGCCTAAAAAGAGATAATTTTGGTAAAAAATATCAAAAAAATATTTTAAATGGGTCATTTTCATTTCAAAAGAGCATTTTAAAGTTCAAATATGCAGACAATCCATGCATATGGGGTCAATTTTGAAGGAAATTAAGGATTTTGAGAGCTTCAAGTGGTTTCAAAACCCCAAATTTTGTACACAAGGTCATCATGACTTTATTAATATTTTGAAAAACTTTAATTTCCATTGGATTATTGTATATACTCACCATTTTTTAATAGTCCTCAGCATGTTTGTTGGAGATCACCATTGGAGCAGGCATCATTCTAGAGTGCCACAGAGGTTTTTAAGTCCAGGTAAGAGTTTAAAAAGAATTGGATGATGTTTTTACATCATAATAAGACCTTTAAAGAGTATCAAAACTCCAAATTTTAAGCAAACTATGCTCATACAGGGTTTTGCAAGCAAATAGGCATATAGGCCAAAAAAGGATTTTTTGACTTTTCAAGTAAAATGTGATTTTAAAGTATTTTAATAAAATGGTACATACCCCATGATTATTTTTTTAATAATTGGGAAGTAGGTTAATATTTATTTTAATTTTGGTGATTTTTTCATTTTTTGTAGTTCTAGACACCCTTCCAATCCTCTTATTCAGATGCTCATATCTTTCACCATGTGTGGATTTTGGATAAAATATATTATTATGTTTTTAGGACCCATATTTACTTATAATTCATGAAAATTTAAGACAATTTTAAGGTATTTTCTTTATGAACAATCATTAAGAGCGTAGGTAGCTCAGAATGTAGTCAAAACCCCACAGGCAGATTTCTCCACATGATAACTTTTCATATATTCTGCATGGGAACCCAATATTTTCAGATATGTTATGGAGTTTATTTTTATATACATCAATAAACAAAAATTTTATTTTGAGGTCTTTACTTCATGAACCATCATTTTGAAGATTCAGCTTCAAAGCCTTCCTAAACCCTTAAAAAACTAGTTTTGCAAAAAGTTGATTTTATTTCCATAAAATCATCTTATATAAGCCTTAAAATTTTTAAAATTTTAATTAAACTCATATAGGATTCCATAAATGTCAATTTTATGCATGAAATTGTACATATGAGGGAATAAATCATGTTTTTTATGGAAAAAAACATGTAAAATGAAGTACAAGACACTTCAATAAAATATATTAAATAAATATAAAATTATAATAATTTTAGTTTATCTTAAAATTTTAATTTGGTCATAAATAATCCCATAAGTGTCCAAACCATCTCAATCAAAATGACCAGTCTGCAGGAAAATAGAGCAAAATAGGCATAGTCAACCTTGTTGACTAAATGATGAGTGTTTTCTCATAAAAATAAAATATCTTATGATGATAAAAGTTTTTAAAGGTATATTAAATTGTTTTTTTATGTTTAAATTCATCTTTTTTCAGGTTTAATGGATTCCAAATGAAAGAAGATAGGCTATTAGGCCTAATTGGCGTAAGAGGCTTAATTGGTCAATCAAGCAAGTAAAGAATGGCATTTAAAATATATCAAATGAATTAATTTTGGATTTACCACGTGCCATATAATTTATTTTAAGTGGCTATATCATTCTCAATTCAATCCATAAGTTCTAATTCATGCAAGTTGAGCTCAAGTTGAGTTAACTAGTCCTTAAGGATCAAATCTCTTCAGTTGACTAATTTGACTAGTTTCATGCATCTCCCATGATTTTAAAGAAATTAAATCCACTTTTAATATGGATTTTTATTCTAATTTATGGCATTATTTTCATACAAATAATGTTGACAAGTCAACATGGGCCCACCACTTCTCAATTCTATGCCAAAAATGAAGAACGTGTAATTTTTGAAGACTTGGAAGATTTTAAAGCCTTTATTTAACATTATAAAAGGATTTTAGTCTTATTTCAACTCAAATAAGACTAATCCTTCTCTTTTACTTGAAACTTTTTCTTTATTTAAGATTTTAGACTTATATATTGGCTTTTTGAAGCCATTTTTCAAGAATTCTTGAAGCAAAGAAGAAATTGTAATTGACACCATTTATCAAATAAAGAAGATTTTTTGCATATATTTTTTGGATAAAAATAGAGTGTAATTTGATTATTTGGAAGCATAAAAGTGGCATCTAATTTCCCTTTTTGTAGGTCCTTTTCACACCTACTATGAAAATCTCATCCTCTATAGATCATTTGAAGAGATAGGATTTGAATTTGCTTTGCAAACTTCTTTCGGGCCTTCTTTTGAAACACTGATGTTTAGGATTGAATGCAAAGTTTTATTTTAGATTAATATGTGTATCTAACTCAATTTTATAGATATTTCATAGAATACCAATCATTCAGGTGCATCACCTAATTAGATAGTATTTTCCATTTTAGTTTCCTTCTCCCTTTTCATCCCAAAAAAATAAAATAGTTTAGTTTTTAAAGCTAAATCTTAAGGGAACCAGCCCTCTCTAGAGGTTCTTATCAATACAAAGTCACCCACACTCTAATAAATTCCAATTGTATCATCTGGAGAGAAGGTGTGTTTTACACATATTCAAATAGGGTGCTCTCCATATTTATAACAATTTATGGCATGCTTGATGGGATATCATTCAGAAGATCAATGTAACTTTCAAACACTCAAAATTGGTTATGAACATCAGGTATCATTTAAATATTGATTAATTTCAACATTTAGTTTATTAATGGTCTCCAATGGCTTGTTTCAATATGGATCTATATGATCCTCACTATAATCAGTATGATCAACCACAATATGAATCCTCGTCAAGAGTTTAAGGACCTATATCAGGTATATATGCAAGAGTACTACCCTGATCCTCCCTATGAACAACCATTCCATCATAATACTACCCCTTACTAGTCTTATCATGAGCCATCCTACCCATCTATCCAACCTAATCATGGCCATTTTGCATTTACCCAATCTATATCAGCACTTAAACCAACTTTAGTAAGCCTTGAAAAGCATGCACTAGAGTTGTACTCATGAAGCTATTATGGCCAAGATACCCCTATTCACCAGATCCATTATGTAAGAGAGTCTTTGTAGCAAATAAAATATCAATGAGCACCTATTGAGAGGGAAAATTAGGGTAATCTCACTGGTGAAATTATGGATATAAGTGGTTACATTCAGAGCATTGAGGATAAACTAAAAGGCCTTAACAAATAATAGGTTCAATCTCACTCTCCTTATATGCCATCCATTCCTTCTCAATATACCATTCCAAAAGCCCCTTTGAGTTTGCCAAATTCTTCATATGTTTCTCAGACCTTCCCTTCTTGGATTTCTATCCAAGAGAACTGTCAAAGAAAGAAGGAAATTGTTATGGCATAGCCTGTTGTTGAGATCACTGACCACTTTAAAGAGAAGATATTTTAGGAGAATATTGATAAGTAGATCAGAGAGTTCGAGTTAAAGATAAGGAAAGAGGAGGAGAACCAAAATCAAAAGGTCAAAAAAGAGCCTTTATCTTTTCCATCTTGGAACCAAATCATGGAGTTAAGTAAGAAAGAGGAACAATCAAGCATCATTTAGGATGTTGAATTCAAGCAAGAGATCATTCACCCTTCATCCCTTCTTCCTGAAAAGACAAAATCCTTTCCTTCATGAAAATCCATTAAATAAAAAGTGCAGATATGAGGTGAAGGTGATCTAAGAATAGCAGCCTCATGAGAAAAATTAGGTATTTATGGTTACTTTTGTAGATCTTTGACATCTTATTGCATAATTTCATGGGTCTACCATGCCACTCTTGGAGAAAGAACCTCTTATTTATGAGGCAAGTGAAGAAGATGAAACTAAAGAGATAGATAATGATGATAATTCCAATGATCAAGAAGAATAAATTATAGTTGTGACACCACTTGGCAAGGACAAAAATGATTTAGTTTTCCATGATGAACAAGAAGATAACTTGCAAGAGGATTCTCAAGAGTTTGGAGTAGCTAAGATAGATGAATTAAAAATAAATATTTATTCAAAAGGAAGCCATGAAGACAACTCACATATATTCATTTATGAGATGGAGAATATTTTTGATAAAGATGAGACAAGTGTAGTGAGATGGAGAATATTCTTGATAAAGATGAGACAAGTGTAGCAGATCAAGAAATTTTTTGACTTCATCCAAAAGCTAGAAATATGTGATCAACATGTTTCAAATGGTAATAATACTGATGAATTTCATGTCTTTTCCATTAATCATGATGAAGAATCATTTTGGGATGACTTGGAGAGTTTTTGTGCAAAATTTGATAGTCCATCTCCACCCCAAGTGGAGATTGATGAATGTCTTGTAAAGAGTATTATTGTAGTTGTTCATCAGGAAGAAATTAAAGTCATATGATAGTCATGTTTGGATGTTATCAAGGATATAAAGACTTTGAAAAAGTACCACTCCAAATGGATTCAAATGAAGACATCAATCCAAGTATACTAGTTGAATTGTTAATATAATCATTGAATGAGAATGTGTCAAATCATGATCAACCTATGAATGAGGTAGAGATAACAATTTTGATACAACAAAGGAGAATATGGGAGGAAGATGATTGGATCCTAGATCCATATCTTAAATCCATGCACCTAAGAATAGAATTTGGAGGCCTATCTACATCATCCAGAACACATGATCATATAATTGCTCCCATTTGCAGAAGAGGGCTATCAAAAGGAAACAATCATGTTTCAAAGTTTCATGGTGCATCAAATAGATTTCCATTTGATCCAAGAGGGATAGCAAGTTAGAGGTTATTTTATACATAATAGAATTTTTGTTTTTGCTTTTCTCTAAGTCTGTATCTACACATGTTTTCATGCTTATGTTTGTTGTTGTTTGTGTCAGTTATCTTATTTGTGTCTTTCCCCACAAAAGATATTCCAATATTCAATGTATATCCAATTTTTTCATAGCCAAAGTTTTTGAGTTCTTTATCAAAAGTCTGGTCAACCCCTAAAAGTCACCAAAATTGTTAGTATTTTAGTCTGTCAAGGCCAAATTACTACCCATATCATATGAAACTTTCCTAAAATCAGTCATTAACCCTTTAAAGATGGTCAAACCAATGTGTTTTGACCTAAAAATATTTAATTTTTATAAAAAAAATTCAAAAATATATTCTAAATGGGTAATTATCATTTCAAAAGAGCATTGTCAAGTTGAAATATGTAGACAATGCATGCACAAAGGGTCAATTTTAAAGGAAATTAAGGATTTTGAGGAGATCACCACTAGAGCAAGCATCGTTCTAGAGTGCCATAGAGGTTTTTATGTCTAGATAAAAGTTTTTAAATAATTTTATTATTTTTTTACATCATAATAATACCTTTAAATATTTTCAAAACTCCAAATTTTAATCAAACTATGCTCATATAGGGTTTTGCAAACAAACAGGCATATAGGCCAAAAAAGGGTTTTTTGAATTTTTAAGTAAAATATGATTTAATATTGATTTGATAGAATAGTATATACCCTATGATTATTTTTTCAAATCATTGGTAAGTATGTGAATATTTATTTTTATTTTGGTGATTTTTTCATTTTTTGCAGTTTTAGACACCCTTCCAAGCCTCCTATTCATATGCTCATTTATTTCACTACTTGTGGATTTTTGCCAAAATATATTAGTGTGTTTTTAATACCAATATTTAATTATAATTAATTAAAAATTGAGACCAATTTATTTTATTTTATTTACGATCAATCATTAAGAGCATAGGCAGCTTAGAATGCAGTCAAAAACCCACAGGCAGTTTTATCTATGTAATAAATTTTCATATATTTTGTATGGGAACCTGATATTTTTATATATGTTATGAGGGTAATTTTTATACACATAAATTTAAAAATATATATATTTTAATGTCTTTACTTCTTGAACCATCATTTTGAAGATTCAGCTTCAAAGCCCTCCTAAACCCTCAAAAAACTAGTTTTACAAAAAGTTGATTTTATTACCATAAAATCATCTTAGATAAACCTTAAACCTTTTTAAATTTAAATTAAACTTAGATAGTATTCCATAAATTTTAATTTTATGCATGGAATTGTATAGATGAGGAAATAAATCATGTTTTTTGTGGAAAAAAGTATGTAAAATGAAGTACAAGACACTTCACTAAAATATAATCAATGGAGATAAAATCCTAAGACTTTTTATTCATAATAAAATTTTAATTTGGTCATAAATAATCCCATAATTATCCCAACCAGCTCAATAAAAATAGCCAGTCTAGAGGAAAATGGAGCAAAATAGGCCTAGTCAACCCTGTTGACTGAATGGCAAGTGTTTTCTCATCAAAATCAAATATATTGTGATGAGAAAAGTTTTTAAAGGTATATTTAATTATTTTTTCATATTTTATGGCATATTTTTTCAGGTTTAATGGAATCCAAATGAAATAAGATATGCTATTAGCCCTAATTGGCCTAAGAGGCTTAATTGGTCAATCAAGCAAGTAAAGAATGGCATTGAAAATATATCAAATGAATTAATTTTATAGATACCACATGACATATATGTATTTAAATTTGATATATAATTATCAATTCAATCCACAAGTTTCAATTGATGCAAGTTGAGCTCAAGTTGAGTTAACTAGTCCTTAAGGATCAAATCTCTTCGTTGACTAGTTTGACTAGTTTCATACATCTCCCATGCTTTTCATGTAAGATAAGGAAATTCAAGAAATTAAACCCACTTTTAATTTAGATTTATATTCCAATTTATTATTTTATTTTCATTCAAGTAAGGCTGACAAGTCAACATGGGACCACCACTTCTCAATTATATGCCAAAAATGAAGAACATGCAATTTTTGAAGACTTGGAAGATTTTAAAGCCTTTATTTAATATTGTAAAAGGATTTTAGTATTATTTTAACTCAAATAAGACTAATCCTTCTCTTTTCCATGCCACTTTGGCTTTATTTAAGGTTTTAGACTTATATATTGTCTTTTTGAAGCCATTTTCAATAATTCCTGAAGTAGAGAAGAAATTATAATTGACACCATTTATCAAATAAAGAAGATTTTTTGCATATGTTTTTTGGATGAGAATAGAGTGTAATTTTATTGTGTACCATCATACAATTTTCATCTACTTTACATTTTTTGGGGTCCTTTCCACAACTACTGTGAAAATCTCATCCTCTATAGGTCATTTGAAGAGATAGGATTTGAATTTGCTTTGCAAACTTTTTTAGGTCTTCTTTTGAAAAACTGATGTTCAAGATTGAATACAGAGTTTTATTTCAGATTCATATATGTATCTTAATTAGTTTTATAAATATTTCATAGAATACCAATCATTCAAGTGTATCACCTAATTATATAGGATTTTCCATTTTAGTTTCCTCCTTATTCATCCCAAAAAATCAAAATAGTTTAGTTTGTAAAGATAAATCTTAAGGGAACCAATCCTCTCTTGAGGTTCTTCTCAATATAGAGTCACCCACACTCTGATAAGTTCCAATTGTATCATCTATAGAGGTTGTTTTAGACATCTTCAAACAAGGTGTTCTTCAAATTGATAACATGTACTTGAGGTGACCTATTATTGACTACATGGGATAACCTAGCTAGTTGGTCCATATGAAACCTCTCATATATCCAAGTTGTTAGCAATATGATCGGTCCCATGGTCCTCTACCCTCTAACTAGCATCTCATACATATAATATACTAGATAGACCTATATGTTAAATCATAGGTCATATATAACTTGCTCTTCCAAGATCATCCTGCTTAAGGCTACCAAAAATAGTGGTACCTCACCATCTAACTTATGATATAGCACTTGCTATGTCAAAAGGCCTATCACAGTCTTTCAAATATCCAAAATCTATAATGTATAAACATCAAAAATACTCACTCTCCTACCTATTAATATCATCTATGAGCCTGTATCCCACATAGCTAAGGCTCTCCTCTAGACTATCTGGTATCCCTATGGTCACCTATACTCATACTATAGGTATCCCCGAGATAGCATGGACATCTTCTAGCATGATAGCCACCTCTATTGTATCCTTATCCACCTCCCATCTGAAGGTGTTAGTTAATCATTCCCAACAACTGAGGAACATGACTAATAGGTCAGCATTGAGGGGGATCCATCACATCACTGATATCCCACCTAGACCTATGGATCCTAGTCTAACCCTATCTCCATTTGACAACCTATCTAACAAGTTTGATAACCATGCCACATCCACAAGTCTCCAAAATCTTTGTTGTCCCTACACCCAAGAAACAACAAAGGATGTATCAATTCTTCCATGTCATGTATAGTTATAAGACATTCTTTATAAATTTTTAAAGCAAAAACAAGCCTAAAATTACTTTATTTTGTTCATTTTAGCTTACTTTTAACCTTTTTGGTCCTTCTTGATCTTACTTGGTCATTACGAGCCATTATATCCCTCTTTCAACCTTTTGCGCATTTTTTGTATCATTTTAGCTCTTTGGTCAAACTAGTTTGACCAAAAATTTTGTATCTTTTTTCCTGGTTGACTCAAAAATCTGATTCAAACCCCTTCTCTTCCCTTCTCTAGTGTTGAGTTTTCATTTTGGACCTTTCAAACCACCTAGCAACTCCAAACTAGGCCTTCAACCTATAGATTGTACAGGGTCAACCTATACCTACTTGGTTGGCACTATGGATTCTAATTGTTTTCTAGCCTACTGGGTCAACTAGGTTAATCCAATGCTTTTTGCCTATTGACCCCTTGCATTTTTCAAAAAAGTGGAATTTTTTGGCTTTTTGCCTAAACCCTCCAAACCCATTTCCTATCTTCCTATTTTCTACCCCTAAAATCTAATTTTTCCCTATTTTAACATCTATAAATTCTTAAAATTCAAAATTACTAAAAATTCACTTAAATTAATACAAATTTCAAAAACTAGTTTGAGATTCTTAGTTGCATACCTGTAGTACACTTGTTGCCGACTCTGGAGTCTCTCCCTATCTAGCCTATCATCTCCTCACCATCCTAGCTTGTTTTCTCTCCAAAACTCTCTTTTCTCTCCTTCACAAGTCAAAATAACAAATGACTTGTCTTTTCCCCTATTTTAAAACACTTTTCAAAATACAAATCTTTTAATTATTATCCTACAGATTCCTTATTTTGCTTATATCTTTGTTTCTACTCATCCATTTTCAAAACCGTAAAATGTGTTAGATTTGTGATGACATAGAGATTATTTTCCACTACCATATGCCTATTTTTCAAAAATTTCTATTTTTTGCTATTTTTTGCACTAACTTCTACAAGTTCATCTAGTGTTCTCTACATTGGACACTTTCCTATTTCTTGCATTCTACATATTTATCTATGACACTAAGGTAAGTAAAGGTATATGTTTTTCAATTCAATCCTTTCATCTATCTTATTTGTTACTTAATGAACTTTACTTAGCATCAGAGTTATGTGTTATCATGTTTAATCTCAAAGCACCATCCCATGTTTCACTTACATGAAACGTGATGAGCTTCGAGAGGGGAATATGTATACACATAATATTTTCAAACTTTTATTGATTACTAACACTTTATATCTTGTAGGAACCTATCGAGTCTCAATATCTCTAAGTGCATGCCTTCAGGGGTGTACTAGGAAAGGGGTGGGTAAACCATCAGTGTTTTGTAAGATTATTGTTCCTTTTGCCACTTGCCATATACACACTTTCCTCCTAAAACAATTAACCCTATGCTTATTCTTCCCATTCCTACCTATTATAGTCTTTTCCTCTTTCCATCCTCCTTTTCTTACCTTAACACCCTTTTGGATAATCAGTTGTACTGGGTCAACTGGGTCAACCCAGTACAGTTTAAGGGTATTTTTCACTTTCTTATCTTGTTAGCCTTTTGACTGACCTAACTTAGACCTAGTTATTTGTCCCCAAAAATACATTGGGTCAACTGGGTTGACCCTGTACGGCCGACATTCCCAAGAGGATTTAGGGTAAGATTTTCCTATATATACAAGTTCATTTCCCACCATTTTATAAGAGAAGAATTATTAGTGAATAAGTGTGAATGAACATCTACTTATTGACATTTATAATTGAGTAATAAAGCTTAGGGTTCCATAATTTTTTTTGGAGATATGTATCTTGTCTTATGGATAAGTATTTTAGATGTTTAAATAGGTTGTGCTCCCTAGAGCTGATTTATCTTGGTTATCCTTACATACCACAACAATCTCTTGTGAAGAACCTTGGCCAAGGGAGAGATTGAGGCTCGATGGGTTTGTCTTCAAAGGTAAGTATTCCTAAATTTATTTATCCTTTGTAATAGTAGATAGATAATGCATTTATATTCTTCTCTCGTGTATTAGGATTTTGTATACATTGACGTGAGTATATGTCTTATAATACATGTTTAGTTTAATTTGTTTCATTGTTTCTAATTTCCACTTTGTGCCACAAGCTTTGGTGTACACTATATTAGATTTACTTTCTTGTTATTATAATAGAGTGAATGTTTTAAAACTTAGGGCTCCATTAGGGTTGTTGTAAGATTGTGTTAGACTGTAGGCTTTGGAACCCTTTCTAGCATGATGTGTTGTGATAAGTGATCCCCTAATCAAGTCTAGTAGATCCCCATATTGGTCATGCTCCCACTTAACAAGTATATCCCCAATCAGAAGTGTAAGTATTCTTTATCTTCTTCAAGCCAAGATTGATTTATAGACATGATGCATTTCTGATTGCATAAATATTCCACATCAAATAACAAGTGAAAAATTTATGTGATAATAAAAACCATTAGATCATGATAATGGTGTTCTTGTGTGAAGTAAGTTACAAGTTCAAAACATAGGTAAAATTATAAAAATATCAAGTATTCATTCAACTTGGAATTACATGATTATTAATAAAATATAGACTTTGAATTATACATATTAGTTATTTATTTTATGTAATTAAACATATGTAAATGAAATAGAGTATACACTATGCATTGAATAAGTAAACAAAGACATTCAAAAAACCCATCATCAGATCTTTATATTAATCTCTATATTTTATAACTCTTTCCCTTCATAATTAAACACTATATATAGTACTTACAAAACTCTATGACTTCACATTCTATCTTTTAATTCCTAGCTCAAATGAATCTTTGTGTATTCCATAGTCTTTTTAAATACATATATAGGCTGAATACATATAAAAATATGTATGTGATTAAAATTTATATACATCAGACATTTGGCATGCATCTTCACTCTAAAATTTTACAATCATACATCCACTAGCAACACTTTTTTAGACTAAATAGTTATCTTGTCCTATGACAAAATCATAAGAAGTGTGCCTTGTGCTAGAGATAGTTTAATTTTTGTCACTAAGGGGTTAGTCTAAAAACATTATTTAAGGTAATCAATAAAATTTCACTTACCATTTTTAACCTTGTGTGCACTACTTAGATACCTATGTGGGTTTTCAACTAAGTAGCATACCAATATACCACCCTTGTGGGTTTTCTATAGGTTTTCATAAATATGATTTTGCCATTTATGAATTTTCAACCATCTTGTTGTAGATTAAGATTATAAGATGTGTTATTCCATGTATTAGTCAATAAGATCTCTATGAGAAAGCATATAGACACTAAAACATCAAACCCACTCCTTCATGGGGTGTTGCAGATGAATTATAAGATCTATTTAAAGAATGAATACTACCAAACCTTCCAAATAGTGTCCCTCCTTCTAAGAGCATCCAAAAATCATGTTTTTCCCTAGATTTGGTGCTCCAAGTCTACGTAAATTATGAATATCAAGCTCATCCATCATTTCCTAGTGAACTAATGTCTTGGGGTCATGAGTTTGATCAATTTTTGCAAATAAGTGAAGCTTTGTGTCAATAATTTTGCATAATAACATTACACAATTTTAATCCCTCTTAATCAATGGTGAAGCCCTATATTTATAGATTTATAAAAATGTTCAAAATTAACCATGACCATCTATTTTGAGATCAAGATGTGTGGCCATGAACTGATTCAATTTTGGATGGACAAGCCATAAAAAATTTTCATTAAGTTTTAGCAAAATGGGGCATTAATGAGGCATGGAAAGGCTTAATCCTAATTTTGTTATATTAATGGCTTATAAATTCCACCCCATTGATTATGTCATGTGATGATTCATATTTGAGGAATGCATGTCCAATAAATAGATTTTTATTGTCACTTAAGCTCTTGATTTGATTTAATTTTCTTAAGTGGTTTTGATTAATTTTTTACAATTCATTGGAAATATACTACACTCTTAATCTGTCATGTCCCCTTTTTAGTCGACATGTGCAGAGTAGATGATTAGCCTATTATGCGACCCTCGTAGGCTGATGAGGTGGATAGAGGGTCTTGATGGAGCTGGGCTTGGCTTTCGTTCGGGCACTTTCGGGCATGAATTAAGGGAGATATTAATATTTGATTGATTTAATCAAATATTAATTATTTGAACTAATTTTAATTAATTATTAATTAATAATTAATTATTAATTAATTATTAATGATTTGGTCTAATTTGAGGATGCAAATTCTAAATTAAGACTTGGTCTAATTTTAAGACCCTAGTTCTAATTTAAGGAAGTCTAATTTAAGGAAGTCTAATTTAAGGGAGTCTAATTTTAGCAAGCACACCTTTGGAGGTGTATAAGAATCTCTCATGAGAGAGAGTTTGTATGCATGCTTATTATTGATATTGATTCTTGTTAAGAAATTCTTCTGTGAAGACTGAGCCAAGGGTTCCAGGATTCCAATTGCAGTGAAGAACGTCAACTCTTCATTGTGTGTGATTCAGAGGTTGTGAAAGATCAGCCGATCTATTGCTGAATTGAGAGATAACTTCACCCAGAAGTTATCATAGTATTACAGGTATTTGAGAGATAACTTCACTCAGAAGCTATCACAAGGGTTTACAGGTATTTCTTTATTTTGGGTTTTTGATTCAAGAATTATCTAGATATAGATCTTTTGTGTCAGCCCATAATTCTACAGATCAGGATCAGGCATACAGGGTGTGTTATATCAGTGGCCGTACGACTTCCGTACAGATCTGCGAAAAAATCCGTACGCATCTACAGACAGTTCAGGTACCGACATCGGCGAACAGGAACTTACAGAGACCGACATTGGTCGACTCATCACCGACGTCGGCAAGGGGACCACTACAGGTCGACCGACGACGGCAGTATAACCGACGTCGGCGACTGTGTTTTTTTTACACAGCAGGCCGAGACGTGCCAGATTCAACCCAGTTCGCGGAATATTCAGGCTATAAGGCCGAACTTTCGATATTCTTTGTATACCTGACAGAGGATCTCAAATTTTAAGCTTATGAGCAAATAAATAAGAAATTATACTGTGATTTATTCATCTATTTGAAGATATTTTGCAGAAATTCAGATAAGCAATTTGGAGCTTTGTTTTGATATTCGAAGGGATATTACAGTGGTATCAAAGCTGTTTGAGTTTCAATAGTCCCTACTGGTTGGGGATATTACATAATCAACTTGGTCAGAATGTCATTTTATGAAGTTGTAATTTTATTGGAGTATAATTATAAGAAGGTGTCAATTGTGTACAAAACAATACCCTAGTTAGGGAATTATAGACATGAAATAACATGTGCATGTGATGTGTGATCCCAAATTAGAAGAATATAGTGGTTCAAATTGTTATCTTACATGGTTGCAATTTAACTCAAAATAATTTGAGAAAATATAATAATCACATAAAATGCATTTCCCCCTTTAGGAATATATTATCCTAAATCAGCACCTATACATGATAAATTCAAACTATTTGATGCATTTTAGTGATTTTGGCCCAGATTGTGCATTGTCACAAAATATTTCTTACATTGATAATTTTAGCTCAATAGTGGTAGGAATTAGATGTCTATATTTTTACCTTATTTGAGAAGGAAGGACAAGACATTTGGTTAAAGTAACACCTTTTTGAAGCATGAAAAGGTCACTATAATCAAAAGGAATAAATTTTGTTCCCATTTTTCATTTTTAAAGTTTGCATGAATTACAGAGAAATAGGTTTACAAAAATTCCCCAAACATTGTTTGGGTGGCCCATGATGCCCCCTAAAGGGGCAGGAATAAAATTTTAAAATATTTGATGGGTGGGCCCTCAATCAAAAGAAATTATAATCTTGTTAATTTCAATAGAAGAGGATGAAAATAGAGAAATTAGAAGAAAGCAAGAGGAAAAATATATTAGTGGGGATAAAATAGTAGCCCAAGAAAGATAAAATGTATTTTTTATAGGCCTAGGGGGTGAAAATTTTGAAAACAATTATATATTTTTACCCTTGAGGTTAAAAACAAGTCATTTTACACCCTAGCTATAGTAAATTTAGAGCTCTAGTATTTACGTGTGAGTGAGCTAAGAAAAATAGCTAATATACCACACCAATGACATCTTGGGGAGTGCATGAGAGAGTACCAGCAACCACCATGGAGTGGGGAATAAGTAGGTATCTTTATGGGTTTTTGAATTTGTCATTTAATGCTTTTATTTCACATATGAAGTGGTAGTTAGGATAATCCTACCATTTTCCCAATCTGGAAAACAACGAGTTCACCTACAAAAATGGTAGGAATGTCATGAGATCAGTGATCTCACTGACCCTTCAATGGGATTATGGGTTGAAATGGAAAGTTCACCAAAGAAATGGTGAACTCACATTTTCAAGTAAATTTCTCCTTGTTAAATGGTGATTTCACCATTATTAGTGGGATCACCCTGCCAAATAGTGGGATCAACCTACTAAATGGTGGGTTCATATTGAATATTGGGATCACCCTAAAAAATAGTGGGAACATCCTATTAAATAGAGGGATCACCAAAACAATGGTTAAAATTCCAAGAAAAAGTAGAATGGGGCCCATAGGGGTTTAATCTAGGCCCAAAATTAAAAGAATAGAGATAGAGACACAGAGGATTAGTCTAGGCCTCAAAATTAGAAGAATATGATAGAAAGATAATTAACATAAATCCCCAATTTTGATTTTTAGGAATGATTGGTGGTTATCACATTGTAGGAGTGGTGCTCCTGAGTGATACGATGATAGGGGCTCATGATAGATGAGTTCTTGGGCATCTTAGTTACAGTGGACCTATATCACCTAGAATGCTTTCTAGTGATTCATGTAGATAGAGCATACTTATCAGCACTAGTAAAGATATGACACTCTGAGACTTCCACCTTTCATCTAAGAACTAGGGAGGTGATAGTGACACTAGAGGATATGAACCAAATTTTAAGGGTACCCATGTGAGGACCCAAGATTACTTGGATGGGGGTAGGGAGATAGACTATGTTGGATGACCTACTTAGGGTAGTGGATCAAGAGATTATGGATGAGTGCATAGATGTGGATGCACTAGAGGAGTTATATTAGCCCTTAAAGGGTGGATCAAGATAGGATATAGTTCCCCCAGAGGTAGTTATGTTGATAGATTTTGTCAATAGCCTTATGTTGCATGATAAGACTAGGTAGTACTTTCCATTAGGGTTGATTGGTTTGATATATCAAATGTTTGATCACCTGATGTGGTTTTCCTGGGGACCTATGATTTTGTCATAATTATATAGGGATCTACATATGATTTCATATAAGGAAAACTATAGCATAAGGCATATCACACTATTGCAGGTATGGGCTTGGGATCAAATTATGATTGTATGGCCAGTGGGGCTAAGGTATTAAAGGGGACTAGAGGATCTTATGGCTTTGACATGGTACTTAACAGGACCAAGGATGTAGGGACACCTGGGGGATCTACCCAATTACAAGCAAGCTATTGATGAGATGAAAGATGAGAATTTCATTTGACATCCATACATAGGGGCATAGTTTACATGGGTAGAGGACCTATTTATGATCAAATACATGATCACACCATGCTATATCATAGGGAAGCATGATTATAATGTGAATAGATACATGTTAAATCATGTCTAGCAGTAGTTTAGTATGCATCAGGACATCTTATAAGGTTCACATTATTTTTCACATGTGACCAAGGAGATCAAGGAGTGGGGCCATCAGTGCCTAAGGCAAAGGTAGTCACTAATTATGAAAGGGTAGTGCATGTGTTATGGGATTACATCAGTGGAGTTCCAAATGTAGGGGTAACAGATGCATATACTACATGGTGATTAATAGTATGACCCATTTGATTGATAAGGCCATTATCCCAATAGTCAATTTTGAGATAGTGATGAATTAATATGAGGGATCCAGGATAGGCCCCAGCACAGTAGTAGGGTCAGGTGCTAGTGAAACTAGCCATTATATTTTATATTCCACTTTATGTTATATAGCCTTAGAGGTAGCAAGATCTATCAAAGGATGTAGATATGGTTGAGCTATATGACCAAGTGTAGACATCTAATTATTAACACCATTTATGTTGAAATTGCCAATCTTACTTGAATTACACTCAAATACCTAATTTAGGTCAAAATCATTAAAACATGTTAAATGTTTTGAACTTGTCACTTACAAGTGCTGATTTAGGCTAAAATTTCCCTAAATGGGGTGATGTATTTTATGTGATTCCTAACTTTGATCAATTCATTTCAAGTCAAAATGATGATTTCACCTTTTTGTGCTCTGGATCACTCTTTTCTTCTAATTCATTAGTACACATCATGTACTATTGTTATTTTATGTTGGCAACATCCTAAATGAGAATATGGTTCCAACACATTTAACATCGATTTCCAATTCTTCTTGAGTCAAATTATAACCCATTAATATGACTTCTAACCATTTTGATTAATTGAGGGCCAAATTCCAAAGAATTGCACAAATATTGATTAATCTTGTTTAAGGCTAATTAATTCAAATCAAGAGCTTAAGTGGATTTTCCATGGAGGTTATTGAATATTTATTTTTATAAATTGATTCCTATTAACTGCATCACCTAATGACATCATTTTTGAGAAGGCATTCCTAGGCCATAAATGCATAAAATATCTAAATTATGGCCTCCCATGCCTCTTTAATGCCTCTCATACCTCATTAATTTCCCTTATTCCCAAATCATGATGAGGATATTTATGGATTTAATTATAGATATTATATTAATTCATGGCCACACATCTCAATCTTGAGATGGATGGTCATGGTTGATCTTGATCAATCTCAAAAATCTATAAATAGAAGGCCTCACACTACCATTTTTAAGATTAAATTATGTAAACTTATAACACTAAAATCTCTCCACAAGTCATTTGTGTTTTGATTATTATGTTATTTGCATTTGGATTAGCTTCATTGATAAGCATATTGGATAGTTTATATCATAAGCCTAGGTTTTGCATATAGTTCTTAAGGCAATGGAGGAGCAAAGAAGCCATTGTTGACAAATACTAGAGCTCTAAATCAAGGGGAGAACATGCTTAGAGATGCCTTTGAGTAATGGATAAATTTGGGAAGGTAATGGTTGATTACTTTCTTTCATTTATATCTTGTTATCATTATCAACCCCCACATGAATAGGTTGAATTTGTTTGTTGAGTTCTTTATGCATTTTTTTGATTTATTGACTAATGCTTGACTAACAACCATCATAATCCAACTCTATATTTTAGCATGCCTAGTGGGACCTAATGCATCCCACGTACCAATAAGATCAATGTGCAAGTCTTAAACTAAGATTTGGAGGCTTGAAATGTTTTTAAATCAATTTTATAACTTTATTTGGTTGTATTTCATCTTCATGAGTTTACACAAAGACCATCAATGGTCTTTTATAACCATTATTGGGACCATCGATGGTCATATATAACCATCAATAGTCACTATGTGCATCCCAAAATCATCAGTGATCACTATGTAGGGCAGCAAGCTATTAAGCCATCTTTCAGAGCTTAATTTGGGGTCATGTGCAGTTCATTTTTTATGGGTTTTTTAAAACCATGTGTTTTCTCCTAAATTTTTAGAATATGCTATTAGTTTACCTTCAAGTTTCATGGTTTGTTAACAAAATCTTGAAATATGAGTTTAAATCTTTTTAAAGTTTCTAATTGTTGTTTCTTGGTTTTGATAAATTGTGTTTTCTTTGTCTAATCTTTGTCTTGCAAGTTTTATTGAGTTTTTTGCTAACCAATTCTAATCTAACTTTTTTTATTTCTTAAGGTTTTACCTTTGGGTTGACAAATCATCCAAACCCAAGAGCATACTTTTAAAAGTTTGCTTGTCTCATTTGAAAAAGAGCGTCTAAGCTAAACAACATGTTGACCATTTCTTTGTAGGGCCTACTTGAAAAAATGCCAAATCATGCTTAATTAGATATTTTTAAACCTCTTTTGGGATGTTTAAAAAGAATTAGGAATCTTTCATTTGGTGCTTAAAAAAAATTTAGGGTTTGAATATTTTTGTTGTTTTTATTTCAAAGTTTTACAACTTAGGGACAAAGAACACCAGCAAATATTTCATTTTAGTGATTTAAAATCGAACTCACTTTAAAGTTTTATTTTAAATAAGTCATTTATCATTATTTGCTTAGTTTAAATTTATTTGAATAAAAAGGAAGTTATGTGTGTATACTCTCCCCCTATCCCCTATAGAGAAATTTTGGGATCAAAAGCACCATCTTCATTTCAAATTGCCTTAGTCCAAAGGCATAGAAGAGATGTTGTGAAGTCTCTCCCTAAGACCCATATGGATTGGGTGATCTAGAAACAACCTTAAATCTCTTTTACTTATTTTTTATTTCATTGCATCTTGGATTGTGAGGGGGACTTGATTACCTCCCATAAGTTATATAGGGAAGATTTAACCTAGGGCTTTATCTCCTAGCATCATCTTCAACCCCTCTTCATAGGGGGGTATATAAAGTGGGATCCCCTCACTGGGATGATGATTTGAGTAGTTAAACCATCTCTATTAGTAGAGGCTAAGTCGAGGTCATTTGAGTATGTTATACATTGCACTACACTAAGTAAGTGGTGGATGTAGTGGTTTTAAAAAGGGTAAGACCTTTATATAATAATCCATATGATGTGGACACAAATAACATGCATTTATCTTGTTTACTGATGTGAAAGTCAATAAACATGAGATCCATTTTAAAATGTTTGAAAACTTGTTAGTTTAATTAACCCCACTTTGCCACACCTTATCAGTATAAGGCTTGGGATTATTACTTAGTTGTATTTATCAAATTTGGTCTTGGATTACATGGTCTTTATTTGAGTCAAAAATTGTTAGTGAAAAAACATCAAAAACTAAACAAATTGTCCACCAATTTATTAGACCAAGGAGGCATTATGTTGTCCAAGTGAAAATCAATCTTTTCCTTGTTTAAAATTTATCATCTTAAACATTATGTGTCATATCATCTACTTGGTGAAGTCATGTTGCCCATATGAGTCTAGACCACTTGCCAAATTTTCTTAAGTCCTTCATTGATAGTTTAAATTCAAAATTGAACCTTTTTAAGTTCTAAAGGTTGATGTGTTAAATTGAGTTCACCATTTCCACTTGACTTGTTTTAACTTGGGTTCAATTTTTTGTTTAAATTGGAGGTCATTTAAAGACTCATTATCACATCCTCATCTTGGTAGACTCAAGTCATCTTGTGTATCGCTCATGATTTGATTCCTAAAACATATTTTATACTATCATTCCTATTACCATGTGGTAATGTTGTGCCACCCATTTGGTTCCAGTTTTATACTAAGGAATTCTCACATGTTTTCACATCTTGAGTTTCTTAGTTCGCATTGTCTCCTTCGTGATATGAAGGGATTTCTTCTAATTTCCTAGTATCAACCCATCAAAGTTGAACTAGATTTTATGGTATTAACTTATCACAAAAATATAGGCTTTGGTTTACTAGTTTTCACTCTAGGTTTTTTTAGTTATCATACCCTCTTCTAATCCATATGATATCAACCCTACCCAAGGTTGAGTAATTTCATGAACACATTCTTTTAATTATGTGTGTTACTATGACACCCTCTTTTTATTATAGTCTCTTTGGTTACCTTGTCACTTGTTTAGAAAGATCAAAATCCATACCTTATTTAAACATTTACAAAACATTATCCAAGTCTTATCAAAAATATAGAATAACCTTTCTAAACATGACACTAAGGTACACTCATAATGGGGTCTCTTTTTGCCATAGTTATGAGGTAGAGCATTTATATGATGGATATGAGTATTCCATATTATTTGAGGATGTCACCCTCCTTGAGATTATTTATTGAAAACCATTCCAATCCATGTCAATTACGGTACATCATCCCCATCCTTCCCCTTTGATTTGTGTGCCATGTTCAAAGGTTACAATTTTTAGATATCCTCCTTCAATTTTCACACCACATTCAAAGTTTACCATTTTAGGTTATCCCCCTTTAGCTTATGTAAGTGATCAAGCTTTATAACCTATGAAGGTTATCATTTTAGGCTAGTCTCCTTCATCTTGTGTGATAAATCCAACTCTATAATGTGTGAAGGTTACCATTTGAGGACCTCCTCCTTTGGTTTGCATAAGCAACCAAACTAAGCAACATCCCATTGTTACCATTCTAGGCCCATCTCCTATATTTATTGAGCTTATTATTGAAGATCACCCATTTGATGAACCAAATTGTATTGATCCCTTCTTCAATAGTCTAATTTTTAGAGATCCCATTATTGAGCCAAAAACCATTATTACTATTAAACCAAATGTTCCCCACTTTAGAAATTTTGTGCCAATCTTCAAGCCAAAACATGAACCATTACCTCTTCAAGAGCCATCTTATGAGGATCAAAATGTGTTCAAAATTGATTTTTTGCAACCAATTTTGAACCAAAATCATGATGTTATCATTGAAACACTCATTTGTGACAAGTCAATCTATGATGAATTACCTATTCATATGTTACTTATTTTTAAAGAGCCTCATTTCCTTGATAATCCAGTATTTATAGAGTTGTCTCTTGAAATTTTCCCACTCATTGAGGAGTCTCCTTTTGATAGAAAAGATTATGTCGAGTCATCCCTTGAGTGGTAGCCTCTCTTTGAGGGGCCTCACTTAGATGAGTCAGTCTATGTTGAACCCTTCCTGATGAATCACTTTTTATTGAGCCTATTATGCCATCACAGGCCATTACTTGTCTAAAATTTAGAATTCAATATAACATTAAAGAAACAACCATATCAGATGAATAAATAACATTAGATTCAACTTCTATTTTTGAATTGACATCAGATTTAGTATCAAAACTAGAATCAACATTAGTTGAGACATCATATACAGAGTCCCTTGTATCATAAGCAGATTTAGAAACACAATATAGTATTGGTTATTACAACATTGGTTACAATTGACTTGTGGATTAATTTGAATATATTTGTGATCCTTCTATGGTTTTTTATGATGATTACTTCAACATTGACATGGATTATCTTAGTATATTCTATAAGGATTGTGTTGCCATTCATCATTCCATTATTCCCACCCAACATAGCCATTATATTAACATTCCACCTCCCACAAACTTTGATTGGGACTAATAGAATAACACTTTTTTAAACTACATCCATGCAAACATACCATTTACAAAATATCAAGGGGGTCAAGACCAAATTCATGTAGAAGAAGAACAATCTCCTAGTGAAACATTTTTGGGGGCACTAGGGGATGATCAAAAAATAAACTCAACATCTTTTATTGAAACCTTTTTGAAGGTGATAAAAGATAATCAAATTTGAATATTAATATCTCTTCATGAAACCTTCTCAAAGGCACTATGGGATAATCAAAATAAATTCATTGGTGAAAACCTCATCCAAGATCCAACAACTGAGCACAGAAGTTCTTCTCTACTTATTGAATACATTATCAAAAAACAAATCAAAACAACTTATAATATATAGCATAATCAGATGGTATCTACTCTCAAGATCAAATAATAGAACAATTTGGTGGTCCTATCAAGAGCATATTCAAAGGCCTTCAGCCCTACCATAACTAAAATTATGTCAAATAGTATCAACAACATTACATGTGACTAAAAGCCCTAATATTCATTTTTTCCCCATTCATTATACATTTCATTATCATCCACTTATTCATTACCAGATTATATCATTTATCCTAACATTATTTACCATCACAGGCAGCACTTTCCATTATAGAGGCTACAAGGATATATTGTCTCGACATTTGAAGGAATCAAATTCAATGACCTAAGAAGACCATAAACACATTATTAAGATCCAGATCTATAATAAGTTCTTAATAAAGTAGTTATAATGATGGGGTGTCGGATAACAACTTTATAACTGATCATTTCTATTGTCTCACATATTGACTAGGATGTGCATCTCCCTGTTAGCAAGAGAAACAAAGCCATTTTTCACTTTTATACTTCCTATTTTCCATTACCATGCCTCATCTCTTGGGGGGAACCCTATAAACCCTTTTTAGTCATATTATACCATTATGTTCTATTTACCATTTTGTTTGAACTACATTAACTTGAGGTCCTTTGGGACTATGTAGGCAGTGCCCAATTTATATTAAGGTCAGCTTAGTCACACATTTTCCATGCTCTCACCATTTTGTGAGTAATTGTTATGTTTGAATGCTCTCATTGTTTTGTGAAAAATTGATTATAAGTTTGAATTCTTTCACCATTTTATGAGCAATTAATTATAAGATTAAATTCTCGCACCATTTTTTTAGCAACCTAAGCCACGCTTTAACCATTTTGTGAGTATAACTAATCCAATCATCACTTGGGGGTAACTTTGTTGCCACTATAGCCAATTATCTTCTAATCATTTTTCTTATACAATTTCATTACTATAGACCAAGGCTTATTTTTAGCCATCATGCTTATCCCATTTTGATCTTGGTTCCTTTGGTTCATCCTAAACTTTATATGAGGTGATTCTGATCTAGTTTCAATAATTTTAGAATTCCATGTTGAATGACAGTCTATGGTAGTAGTATGACATTTGATCTGGAAAGTTATCTTTCATCTATCATCTTGTTTGGTATCACTGATTATAACCACTTATGGTCAAATCAGTAGTACCCTTGATTATAACTACCTTTGGTAAAATCAATATTATGATGTTTTTTCCTAATTATAACCACCTATGGGAAAATTAGGTACAATGCCTTTTTATCATGCATTGTCACATCACTTGGTTATTACTATTATCACTTGCCTTGTTGTTTGCTTTTATTTGCAAACTTGATGTGACCTAGTTAGTTTTTCAACACCTTTATATTGGCATAATTATTTTGACTTGGGATTATTATGGGATTATGTAGGTCATGCTTGATTCATGTTAATATCAACTTAGTCCTTCTTATCAAATGCTCTTGTTATATTGCAAGCATTTTTAAGTTGGTGCACTCTCATTATTTCATGAGTTGGAACATTTTGTATCTCTTAATTCTCAATAAAGTTGATAGACCTAGAAAATTTCCAAAAACATTCATAAATTTTTTTAAAAATGCAAAAACATTTTGTTTATTTGATTATTGTTGGTGTTGATTGTTTTTTTGTTTTACTATTTGGTCTTACTTTGTTCATTTTTTTAAGAACATCTTGATTGTCCACATAGATCTTGATTATTTATATATTTTCTTTATGTTATTAAGTTGTTCTTGTCTTGTTCTTAAACATTCTTTTTCTCACTTGAATCTTGATGGTTCATATCTTGCTTTCAATTTATATTCATTTATGTTTATCTTTTTCTTTGTCTTTGATTTTTTGTTTAAACATAAATAGTTGTAACTCTGGTCTTATTCATTATTTTACCATTATCCTTAGTTATAAGTGTTCACATTTGAATCAAATCCATGCATTTGAAAATCAATGTCATTCTAATGTATCCATACTTATAATGCCTAATTTATTTTGTTATAGCAAACACTTTGTGCTCTAGCTTCAAAGTCCTCACGTCAACACTACTCCAATGAATAGCTCTCAAGAACATTATGCATTATCTGAGCTCATGATATGAAAATAGGCATCTAGTTACCATGAATTTTAACACTCGAATCAATTATTATATGTGTATATATTCACATACATCATGAGTCTAATTGAACTTTGGTTAATTTTCTTCATCCTTCATTCCATTCCTCTCACATTTATGGGTGAACTACATCAACTTGAGGTCTTACTAGACTATGTTAGAAATACTCAATTTTTATTTAGGTCAGTTCAACCATATTCATTCTTATTTTCATCATTTTATCCATTCTTATATGCTTGGTTTTTTTTTGGCTTTTACATCCATTCTAACATCACATCTATGTTTGTACCCTTTCACTTTAATCTATGAAATAGGTTATATCCTTAAGCTAAGTGCTTGAGAATTTGCCCATGATGGGGAATAATATTTGAAACAAGTCACAAATATAAATCAAATCTATGGGGGCAAGACCATTATTTATTATTTATCAATGATCAAAATTAACCCTACTTGGGCATAACTATCTTAACACTATCAAATTTGCTCTACTAGGGCACTTCTTATTATCATCTTTTGGGGAATACATTCTCCTTTTCCTCTAATTCCAATCTCTTCACACTTTTTCCTGTGATGTCAATGTTTTAGTGTGTAATTTGTCCTAAGATTGATCAATGTCGTAAACACACAGCTTGTACTTTCAAATTGGGTGCATTTAAAGTTTGTCACTTATATGTTTAGATTGAATTACTTCCCATTCACCCTATCTTTGGGGCTCATTTTCCTCTAACTATATTTTGATCATTTATGGTAGCCACATTTTTCAGCATTAGCTCATTTGGATGTGATATGTTCCACAGGTTAGTTTTACTTTTTCTCTCATTTCAAGAGTCCATCCTTCTATGTCATCCTAGTATGTCCTCTCAAGGTGGCATCATGGGTCATTTCTAATTTCTTCTTGACAAATCTTTTATTTGAAAATATTTTTCTTCACCTAAATGTGTTTCTTTGCCTTCTCAAACAAGGTAAAAATGTAGACATCCAATTCCTAACACCATTTGTGTTGAAATTGTCAATCTTACTCGAATTGTACTTAAATACCCAATTTAGGTTAAAATCACTAAAACATGCTAAATGATTTAAATTTGTCATTTATAAGTTCTGATTTAGGATAAAGTATCCCTAAATTAGGAAATGTATTTTATGTGATTCCTAACTTTGATCAGTTCATTTCATGTCAAAATAATGATTTTGCCTTTTTGTGCTTTGGATCACTATTTTCTTTTAATTTGTTAGTACACATCATGTACCATTGTTATTTTATGTTGGTAACATCCTAAATGGGAATACATTTCTAACACATCTAACATCACCTTCTAATTCTTCTTGAGTCAAATTACAACCTAGTAATATGAATTTTTGACCATTTTGATTAATTGAGGGCCAATTTCTAAAGAATTGCACAAATATTAATTAATCTTGTTTAAGGCTAATCAATTCAAATCAAGATCTT
This sequence comes from Torreya grandis, assembly GCA_037957365.1. NCBI lineage: Eukaryota > Viridiplantae > Streptophyta > Pinopsida > Cupressales > Taxaceae > Torreya > Torreya grandis. The sequence continues at coordinate 2,517,944 of JARHVA010002458.1, forward strand.
AAGTGGATTTTCCATGGAGGTTATTGAATATTTATTTTTGGAAATTGATTCCTATTAACTGCATCACCTAATGACATCATTTTTGAGAACGCATCCCAAGGCCATAAATGCATAAAATATCTTGATTATGGCCTCACATGCCTCTTTAATGCCTCTCATAACTCATTAATGCCCCTTCTTCCAAATTATGATGAGGATATTTATGGATTTAATTACAAATGTTAGATTAATTCATGGCCACACATCTCAATCTTGAGAGAGACGATCATGGTTGATCCTGACCAATCCCAAAAATCTATAAATAGAAGGCCTCACACTACCATTTTTAAGCTTAAATTGTGTAAAATTATAATGCTAAAATATCTCCACAAGTCATTTGTGATTTTATTATTATGTTATTTACATTTGGATTAGATTCATTGATAGGCATATTGGATAGTTTATATCATGAGCCTAGGTTTTGCATATAGTTCTTGAGGCAATAAAGGAGAAAAGAAACCATTGTTAATAAAGACTAGAGATCTAGATCAAGGGGAGAACATGCTTTGAGCTGCCTTTGAGTAATGGAGTCATTACGAAGGTAATGGTTGATTGCTTTCTTTTATTTGTATCTTTTTATTATTATCAACCCCCACATGAATAGGTTGGCTTTGTTTTTTGAGTTATCTATGCATTTTTTGATTTATTGACTAATGCTTGACTAAAAACCATCATAATTGCAACCCTACACCAATATGTAGAGATAGAGGGTGTCTTAGGTATAGGGATAGGTTCTAGAGAGGTAGGGCCCTCCAAGATAGGTATAGGGATAGGGAAAATATTAGGGTGGGTAGGACCTTTAGGTATAGGTAAGTCCACAGAGAACCAAGCATTGACTGATAAGATCTAGAGGGAGATATCGACATGCCTTACATAGATATTAGGGTTACAGAGCACTATGGATGGGTTACAGGCATAGGTGGCTATTGTAGAGTGAGAGACCACTAGGATACAATGTTTGATCATAACCATAGATGCAGAGATTATGGATCTTAGGGTTAGTAACTAGTAGGGGTTCAAGCCCAATTATCCACATGACACATAGAGCATGTGATAGTTATTGGTGAGTGGTACTTTTCCTTGATGGAGGTTTAAAGGGTTACTCAAGAGAGGGATGAGGTGAATAAAATTTGGATAGATTTAGGATTAAGGTCAGTGTGAGCCTTGGTTGATGTGATTGTGGCCAAATATGATGTCCTATGCTCTAAAAATGGGATAGCCTACTAGAGGTGAGCCTATGAGGTGATAGTTCTTATAGATCAGAGAGTGGCTTCTTATAAGGAGTATATGAGGTCATAGTGGACTAGCTAGACCTTTAGTTTTAGACATGGGATAGATTTAGAGTGATCAGTGATGTATCCAGTTACTCAACAAGTTGTCATGGGGCCTCCACCACCATGTCCACTAATAGATACTACATTTGGGATAGTTTAGGGTCTTCATCAGAGTCCTCCCAAGGATGAGTAGGATGAGAGCTGATTATACTATCTCTACCTTTTTGTGTACTTATGAGATGTATAGATACTCTCATGATGTATAGAAACATGTTTTGAGATATATATATATATATATATGTAACTCATTTTTGGCATATTACTACTTGTACATGGACTATTAATATTCTTTGATTATCTCACGATGTTTTCATTTATATTGCAATTATTTATGATATGTTTGGATATTGCACTTATTTAGCATATGGATGTTGATGTTTTTATTTTTGCTTTATGTGTGACTAGTTGCTATAATATAATTTAGGATATTCACATCCCAAAATAATTATATAAGTAGTCAGTTAGTCTCAAAGTGTATGTCAAGAGATGCACATCTTGCATAGAGTCTCGTGTGAGGTATGGTGTATTCAAAAATGATATTCGGAGCTTCATTGACTTTTATATTTTTATCACTTGGTGTTTACTATAACAAAATTAAATTATGCATCATAAATATGAGTAACTTACAATAACATTATATTTATGTTCTGCACTTGGACCGGTTCAAATGTGAATACTTATAACTAAGGATAGTGGTAAAAATTACCAAAACCAAAGTTATAACTATTTACATTTAAACAAAAATAAAATAAAAATAAAGAGAACATAACAATACACAAATGTAACCTAACTAAAAATTAATATATAGACAATCAATATTTAAAAAGGGATAAGAATGTATAAAAGCAAAACAAGAATAAATTATTTAAAACACCTGAAATCAAGATATGGATAATCAAGATCCACATGTATTAACAATATGTACTTGGAAAACAAAAAAATAATAAAAAAAGTCAAACACAACTCTAAACAAATTAATCTTAAATGAAATATAGACTAAAAATGTTTAAAGAATGTATTTAGCATAATAAGAATAAAACAATACAAATAACTAGACAAAATAGGAAAATAAATTATAAAAAGAGAGGTACAACAAAACACTAAGAAACAAACTACAAATTAAAAAAATGAACAAATAAAAAAATAATAATAGATAAAATAACACCTTAACAAAATAAGACTGAAAACATGAAAAAACACTAATAAACAAAATAAGGACATAACACAATGTAAATATATACTAATGAATGAACAATAAAATACCAATAAAAATAAATGAAGAGATAACAAAGCACAAAAAACAACAATAAAAACCAAATAAACACACACAAATAATGGTTAATCATAATTTTAGTGCAAATGAAAAACAAACTATTCATGTGTGTGTAAGAGAGGCATTACACTCAGTAACAGGGTAACTTTAAGCTAAGAAATAATGAGATTGGTAAAATGAGACAAAATCAATGGATACAAAGTTTCCCCCAAGTAATATGGAAACAAAAACATAAAATAAAATAGGGGAAGATATAATAAAGGGAAGGGGTGGTCGGACTTACTCCAGATGCACGAGGCAAGTGAACTTTCCTACATAATTCTATGGATGCAAGATCCAATATGAACTTGAGGCCAAATGTAGTTCTTCTAGGAAATGCGATAGAAGAAAAGTGATGATAATAAAACATGATTGTAGTGTAGAGGATTAAGGAAATGGGATTGCAAAATGGTAAGTGTGTTTGAATGATTAATCACAAAATGGAAAGAGCATGGGATCACAATAAACAACAATGTAAGACAATGTTTTTGTTTGTTTTTCTATAAATTTATAATTTTTCTATGTTTTTGGGATAAGTAACAAAAATAAAATATTAACAAAAGGCCCAGGGAACTACCCAACTAAGGAGATGCACTTCCATAGGTAAGAGTTTAAATAATAGTTAATTTTGTTATAATGGGGGTCATAAATATAAATAATGGTATACATAACTAACTAATCAAGGACATACACGTCCAAGAGTAGAAGTTCTAATAACAACTAAAGCTAGTTATAATAGCTTTTGTGATCCTATCAGGGCAACGATGCCTATAAAATAATAACAAAATAATAATAGAATAGTATGTAGTGTTAGATAAATCTAAATAACTATTCAGTGGACAAAAACCATGTGTTGATATAGCCTCATTCACTTGTCTATACGAAGAAATTGCAAAATATTATTTAAGCTAAATTGCTTTGTAGAATAGGCACTGAATGTTTCTAGAATGCCTATGAGTCATAATCAGGATCATAATTGGTTATGGAATATAATTGTTTAGGTTAAAATGGTCTATGGTATGAAAATAATATTATTTTTAGTAAAACAGTCTAGAGTGGGATAAAAATGAGTCTAGCAGAATATAAATGATCCAAAGTTCCAACAGTCCAAGATAGAATGAGACAAAATAAAAATGGTCAAAGATAGGATGGTCTAGAATATAATAGTGGGATAAAATGACTTTGGCACAATTTTCCCCCAAGTAAGGATTTTTGTAGATAATGGTTCAAAAGGTTGTCAAGTGTAAAACCATTTGAGATGTATAATATTCATGGGTTCTAGGAGTTCTTCTCCATCTGGAGTAGCCAATAGGTATGCCCCCAATCCATAATTTATTATGATTACATATGGGCCTAGCCAATTGGGTTGAAACTTGCCCTTCTTCTTACATTCAAAATTAGTGTTCTTTTGATTCTCCTTTAAGGCAAAATCACCAATTTCACACTCCTAAGGGAGAATGCACTTGTTATAACTTTTACACAATATATTATGATATGCTTGCAAGTTATCCAGGGTATCCAAATGCTTGCCATCAAGGATCTCAAGATCTTATAACCTGGAAACTCTATAATCTTTTTCATCTTCAATGTTCTCCAAGGATACTTGTAGTGAAGGTAGTTCGATCTCAATTAGGATAACATATTTTATCCCATAAATAAGGGAGTATGGAGTGGAACTCATTGGGGTTCAATGATTAGTGAGATAAGCCCAAAGAGTAAGAAAATTTTTCAAGTTCTAATTATGGCTAGCACAATTGGAAATCTTCTTAAGGATTGTAACAATGGTTTTGTTTGATGTCTCAGCTTGACTGTTGCCTTGTAGGTTATATGATCTGGATTTCTTGAGCTTGATTTTTATTTTTGAAATAAGATCCTTAACATCTCAATTTACAAATGATCTGCCATTATTAGATATAATACAAGTTGGGATACCATAATGATAAATGATATCGTAATGGATAAACTTGGAAATCTACTTCTCAATGACGTAAGTGAGAAGAATGACCTCAATCCACTTAGTAAAATACACGGTAGCAATGAGAATATATTTGTGACCATAAGAAGAGGTTGGGTCAATTTTCCCTATGAGATCAAGGCCCTATGTAGAGAATGTCCATGGTGTAGTAATCAGCTAGATTGTCAAGGAAGGTGTGTGTATCAAATTACCATGTTGTTGGCAAGTAACACACTTCTTGAAATAATTACAAGTGTTTGTTTCCATCTTGGGCTAATAATATCCTATTATGATAAGTTTATTTGCTAAGACTATACCATTAGTGTGGGCCCCACACATGCCTTCATGAATATCCTTAAGCACTAACTTGGATTCTCCTAAAGATAAATAATGAATAAGCTTTCCATCATAGCCTTTATGATAAAGTGTGTTCCCATGGAGGGTATAACGGGCTATGTGATGAAAGAAAAAAATTTGTCAGTTATTGGAAAGGTCAGGTCGAAATACTTGGTCATGGAAATAATTATAAATGTCTTGAAACCAAGGTAGTTTAGGTGGGGGATTGGGACTAGCAATAGTGCATACCCTCTCTAAATTTGGTAAGACATAAGTAGGTTGTAGAAGATTTTTGATGAGAAATTGATACTCTTTAGCACTACTAGAAATTTATATCATGGACCTGATTATCATCATTGCATTAGTGGATCAATTATTATCCATGTTGGCCAAAATTGGCCTACATACAAAAATTTTGCCTATATGGATCAGGACACTCTCCTAGACCATTCAGTGACCTCTTGCCTTCATAACTAGTCTCTTTATAGTCCTGACTTGATGATGTAGTGTAGTATATTAGAAGGTCTTGGTGTGGTGTTGGGATATGTACAAAGTCATATTATAATGGGTGATATAATGATGGAGAGAAGAACACTTTCTTGTCATACATCAGTATCTTTTCACTCTTTTGAAATCTTTAGCAAGGTTTAAGGTAAATTTGGAAACTTTAAGGTAAATACCTAGAAATGGGTTTTTGAGCTACAAGTAAAGGATCTAGCTAGTTTCCAAGGTGTTTGAGAATTTAGGAGTAGGAAGGAGGTTTTTACAAAGTGTCAGATATTCTAACAAGTCAAAAATGATGGTTAATGAAGCCAATTTGCCCAAAATACCCTCGAATGACTTGAGGAGCTTTTAAATAGGATTTTAAGTGAAAAAGGTGCTTTTTGAAGAATTCAAATTGGTTTTGAATTCCTTCCACATCATCATGGTTTTTCTTCCTTATTTAGACATATTAAAAACCATTTCAAGTCATTTGGAGTGGAGAAGAAGAGTTTGGGTGCAAGAAGATGGCTTTTTGGGCCTTTTAGAGCCATGGTTGAGTAGGTTTTTGAGGGTTTTGCTTAGCACAGAAGCTCAACTTTCATATTCAGGCATCTATGGTGTCCCTAATATCCCCTTTTCTTCATCTATAATTATATCCAAACATAAAAACTAACAAAATAAAGGAAAACCTATTAGTTATAGATTAGGCATGAAATAGGTTTCTTGCCATTAATCGAGCTTCAAACACCTCAAAAGGTTTTTAAAAGGAAGGAAAGGTCAATTAAATCATAATAAATCTTATCCAATTTTTGTATTCATAATTTAGGCATTTTTTTCTTCATGATAAGAGAAAACCATTTTAGTGCAGTCTTGGGCAGCACATCAAAGGGGGGCACTTTTTGTCTTGTACTTCTCTATCCTGACAAATTAGCTCTCCCAGATCTCATATCAGGTAAAGGGGTCTCCCAAGAACCTTATATTATTATTTTTATTTTAATAAATGTATATAGACTCACACACCACCATAAAACTATTAAATAACTCCTAAGTGTTTTTAAAACCCAAAAGGCATGTTTTCCTTGGTGATGGCCCTTCAGGGAAGAAATAGTAATGAAATTTAATTTGATATGTTTGAAGAGGTTATCCAAAATAATTCACATAATCTTTATCCTATGGTTCATATTTTTTATCCCTAAGAGTCAAAAAACCTTCATGGTGAAGTAGTTTGTAGGTTACCAGTAAACAGTTTCTTGAGGTTTTCTAGGAGTTTTTCGGTTCATAAGAGAGAAAGAAAATAAATATTTGATGGATTTTTGTTTGCATGGGTTTCATTCATGTAATATGTCCTTAATTCAAGTGACACAAATATTTATCAAGGTCTATTCCCCTTCAAACACCATCAATCACATTTAAACCTCTTCACAATCTCAATTTAGCAAATGTTAAGGAAAGTTAGCATATGTTAAGGTTATTAGAAGATTCCTAGGTTTCCATTTTTAGTAGTATATGCTTCTCAAAATCCTCCAAAGTGGTATGACTGATTATTCTATATTATTATGATCCCTTCATGGTTTTTAGGACTGTCAAGGTTGTGGATTCATGCTCATTTCACCTTCATCATGTTCATCCCATTTCATAGGTTTTCATACTATCTTTCATCAATCTTGTAAACTTGTCACTCCATCTCCATTCTTATTCACATGTCAATCACCATATCTCACCTTCCATCCACTTCCATATCATGTATCCACTATCATAAAAGATTCAAAAGTGTTTAAAAACCATCATGGCTATGAAAGTAGGTATGTAATCTTAAAACCCTGCTAAGAATGATCACCTATAGCCAATAGAAAGCACAGTTAAGAGATTTTCATGGAAGGTTGTAAGAAAGGAAGAAAGAGGATATCTCATTTAATTTTTTGGTTTAAACTATCTCTTAAAGTTTCCATTAATGAATATTAGGCTCATCAAATCTATTTTATGACCTTCTTAAGGTTTAATTCCACCTCTATCCATACATAATAGCCCTACATAGTCATTATGAAGGAATGATCATGGCATAGATGCATGAGTGAGAGTTAGAAAAGAGTGAAGTGTTTTTTTATCTTTGTTTATGAATTCATTCATATATCAACCTAATGAGGTAGCCATAAGATTTTAGTCAGTGTCTCATAAGATACCTATGGGTTATAATTCAATATTTATATCCAACAATTACCTTAGTAGTCTTAAGACCTATCTAAGTTCTTAAAGGCTAGTTGAGCCAACCAAATGCATGGCTAGTATTTGTTTGATAGACTCAATGAGATAACCCAAATATAATACAAGTTAAAGGTCTTTTATAGCTCAAAAAACACTTCAAGAGAGGCCTAAAGTCATATCTACAAGGACACTCAGCCATAAGCTAAAAAGTAGGTAGATAAATGGATTAAGACCTTCCAAAGAGTTTGAGCTTCAAGTGAGGGTTTGGAACTTATTGAGATCATTTAATGAATGAATAATAAGTTCATTAGATATATCTTTAACCTTCTTAAGTTCTAAATATAATTAACTCTATACAAAACATAGTGATCATCACCATACACCACAGTCATATTGAGACATAGTCAAGTTACTATCTCTAAGAAACTTATGCCCATAGGATCTTACTAGTACTATTGATACCACACCATTATTTATGTGTAAGGCATTCTTACAATCCCCTCTCCTCCTACACTATTAAGTCTTGAATTGCCTTACTGAATAAGAAATTTCATATCAATTTTTTGAATGTGTCTTAGGTTACTTGCTCCATCATTATCAAAAGGCATATCTTGACTTCCCAATATTCATATACCACCATGAGTATAATAACCTACTCTCACTATGTAATATGGCACACAACATAAATTCACATGCCTTGGGAAGAGCATAACATAGAGTGGGATCCCCATGGGGTCATAAGAACCGATGTGGCAAGACATGTGGCCAAGCTCAATATTACTTACCACTATGAGGCCCATGAATATGATGATATTCATATTAACCCTACTAGTGAATCGAGGTGATATCACAATTCAAGGTAGTGAAGAAGAAAGGGAAACAATCCCAATTTGAGCTAATCATTGAAGAAAGGTTTGTGCCACCTCTATAGGATCCTCCAACTTAGCTAGGGGAGGATGTTAAAATAGCTACACCACACATTTATAAGAAGATCATAATGGGTCCCCATTCTTCCACCTCCCTTGATCTTAGTTTCATCTCTACCACTCCATTTTCATGGGCCACTCCACCACTAATGGCACATGTTGTAATGTAACATCAAAAATAACCCTAAGGTGAGTATGGAGTGATAAAAATAAGCATTACCCTTAAAGATTCCTTCTCTCACAATTTTCATTGATACACAACCCATCTGGCCACCTCCAAGATTCCCTACTCTTATTAGGCCTATTCCAATGGGGCCATCCCTAGTTCTCATTACAAAAACACCCAAAATCACCTAGATCACCTATGACGCACTTAGGATCTTTAGGAGTCTTAATTGCATGGACTTCACCTTTAGGAGTGTCTACTTTAGTTTAGGTAGATTTTGTGACCTCAAGAAGATCTTAGTTCTAGTGAATCTTAGATTCATAGTGCCAACATACACCATGGTTGCCTAATTAGTGGCCCATTTAGTTACTTCTTTAAAGCATATGCTTCTTGATGTCCCCACCTCAACTACCTCGATGGCCACCCCAATGACAAGTACACCCATGTGCATAATTCTAGATTCCCTCAAATCTATAGTGCTCTCAACTACTCTACCAATGGTGCATAGTAACTTATATCAATTTCCACCACAACTCCTTCAACTAATGCCTTTTAGGTAAGTTTGATCATGATGCCTCAAAAGAGGAATAACATAACTTTCATTATGTCATCAATTCAGGTTTTAACTACCATCATAGTCCCTATAACTATGATTGTAGTTCTAACTGATCTAGCCAAAAGGTCTAAGAATAAGTAAAAGGTATTCCCTCCTCCTCTTTTGTTTAACTCACTCCTCCCATTGCTCTCTAACCTTATTTCTTTATCACCCTAGGTCCTCAAGGACTTGGCTTCAACTAGAAAATTTATTCATTCATCATGAATACTCAGATCCTAGGAGCTATTTTCCCTCAAATCTCCATGACCCATAAGAAAGTATAATCCCACTTGTTCAATTGGGCCTCCTCATTTTTGGTTCCTCCATTTTCACCCATGGCACCTTCTCCATCCTCCATCCCATTATTAATGCCTCATCCACTCTTGCACCCTTTGAACTTTCCTCCACCTTCAATTTCAACTGACACCACTCCTCATATTCCACATTCCACCACTTTAGGGATATTATCTTGGCTAAATTAGGTCAGGCCCATTGAGCCTTCAGGTGCATAAAGGCCAAAGATGGTTTATCATGGGGACATAAATGTTTAGTGGCTATTCGATAAAGCATTTGATATCATGAAGAGGGTGCTCATGCAAACTTTGACTCAGGAGGAGAACCTCATGGTATAGAGGAATGATCAATATCTCTTCTCCCTCATTAAAGTAAGAAATGTAAGAGAGAATAAAAGGTAGTATAATATTAGGAACATGTGTCCTACCTTTCTCTTTGTATTATTAGTGTATTAATCACTATGGATGCATATGCTTTGTAATTCATCCCTTTAGCATATTTGAATTATCCCACATGCATGGGAATCATTAGTTAATAGATTAAAATTAGTATTTAAGTAAGTAGCATATGGGAATTATCTCACATGCATGGGAAGTATTAGTTTCTAGAATAGAATTAGTATTTAAGTAAAAATTAAGGCCCAATGAAGTCATCGATAAATATTATTGTATTGATCTTTCTCAAAATAGGTTTCCCCCTTGAAGTGGCCTATGATCAATATAACATATTTGAATTATTTTGAGTTAATTTCTAAAGTTATTTTTATTATTCCATTTTTTTTGTAGTTCATAAATTTGTGTAGCAAGTTCCTCACATCTAGTATCAAAGCACTTTCCTCAACCTACAGCTAGATTTTGGAGACATTTTTTCCCTTACAATAGTGCCTTTCTAGGAGCTACACCATTTTAAAAACTATTTTTTATTGTATCTATTTTTACATCTTTATTTGTAGGTTTGGATAAAGGTGAAATATCCCTCTGCATAAATATGGGAGGTACTTGGGCATATAGCCCTAAAACTCATTCTGAAGAGTATCATAGGAACCCTAAAGTAGTTGGACCATTGAGAGGACCTACCAGCAAAAAGAGCAATAGCCCCATCTTGATTGACTAGCTCCCACCATGAGGTAAACCAAGAGCTATCATTTAAGTGTAAAATTGTGTCCAAAAAATACTAGAGAGTGGTATTCATTCAAATAGCATTGGTGGCTAAAGATATTTCTTAAAACCTTTAGGCATCTGAATAAACTTGGGGCCCATATCAAACATATCAGTTTCTGTATAATATTAATAGAAGTAACTATAATTGAGCATAGTGGTAACTACAAACTTGACAAAATCTTAACAGAATAACCAATAAAAACCTATAAATACACCTCTATCTCTGTTAATCTTAAAAATTTACTAGGATAATTGAAATTTTATTTTATACCTTTTCTTCTTTGAAGTCCCATCTCCCAATTCCACTTTCATTAGCCATAAATCTCATTTTTTGATTTTTTAGATTGTGCCATCACTTCATTTTTTATTCTCTTCAAAAAAAATTCATAGTGTTCCTTTCCCTTTTCTTCTCCTTTGTCCCTCTTGGACAAATTTTATAAATTTTCCATTTCAATTTTGAAATTTCCCTTGCCCTCATCAATCATACCCAGATAGTGCCAAACAAATTATAAATGTACCTTTACCCCTTCCACTTTAGTCCAAATTAAAAAAGTGTCTTACTGACTATGTCTTAGAACTTGTGTTTCTATCCCTTGTAAAAAAAACACTGGTTATGGTAGTCACTCATACAGGCACAAAAATCATGGAGGAATAACTCACCACATTGGAATCCCAACTCACTAAGTTAACCAACAGGATGCATGGACTGAATTAGTAGAATAGCCTTCTCCTCAACAAGTTGTAGAAGGAGTCTTCTTTAAAGAATATTTTCTCTTCTCACCACACATTAGTGGGCCTAAGTTGTACTTTTCAAGGTTCAATGATATAGATCATAATAGATGGATATATCAAGCAGAACAATTCTTTAACCTTCATAATACTTATTATGTCCCAATTGCTTCCTTTCACTTAGAACAAGAAGCAATTCAATAGTACTGTTGGTGTCTCAATTTGAATGATGATCCCAATTTGAAAACATTTGCATCCTTACTTATGGGAAATTTTGGTCCTTTGACATTTGAGTACTTTACAAGAGCTCTCATCAAACTCTACTATACAATTATTATTCATTATTATTAGATTGAATTTGAAAAACTAGTTAATCACATTGAAGGGTTATTAGATGACTTCTTCAAGAGTTGTTTTATTAGTGGTCTCAAAGAGCCAATCCAATTAGATGTGAATTTTTTTTAACCCTTTAACTTGATGCTCACCTTGGGTCTAGCTAAGTTAGCATAAGATAAACTTTTAGTGCAACATTGACTTCCCACTTTTCCACCCATAAAAAACACAACAAACTAGTGGGCAACCATAACCACACTAGTCAAGCGCTTTATTGAGATAGATATGTGGGCTTATAAGGAGAAAGGATTATGTTATAATTGTGATGACAAATAGGTTAAGGTTCACCATTACATCACACAAATGATTTACTTTCTAGATGTGGAATCACTTCTAGAGCAAGATAGCAAGCCTGATATCCAAGAATTTTAGGATGCTCAAGTAGAACAAAGCCCCTCTGATGACTCCAAGGCTCAGAAAACCCAACCTAAGATATATCTCCATACACTTTCATGTGTGACCACCCCTCAAACCATGAAGGTCAAGGGTTTATTTAAAAATATTCCTCTCACAATCCTCATTGACTCTGGTAGCATGCACAATTTCATCAATCCCCACATTACTAAGCATGTAGATTGCTTTATACACCCTTGTTCTAGATTTTAAGTCATGATTGCTAATGGGGGAGAATTGCCTTGTAAAATTAAGTGTCATAATATGTGTATTGTGATAGGTGATTACACTCTTCATTAAAATAAGTTTGCCCTAACCTTAGGGGGATGTGATGTGGTCTTAAGAGCTTAGTGGCTCTACACATTATGACCTATTATATGGGACTTATCTGAGCTTTGGATGAAATTCACTAATACTATCTAGAATCACAACTTAAAAGGTTTATTGCCCAAATCTATTAACATCATCAGTTCCCATTGTATGGAAAAGATTCTAAATAAAGGCTCACATGGGGTTATTTCCTAGTTGCACTCCATCCAACTCCAACTCCTCGCTTCTACTAACTACCCTGCTAATTTACAATCCATACTTGACAAGCACGAAAAAATATTTTTTGAGTAGTGGGTTTTCCCCCTTAACATCTTGAATATCATAGCATCCCACTCCTTCCAATAAGTATCCCACCTAACATTTGACCATACCACTATCCCTATCTACAAAAAATTGAGATTAAACAGCTACTATGGGAACTTCTTAAGTCCAGAGTTATTTTCCCAAGCACCAGTCCATAATCCTCCCCAATGATTCTTGTCCACAAAAAATATGGGCCATGATACCTTTGCATTGACTTCTGTGACCTTAACCACCTCACTATCAAAGACAAGTTTCCAATTATGGTCATCAATAATCTTTTTGACGAGCACCATGGGGCAAAAAAAATTTGCAAATTGAATCTTCATTCTAGATATCATCAAATCCATGTGTATGTTGATGACATTAAAAATATATATTTTCACACTCATGAGGGTCACTATTAATTCTTGGTCATGCTATTTGGACTTACAAATTCCCCTTCAACATTTTAGGCCCTAATGAATAAAATCTTTCGACCTTTCTTCTATCAATTTTCTTTGGTTTTCTTTGATGATATTTTGATATACAGCCACACATAAGACAAGCATCTCTAGCATATTGATAGGCTATTGCAACTTCTAGAAGATAATCAATTATATGCCAATTAGTACAAGTGTTCCTTTGATCAATAAAAATTTTAATATCTAGGGCACATTATTATAGTTGATGGGGTCCATAAGGATCCAAATAAAATCAATGCCATGCAACATTGGCCTCAACCAATGACCCTTAAGAGCCTTCGTGACTTCCTTGGCCTTAAAAGATACTACCATAATTTCATTAAGGATTATGGAAATATCATGGATCCTTTAACTTCTTTATTGAAGAAGGATACATTTACATGGGATGTCATAGCTAACTAGGCATTCATGGCACTCAAAAAATCTATGTGCAGCACACCAGTTTTGGCCATGCTAGACTTCACCAACACTTTCACCATCAAAATTGATGCATGTGACAACATCCTTGGTGTTTTTATTCTCTAAGAAGTTAATCCCATTAATTTTAATAGTAAATCCCTTTCTAGACAAAATTTGGTTTTATCTATATATGAAAAATAAATTATGGTCATTCTGCATGTAGTATAAAAATGGTGGCCATACTTACTTGGGAATCATTTTTGAATTAAAATTGATCACCAAAATTTTAAATACTTCTTGGAATAATGGGTCTCATCCTCAACACAATAGAAATGGGTCAGTAAACTCATGGGCTATGATTCTGAGATCACTTACAAGAAGGGTAAAGACAATGTAGTGGTGAATGTGCTCTCCCACACATTCAAGGACCAAACTTCCCTTTCTTCCATCTCAATACCCATTCCAAACCGGTAAGACTCTGTACACCAAGGGTATGCACATGAACCCTCTTTACACCAACTCATTTAATAATTGACCATTAACACCTCTACAATACCACATTATTCATGGGATGGTGATTCTTTGTGTTACAAGGGTTGTTTGGTGCTTTCCAATAGTATAGACCTTCATTATATTGTATTCTATGAAATCCATGCTTATCCATTAGTATGGAACTCAATATTTCTCAACACAAATGAGTGGGCATGTTAAAAAAAATTATGGAAGGGGATAAAATGGGAAATTAAATAAATGGTGGCCAAATGTGATACCTACCAATGAAATAAAGGTGAAACCACAATGATTCCCAGTTTTCTCAAACCCTTGCCCATCCCTACTAGGATTTGGATTGATATTTATATGGATTTCATTAATGGGCTCCCTAAATCCTATGGAAAAATAGTGATCTTGGTTGTGGTCAAATGATTCTCCAAATATAGTAATTTATATACCCTCAGCCACCCTTATATAGCCTTCACGATCACACAAGTTTTCTTGGATCGGATTTTCCATCTTCATGACATCCCTTCTTCAATTTTATTTGATCATGATGAAACTTTCACTAGCCATTTTTTGAAGAGCTATTTTGATGTATAAGCACAAAATTGAATATGAACTATGGGTATCATCCCCAAACTGATGGCTAGACAAAAATTGTATACACATAATATTTTCAAACTTTTATCACTTACTGACACTTTTTATCTTACAAGAACCTATCAAGTCTCAATCTCTTTGAGTACATGCCTTAAGGGGTACACCAAGAAAGGGGTGGGTAGACCATTGGTACTTTTTAAGATTATTTTCCCTTTTTCCACTTTCCATCTACATAGTTTTCTCCTAAAACCATTTAGCATAAGCTTATTCTTCTTAGTTATACCTAATCCAATCATTTATCACATCATTATCCCCCTATTCCTTACCTCATCCCCCTTTTAATAGTTGGTTATACTAGGTCGATTAGGTCAACCCTATATAGCTTTTAGCCTCTGATTACTATATAGAGTCAATTGAGTCAACCCTATACTATTTTGGGGTATTTTTCACTTTTGAGCTTGTTATCCCTTTAGCCAACTTAACTCAGGACCTAGTGAATTATCTTCCAAAAACATATAGGGTCAACTGGGTTGACCATGTATAGCTAACATATTCAAAAGGATTTAGGGTAAGATCTACCTATATATACAAGTTCGTTTCCAACCATTTGATAATAGATAAGAGAAGAAGAATAAGTGTGAATTAACATCTACTTATTGACCATTATGCTTGAGGAATAAATCTTAGGGTTCCATACTTTCTTTGGAGATACAGATCTTGTCTTATAGAGAATTATTTTGGATGCATAGATCAATTATGTATCCTAGAGCTGATTTGTCTTTATTGTGCTTATATACCAAAAAAATATCTTATGAAGCACCTTGGTCAAGGGAGAGATTGAGGCTCGGTGGATTCATATTCAAAGGTAAGTATTTCTAACTTTATTTCTCCTGTATAAGAGTATATAGATATTATAGTTGTATTTCTCTTACATGCATTAAGATTTTGTATATATTGACATGAGTATATGTCTTACATTCATGTTTAGTTTTTTATATTTGTTTCTATCCCCCACTTTGTTCCATAAGCTTTGGTGAGTACTAGATTATATTTACTTTCTTGTTATTAGGTATAAGTGAAATATCAAAATCTAAGATCCCCTTAGGGTTATTGTATGATTGTGTTAGTCTGGAGGCTTTGAAAACCTCCTTATCATAGTGTATTATGATAAGTGATCCCCTAATTGGGTCTATCAGATCCCCATCTTGGTCATGCTCCTGCTTAATAAATATATTCCCAATTGAAAGTGTAGGTATGCTCTATCTTCTCCGAGCCAAGATTGATTTATAGACATGATGCATTTTTTATTGCATGCATTTTGGTGAACTTGACATGAATCTAGCCCTTATAAGATTTATTTCACAGATTTCATCATTTTATCATTTCATTTTTATACTATCTATTTTTCCCCTACTTACTATATTAGGTTGACCATGTCGACTCTATACAGTTTTCAGACCATGTTTTCTCTACTAGGTTGACACAGTTGACTCTGTACCTTTTTATGCTTTCTATGTTTTCTGATCTAGTTCTTTATTTCTCTTTCTCTGCATTTTGTTCATTTCTTTCAAGCATCATATCCCCTATCAAAATCTTCTTGGACAACTTGAATCCATTTAGACACTATATGGGGTTCTCTTTGCTTTTTCTCTTTTCCTATCTATTCTTCCTCTTTTCAGCTTATGGGGCATCTTGTGATTCCCATCCACACATTACTCTAGCCTTTGGGGCATCTTGTGATGCCCACCCACATATCATTTCAGACTTTGGGGCATCTTGCAATGCCTATCCCTACAATTACTTACCTTTTAGGGCATCTAGCGATGCCCACTCTTATTATCCATTACATGTTACCAAATGGATTCAACACCAAGAAACCTTTTGAGACACAAGCTTGTCTCTCACATTTTCATCCTTGATATAGATGTTAATTTAGGATCCTTTCTTTCTTTTCATGCTTTCTATCTATATCTATCTAACACTTTTTGCGGGATACTTACACAGGTCTCATCCTCTACAATAGTTTTTTCTTTTAATAGACCTTTAGTCCTCCCTTTTTGGTCTTTTGGTTTCTTGATGTAACATAGCCTTATTTATCTTTACTCTTTTTACATTTTGACACCCCTTGGGTTTCTCTTTTGTGAGTTGTTTTGTAATACCATGGATAGGACCTGACACTCCTCATAAAAATACCATCCATCTTTTGTATACCTTATTATTTTCACACAAATAATTTTTGGCACCCTCATGGGTTTCTCTTTTATGAAGTTGTAATGTAATACTATGGATAGGACCCAGACCTCCTCATAAAATTACCATCTTTTCATTCTTTTTCTAGAATACATTTTGTAATGGTTACACATTCTTGATCTTTGTTCTCAACTTTATCTTTTGCTTATTTTAATAGATAGAATTTACACAACAATCTATGTTAGCATGTTTTCCTCCATTTCCCTCATTCTTATTATAAGGAATCACACTTTGATATCATTGTATAACTTTTTACCCTTTGTCACATTTTTTATAATTTGAAGTAGTTCAAATTATTCCATGTGTCACTCATCTTGATTTTCTTTTCTTTTACTCCACATTGGATAAAACAAGGTCGAAGTCAAGATAGCACTTTATTTTACATAGAATTATGAGACTCTTAGACCCCATGCTCTTTAAATTTTTCTCTCTTAAAAACCAAGTCCCAAGTTTTCAAATGAAAATCATCTTTAGCACCCATGTTTGGTTTTCTAAATCCATATGGAAGAGGAATAGAAAGAGCCATCAAGAAATTTGAAAGCCAAATCATTTGAATCAAAAGGAAATGATACCTAAAATTCAACATACAAATATCAAAAGTCAAATCACACCAAAAGATGTGATTACAAACACATATCCTCGCTCTAATTGAATCTCAAACTCTATAGTTGGCCTCACATAGAGTCAAGGTCCATTGGGGTGCAGTAGGATAGTGGATTTGAATAAGGGAATTCAAAAAAAATTTATGGTGATACCTAATCTATCACATAAGTACCCAATCTTTGCAGTAGATCAACGACTTTATAAGGGGTCCTGAGGAATGGGGAAGACATTATGGGAAGGTAGGTCCATTTTACTTTTCATGAATATAGCCTTCATGGGATTATATATATACTTCATTTGTTGACCTAAGACTTGTGTGGCTAAGAGAAGTTCTTCAAAGTCCTATAGGTTAAAATTCATCTTGTTTTGACAAACCTAATTTGAGTGTTTTGACTTCGATAAAGAGTTCCTCTACCTTGGTTTTTCTTTCATTCTCCCATCCACCCATTTCATTTCCTCACTTGATAGATAAATTTTGAATCCAAATCTATTTTCCCTTCTTCTTTAATTCCTTCTTCATCTCTTAAAAATATGCTAGCATAACTTTGTTTCAGTTTTATCTATCCTTAATCAAAATAACATGTTTGAGCAACTATGAATTACTTATTTCTCTTTCACCATGATATTAAATTCATAGACTTATTTTTCTTCCTTTTACCATTTTTCATTTGTTGTAATACCCTTTTGTTATGAGCACCTAAGTTTGTACCTTTTTCCATTGTTGCATGAGGTTGGTTTGTTACTTCTCACTTGGAAATGTTGTTTTCCCTTTTATGCATCTTTTTCCATTGTTGAGTGAGATAAGGATTGTTACTACTCACTTATCAATGTTATTTTACCTTTTTTCTACTTTTACACTTTATATTTTATTACCATCATTTTTGACATGTATCCTATTGGGTGAATATTTTGTCATCAACTAACTGATGACAAAATGGGTATATCAGTCACAACACAGGGAGATTTACACCATGAGGAGTGTGGGTTTACCAGATCTGAACAAGGTAAATCTCTCCTCTCATCAAGGGGAGGTTCCCTATTAAATATTTATACGCAGGCTAGATGTATATAATTAAGTAGAAAATAACACATGGGGTGGTATCACAGCATCTACTTCTCTTTTTTTAGAAGTAATGTATAAAGAACAAAAGAGGGAAATCCTAGTCCGCAGCTAACAACATTCCTCTTCTTTCAGGAATGGTATCAAACATGGAGCAGAAAATCACCTGAAGTGACGAAGTTCACAAGAACACTCACGTAAGCACAAAGTATTCCATAGCCTCCTTCACCGATTTAGAACAAGTACAACCGTAGAGTGAAGTGAAGCACAAAGTCTTCACCTAAAACTACAAAAGATAACTGAATCTCAAAGATAAAAGTAGCACAAAGTCTATCTTCTACCTTCCAGAAATGCCCTCAGATAATACTAACACACCCACTTTGCTTATTAAATTAGATAAAAAAGATATTATCAAGAAAAAGGACGTAAGAACTATTTCCTAAATAACACAGACAATCTCAATACAAAGTCTGAAATAACCTGCTTCTCATTCATTCAACAAAATATGATTTACAAATTTGAGCACAAAGTCTCAAAAGTTGCTTCAATTTCAGCAGAGTGTTTGCTATTAATTTTTCCAAGATTCTTTACAAAAAGAGGTCTCCACTATATATAGGGAGAAAATCCTCAAAAAGAGAAAATAATAAAATTTACAAAATATCTTGGTCAAAGATGACTCATCTTTGACTTTTAGATATTTTTCCAAACTTTTTACATGTAATTACATATTACAAAATTGCATGCACTTTTCTCAGGACAAAAGTGCATAAGGAGAAAAGAAGAAAGAAGGACAAAGAGCCTCAGTTCTTGCTGCCAGACTTCTTCAAATGAGCATCGACTTCTTTAGAGAAACTTCAGTGACCTAAAAGAACTTATGTTGAAAGGACGCCGATGAAGAGGGATCCTTTAGAAAAACTATTGTATGAATCATGATTGTGCAATTAGGAGAAGAAAGTAGCGATCTGGGAGAATTGCACATTTGCTGGTCATGATCAGGGAAATGCACTTGAAAGGGATGAGACGTGAGTAGGTCCAAAAGTGAAAAAAAGGGGAGCGGGCATGGAAAATAAAAATTTTCCAAAGATAGAAAAAATGAGGGAAAGGTATGCAGTGGTGGAAAATTTTGCCACCTTTGCATATCTGCTGAAAAATATGCAGTGGTGGCAAAATTTTCCACCTTTGCATATTTGCTGAAAAATATGCAGTGGTGGAAAAATTTGTCACCTTTGCATATCTGCTAAAAAATATGCAGTGGTGGCAAAATTTGCCACCTTTGCATATCTGCTAAAAAATATGCAGTGGTGGCAAAATTTGCCACCTTTGAATATCTATTGAAAAATATGCAGTGGTGGCAAAATTTTCCACCTTTGCATATTTGCTAAAAAATATAACTAAGAAAGGTCGCAAACTTTTCAAAGATATCAGTTGACAAAACCTGAGATCAAGAGAAACTTGCTTCGAAAGATGAACCTAAAGAGAAAATATGAAACAGACAAGTTTCGTAGGGGTTGTTCTAAAAATGAGCGCAGCTAATTTTGGGAACAACAGTGGGCTCCTATTGGGGAACTGCCTTCTATTACAAAAAGTAATTGAAGGGAGTAGAATTCAAAATCTCAAGTGCCTTAGAAGTGTGCCATTGGCCATGGAGTCAAGCTACTCAAAAAGAAAGGCTCCAAAAATGAAAACAAAACAAAGAAAAAGACTATACAAATATATAGGTGAATTTATTTGGTACTTCAAGAATCAAAGCACCTCAGATGTTGCCCCTTTAGAGGCAGTGATGATGATGCTCTATCTTGATAAACCAGCAAGAGGCCATTTTCTCCCCATAATTGATGATGTGTGAATGGAACTCTCCACCAGGAAAACAATTTCCTGTGCCTTCCCTTTTGTTTTCTCCTCTTGCCCCACAGCAAGACTTGTCTTTTGATCTAAAAACCATGAATCTTTCTTTTCTTAGAAAAGAGTTCTTTTCCCTGATCATGATGCGCAATAGCATGGTCAGCTACCATAATTGGTTGCTCTTTTGGTTCCATCTGGCACTTGATTTGATTGTCCTCATTTGACACCTGCCACTGATTGGCACTATCAGGTCCACTTGTCATTGTTTCATCTGAACTAATTTTTTGGTTGGCATTCTCAAGGGCTTTAACAGGCTCTTCACAAACCTCTTCTGTGGTCATAAAATTATTACCCTTGCCTGAGGACTCAAACAGAATCTGAGCCGTACGAGATGACGTTTGGGTGACCACGTACTTTGCCTCTCTCTTAGGAAGCAACCTTTGCATCATGCCTTTCACATGGATTCTTGCCTGGGATAAGTCCATGCTCAATTCTCCTCCGACATCCTTGCAAAAGTTTCGTCCAAGCAGAATGCCATATGAAGCTGGGATGTCAGCTACCAGAACTGTCATCTTGATCCTCTTGTCAAGGAACGCTGCAAATGCAAATTGGGCATCTTTGATTTGCCCCAATAGTGGTACTTTTTTGTTTTCCATGGAGAAACATCTCTCAAAAATTTTATTGAATGTGAGACCAAGAGATTTTTCCACTTTAGCAGGCATGACGTTGTCAGATGCACCAGAATTGATGATGCAGTTGCTCAGCTTGCGACCGTTTATTAACAGGGAAACATAGAAAGGTTCTATTTTCTTGGGAGCAACTGGAGGAGTCACGACAAGATTATTTTAGGTAGATACATTCTTTGGGGGATCATGAGTTACCCTCAGAATTTCTTATCCTGTAGGGACAGCTGTACCTTTCACACATTCCGCCAACCTGTCCAACTGTTCAGGATGGGCTTGTAGAAATTCAAATTCAAACATTTGAATTTTAGTCTTTTTGACATGCTCAATTATGTCAAATGTCTAAATTGGACTAGGGACAGAGGATGGGAGTTCACTCTTTTGGTTTTTGGGATGGGGAGGGTTGGTTTGCGAAGTTGAAGTAGAGGGTGCAGGGATGCTTGGGGTACGTACCTTTTCAACAGCCACCAGGTCCTTTGGTTGGAAGGGCAGAGTGGTTCCTTGCTTGGCAATTGAAACTATTGGCTGAGGTTGCTCCTCTATTTTCTCTTTATCAGCTTGTCAGGTTGACTATTTCTGGGACCAGGTGAATACGTCATATGATCCCTCAGCTACATTCCCCTCACTTTTGGGTTCATCTTAATAATTTAGGTAACCAATGATGGAATCGCCAGCTAATAATTCTTCTTCCTGCTCTTTAAAGAGATTAGCATCATCATGTTGGTCCAACTCAAGTTGAAAAGGGGAAGCGTGTTCCATTTCCAGATATCCAACCGCTGAGTTGGTTAGAGGTGCTTCAAGAGCGAGGTTCCTTTGTGGGGGAGGAAGACTATTTGGCTTCCCTTAATTCCTAGCAGCATTGCCTTGGTACCCTTAATTCTGAAATGTCCTCCTTGGCATATCCTGATTAGGAGAAGCAGACATAACTTGGGTCATCTATCTTTTGAGAGCTAGCATTTCATTTACTAACTTTTGTACCATATGATCTGTAGTACCTTTAAAAAAGCTTTCAGCAAATGAAGAGAATCTATTTTTACTTAGGTCTTTTCTGATCTTACCTGCCAGAATAAGATCATCTTCATTCTCAGTAGCCAAACTTTGAGCCAATGCTAAATCTATAGGGCCAGCTCACCTTAACAGGAAACTTACTTTGGGAAGCTACGAGTTGATGAAAAAGCACTTGAGATTTTCTGGTGTGGGTTGAGCAACAGCTGGAATCCAATTCTTTAACTTGTCAAATTTGGCTATGAAATCCCTCATGGGTTCTTGGGATTCTTTTTTCATTTGGGTTAGCTGGGCTAACAAAGCATGTGCATCTTTAGCAGGTTTAAACCTAGCTTCAAATTTGGCTTTGAGCGTATCTCAATCAGTTACTGACCCAGCCTGCAAGTGATAGAAACAATCTGCAACAGCACCTTATAAAGTCTCCACAAAAAGTCTTACTGCCACATCCTCAAATTCTATACCAATTACACCGCATGTTATGGAGAAAGCAGCAATATGCTCATCGGGATGAACCTTTCCATCTCCAAAAAACTTAAGAATTTTTTTTCTAGAACTATGAGGTAGTTCATGCAAGGGTGCAGTCAAGTTAAGGGGACCAAAGGAATTGCCCCATAGGCCTTGAGCCATTATGATAGGAGGATTAAATGGTGACATAACAAATCTTGGTGGAGTGTTTATAGGCAGGCAACGATTAACAGTGGGAAAAGAAGTTCTACCTTGCGTTGGTGACCTGACAAGGTTAGAAGGAAAACTCCTAGACCGTTGAAGAGAAACTGGTGGAGGAAACAGATCAAAATTGCTTTGCTATGCCAATTCAAACACGGGGTCAAAAACACCCTTAGATCTCTGGCTTCTTGTGTAGCGTGGAGTTGCCAAATTTTAAATGAAAAAAAAGGACCAAAAACTGCTTCAAGTTGAAGCTTGAGGCTTCAAAATACACGTTCTTCCCAATGGCTCTAGTTTGGTAGACCAAATAATATAACAGAGATGGAGGGAGATGGTAAGGATATAATGATAATGGGTAAGACATGAAATGGAGTCGCCAGACTATGTAATGGATAAGGGTAGGGACTGCTTCAATCTAAAACTTGAGGTTTCAGACTACACATTCGAGTCCCCAGCAGAGTTGCCAAAAAGCTGTTGGGTGAATATTTTGTCTTCAACTAACTGATGACAAAATAGGTATATCAGCCACAGCACAGGGAGATTTACACCACAAGGAGTGTGGGTTTACCAGATCTGAATGAGGTAAATCTCTCCTCTCATCAAGGGGAGGTTCTCTATTAAATATTTATACACGGGCTAGATGTATATAATTAAGTAGAAAATAACACATGGGGTGGTATCATAGCATCTACTTCTCTTTTTTTAGAAGTAATGTATAAAGAACAAAAGAGAGAAATCCTAGTCCACAGCTAACAACATTCCTCTTCTTTCAGGAATGGTATCAAACATGGAGCAGAAAATCACCTGAAGTGACGAAGTTCACAAGAACACTCACGTAAGCACAAAGTCTTCCGTAGCCTCCTTCACCAATTCGAAACAAGTACAACCGTAGAGTGAAGTGAAGCACAAAGTCTTCACCTGAAACTACAAAAAATAACTAAATCTCAAAGATAAAAGCAGCACAAAGTCTATCTTCTACCTTCTAGAAATGCCCTTAGATAATACTAACACACCCACTTTGCTTATTAAATTAGATAAACAAGATATTATCAGGAAAAAGTATGTAAGAACTATTTCCTAAATAACACAGACAATCTCAACACAAAGTCTGAAATAACCTGCTTCTCATTCATTCAACAAAATATGATTTACAAATTTGAGCACAAAGTCTCAAAAGTTGCTTCAATTTCAGCAGAGTGTTTGCTATTAATTTTTCCAAGATTCTTTACAAAAAGAGGTCTCCACTATATATAGGGAGAAAATCCTCAAAAAGAGAAAATAATAAAATTTACAAAATATCTTGGTCAAAGATGACTCATCTTTGACTTTTAGATATTTTTCCAAACTTTTTACATGTAATTACATATTACAAAATTGCATGCACTTTTCTCAGGACAAAAGTGCATAAGGAGAGAAGAAGAAAGAAGGAGAAAGAGCCTCAGTTCTTACCGTCAGACTTCTTCAGATGAGCATCAACTTCTTCAAAGAAACTTCAGTAAAGGATGATGATGAAGAGGGATCCTTTAGAGAAACTGTTGTATGAATCATGATTGTGCAATTACGAGAAGAAAGTAGCGATCTGGGAGAACTGCACATTTTATGGTCATGATCAGGGAAATGCGTTTGAAAGGGATGAGACATGAGCAGGTCCAAAAGCGAAAAAAAAGGGGAGCGGGCATGGAAAATAAAAATTTTCCAAAGATAGCAAAAATGAGGGAAAGGTATGCAGTGGTGGCAAAATTTGCCACCTTTGCATATCTGCTGAAAAATATGCAGTGGTGGCAAAATTTGCCACCTTTGCATATCTTCTGAAAAATATGCAGTGGTGGCAAAATTTGCCACCTTTGCATATCTGCTGAAAAATATGCAGTGGTGGCAAAATTTGCCACCTTTGCATATTTACTGACAAATATGCAGTGGTGTAAAAATTTGCCACCTTTGCATATTTTTTGAAAAATATAACTAAGAAAGGTCGCAAACTTTTCAAAGATATCAGTTGACAAAACCTGAGATCAAGAGAAACTTGCTTCAAAAGATGAACCTAGAGAGAAAACATGAAACAAACAAGTTTCGTAGGGTTTGTTCCAAAAATAAGCGTAGCTAATTTTGGGAACAACATATCCTTAGTTTGATTTGATGAGTTTGCCTTTCTTACTTGAGGTTTACTTGTTTGAGTATTTCGATATTTAGTAGCCTTGGCTTTTCAGTTACCCAATTTAATGTTATTTTTAACTTGGTCATTTTGTCTAACATAGCATTTGTCACCTAGCTTGCTCAATTCCCAAGTATGTCCCATCCCTATAACACCAATTATCTTGGCTTTCTTGCATTTTTTTATTTTTGCTCTTAAGTTTTACATTTTTGGGTTTATCAAAAGTAGTCTTTGTACCCTACATAATCAAAACTAATAACACAACAGACAACCATACAAAAATAAAGGTAAGTCAAGGTATGCATCATATTTATTTTTTAGTTATTTTCCCTTTTAGTCATTTATTTTTAGTTATTTTATGCTTTAAAATACTACAACTTTTTTTAGCCTTAACATTGTGCATTATCATGTTCTATTCCCGAAGTACCATCCCAATTTGCACTTACATGACATGTGATGAGCTTCAAGTGGGGTATATGTATACACATAATATTTTTAGACTTTTATCACTTACTGACACTTTTTATCTTGCAATAACCCATTGAGTCTCAATCTCTCTAAGTGCATGCGTTAAGGGGTACACCAAGAAAGGGGCAGGCAGACCATTGGTGCTTCATAAGATTATTGTCCCTTTTGCCACTTGCCATATACACACTTATCTCCTAAAATCATTTATCCTATGATTATTCTTCTCAACTTTACCCATTCCAATCATTTATCACATCATTATCCTCCTATTCCTTGCCACATCCCCCTTTTGATAGTTGGTTATACTAGGTCGATTGGGTCGACCTTGTATAGTTTTCAGCCTCTAATTACTATACAAGGTCAATTGGGTCAACCCTATATTATTTTGGGGTATTTTTCACTTTGGAGCTTGTTATCCCTTTGGCCGACATAGATCAAGACCTAGTGAATTATCTCCTAAAAACATATTGGGTTGAAACTGTATAGATGACATATTCAACAGGATTTAAGGTAAGATCTGCCTATATATACAAGTTCATTTCTAACCATTTGAGAATAGAGAAGTGAATAAGAATAAGTGTGAATGAACATCTACTTATTGACCATTTTACTTGAGGAATAAAGTTTAGGGTTCCATACTTTCTTTAGAGATATGGATCTTGTCTTATGGAGAAGTCTGTTCGATACATAGATAGGTTGTGTAGCCTAAAGATGATTTATCTTTATTATCCTTACATACCAAAACAATCTCTTGTGAAGCACCTTGGCCAAGGGAGAGATTGAGGCTCGGTGGATTCATCTTCAAAGGTAAGTATTCCTAACTTTATTTCTCATTTATAAGAGTAGATAGATAATGCAGTTGTGTTTCTCTTTCATGCATTAAGATTCTATATATATTGACATGAGTATATGTATTCTATGCATGTTTAGTTTAGTTTGTTTTATTTATAACCCCCAATTTGTACCACAAGATTTGGTGAGCACTAGATTAGATTTACTTTCTTGTTATTAGATAAAAGTGAAATATCAAAAATTAGGACCCCCTTAGGGTTATTGTGTGATTGTTTTAGTCTAAGGGATTCAGAACCCTCTTTAGCATAGTTTATTATGATAAGTATACCCTAATTAGGTTTAGAGGATACCCATATTGGTCATGCTCCCTCTTAACAAATGTATTCTCAATCGACAGTGTAGGTATGCTCTATCTTCTTTGAGACAGGATTGATTTATAGACATGATGCATTTTTTATTGTATATATAAATCATTAACAAATGTTTGAAAACATTCCCTAGTTACTTTTCATTAGAAAAATAACACCAATGGGAAAATTGGATCCCCCTCATAGAATGGTGGTACAATACCTCATACCACACTTCTACTAAAATGACTCCATATGAATTAGCTTATGGTCAAAAAACCCCAACACTACTCACGTATACACTTGATAGTTCCCTAGTTCAGGTAGTCAACACTACTCACTGACATTGGGATTAGATTCTCAACATCCTATGGGATAATATCCATCTAGCACAAAATGGAATGAAACAATGGGCAGATCAACACCACTTTGAGCACACTTTTTAACTTGGTGATATGGTTTTTATTCATCTATATCTATATAAGCAATCATCCTTGAAACTAAAAGGGTGTCATAATCTTGCCCCAAAGTTTTATGGGCCATATAAGGTTCTCCAATAGATTGGGTTTGTTGCTTATAAGTTGGAGCTTCTACCTTCCTCCTAAATTCACCCAGTATTTCATGTCTCCTATTTGAAAAAAGTTCTTAGACCTATCATCAAATTGCAGATAGTTTTACCTAACTTGATAATGAAGGATTTATACTTATTGAACCAAAATCTATCCTAGATAGGCACATCTACCAACTTTGCTCCCATTCCATCACAAAAGTCTTGATATAGTGGCACGACATGCAACTTGAAAATGCCACATGGGAACCATTATTCCAAATTCAGCAATGATTACCACATCTAAATATTTGAGGACAAAACTTTTTCTAAGGGGGAGGTAATGTTAGAACCCATGTCCTACCCTTCTCTTTATATTATTAGTGTATTAATCACTATGGATGCATATACTTTGTAAGTCATCCCTTTAGTATATTTGAATTATCCCACATGCATGTGAAGTATTAGTTGATATAATATAATTAGTATTTAACATATTTGAATTATCCAACATGCATGGGAAGTATTAGTTGATAGAATAGAATTAGTATTTAAGTAAGTATTGAGGACCAATAAAGGCATTGATGAATATTGTTGTATTGAGCTTGCTCAAAAGAGGTTGCCCCCTCGAAGTGGCCTATGATCAATATAAAATATTTGAATCATTCTAGGTTAATTTTATTATTCCATTATTTTCTATAGTTCATAAAACTATGTAGCAGTTTCCTCACACAAAAGACCCAGTCTCAATGCTCCAGGCCATGAATGATCTCATGGATAATATGATGGAGGATATTAGGGAGTAGGTAAGAAATTTGGACTCTTAATTAAGAAACACTTTCCCCATATGATTTAGTTGTCAAAGTGGAGTTAACTTTCATGCATCTATTCACCATCCTAGGGAAGTGACCTAGAACCCTCTTTAAAAATAAAGAGCTCCTCCAAAGGATGCAAACATATTAGGAGAGTATTAAGTGAGTGGATAATAAGTGTAAGAAGTTAGTTGTTGTCATCAATAAGGTGATGTTCCTAAAATTGAAGTTGATGACCTTATATACTTAAACTTGTATTAGACCTTTAAAGGGGCCATGAGAGCATCCCTTGAGGAGTGGTTGAGCACAACCCAAATGACCATCAAGCCACTAGAGAGAAGTAAGGACCAAATCCTTACTTATTTCAAAAATATCAGCATTTCAATGCTCTTCTACCCTAATGTCACCCTACTAGGGAGGGATGAATTTGGGATCCACTTGGCACACTTTGATGATATCATGAAGAGGAAGGTGGCCAAATACAACAAGGTAGGAACTAAATCCATCTTGGAGTTAGCCACATAATTCACGACAAGCATCAAACATGTCTAAGAGGTAAAGGTATCCTTGGAATCCCCACTCAAGGCTCATGATAAATTTTTGATTTAGGTAGAGATAATCTTTTGGGAGCTACTTGTGACCCTGCAGAAGTTCGACCATGAGGCCAACCTCATTGATCAATAATTAGCATCTAAGCAAGGCCTGCCAAACTAGTTGGAAAGCTGGGGAACATTCTTTATTTTTTATGGGAATAATAATATTTAGGTATAATTATGTTACATCCATTTTAGGACATGATGGCCCAAAGTGGGGACTTGTTCTACTAAGATATGATCCCCAATCTTATTTTATATATATATATATATGGCTATGTAATATTTTGTAAGGGTCAACTCTATTTGGAAACAAATGTTATTGGATTAATGCAAAATTACTTATTATATGTAAATGCATCTTGTTGTCTTGGATGTCTTTTGATTTATTATGTTTCAATGGATTAGTCCCATAGATATAGAGGGTGGGTTGAGTGCCAATAAAATGCTATATTGTGCACCCCCCCTCTCTACATAGATAGGGATCCCCTCTCCTCAATAGAGGACTATAATATGTGCTTTTATGTAGAGTTCATGCATTAACTATAGACCTATTTTTAATTCATTCATTAAAAGAGTCTTAGAATTAAGCATTTACCTTTTTTATCAAATCCTCTCCTTGTGTGACTGGAGCTTGAGCCATCACAAAACTTAGCATACACTGGTGAAACTGTAGGTAAGAATATTTTGGTCCTATACGTATTTGTGTTGGCCCTTTATTTAGCCTTCTCTCTCTCTCTCTCTCTCTCTCTCTCTCTCTCTCTCTCTCTCTCTCTCTCTCTCTCTCTCTCTCTCTCTCTCTCTCTCTCTCTCTCTCTCTCTCTCTCTCTCTCTCTCTCTCTCTCTCTCTCTCTCTCTCTCTCTCTCTCTCTCTCTCTCTCTCTCTCTCTCTCTCTCGATGTTTATTTGTGAACAAGTGATTTTTCCCTTTCTTTATAAAATATAAAGTGAATCAAAGTAAGGCCTTGAATTTTAATATATTGTAATTAGTTTAGTTAAAAGTGTAAAAATTATGTGAGTCAATGAGAAAACTAGTATTGGACCTTTGGTGGTAGTGTTACATATCTTGGAAATCTATTTCAATTAGACTATTTAATGGATCATAATACCTACATCTCATGCCCTGTATTGTCTCAACAATAATCTTAAAATGAGATCACATAAGTCCCCTAATTGTTTACCAAGCTTGTTAAATACATATAAACCAATAGTTTCACATGAGATAACCAAGATCTTTGACAAAACAACACCAACCTTGATCTCTTTACTTTCAAACATTTCAAATTATTTCAATTCTAGATTATATGTACTGATTATATATTGTAACATACTCTTAGTTTTTGGTCAGTCACTAGAAAATCACTCAAGTTGGACTCATGTAAAGACAAGGCATGTTATACATACTCAAGTACACATTTATTTACCTTTATTCATTACTAGATAAGGGGAAGAAATGTAGACACTAAATCTAAATTATATACCACCTCAGTCTTGTATAAATGGCAAGTACTTATCATGGTTGTACCCTTCAGCTCCTAAACCTTTTTACTACTGAAATACTTCCATTTGTTATCTCTTGTACATATTGATTATCTCTTAGTATAACCATATGTTATTCTGATGACCATGCCTTATATACTACTCAAAATTATATAAACCTACTTGTTATCATCCTCTACAACTTTTGGATCTATAATTATTTTTTATATTCCTAGATACTTATGTCCCAACCAGATGCTTATGTCACATAACACTAGCTACAAATAATCATTTGGTTGGGATGTAAGTTTTTAGGAAGTTGGAAAACAAGTATAGATCTAAAACTTTTAGAGGATGATAATAAGTAGGTTTATAAAATGTTGCGTAGCATAGAAGGCATGGTCACCATAGGCATGTTGATATATGCTAAATACATCTAAACCAATAGTTAAACATGGGATAAACAATATCTTGGACCAAACAACACTAACCTTGCTCTCTTTACTTTCAATCATTTCAAATTATTTCAATTCTAGATTATATGTACTAATTATATATTATAACATACTCTTGGTTTTTGGTAAGTCGCCAAAAAATCACTCAAGTCAAAATCATGCAAAGACAAGGTGTGTTATACATACTTAGGTACATATTTATTCACCTTTATTCATTACTAGATAGGGGAGATGTAGACACTAAATTTGAATTATATAGAACCTCAGTCTTGTATAAAAAGAAAATGTTGGAAGAAAAATGACTAAGAGGGGGGTAAATCAGTCTTCAAAAACAATCAATCAATTTCATCCACTCATATATGAACTATGAAAGCAACACAATGATCTAGAAATGCATTAAGAACCAATCACATGCTCATTACATAAGATAACACATCACATATGTGGGAAACCCTCATGGGGGATAAAACCCATTAAAACAAAGTTTGGACAAACTATCCCATATGATAATGTATCAAATTTAGTTGAGCACCAACCCAACATGGAGCACCAACCTCAGATTTATCAATTACCCACTTGAATTTAGCAATCACCCAATTTCTAGGAAGTTACAAACCCCCTATGACTAAGCACCAACTCAATCAAAGGACACTTCTATAAGCACCAACCTATAAGGCAGATCCAACTCCCTCTTGATCAAGAGCCAACTCAACCAAGACCAATTATTCAAGAACAAACTTGTAAGGAAGATTCAACTCCCTCTTTGACCAAGCACCAACTCAACCAAGAAAAAATTTTCAAGCTCCAACTTGCAAGGAAGCTTCAACTCCCTCTTTGACCAAGTACCAACTCAATCAATCAACCTTCTTTCTTCTACTCTTCTAATCAGCTCTATGTTTTCTATATCCACTATCATACATTAGTAACACATCTCCAATATAACTTTGATATTCTCTTAATAGGCAATGATCACTCTTTCAGCTCTACTCTACT